>CM043111.1:19016730-19173411 GCA_023701765.1 Hylyphantes graminicola
ATCTAATATTACGAGGAAGCAAAGATTATAAAACGTGGTTGGCCAACACAGATGCCATGACACAAAAAAACTACGCATCTCACGTTCTACTGCAGATATAAATAAAAATTTTGTTTTAAATTATTCTTAAATATTTGTGTTATTTTTTATGATAATAATAAATTTTTGATTTTTTTGAAGATTTTGTGTCCTATACCCCCTTAAACATTAAAATACATAAATTGTTATGTTTTTGAAAATATGAAGTTGTTTCCAATACAATTTCAAAAATTGTGTTTCACGTTATGATTAAATACACTTAAATATTATTGAACTTTGTTTATTACTTTATTCCATTATGACCAAAAGAGGCTCGTAAACCCCGTTTTGTGATACGTGGATCATATTACCGATCTAGTGCACCGAATTTAAAACAAACTTTTTTTAGCAATATGAATGAAACAATAATATGTATAAAAGGTAAAACAGAACGTTGTATTCCGCAAATAAATAAACAATTCGTTTGACAAAATTTTAATTTTAACTTTAGTTAACATTGCTTCAGCAAAGTAACACATGAAAAAATGAACTTTTGAGAAAATTGATTTTATATATTATATAATAAAATCTAACTTTCAATATTTGGAACATTATAAAAACGTCTGTAATTCTTTTTATTAGAGTGGGGGACCAGTACGAGCTTTACATCATTTTCACGAAAAAGGCCCAATTTTGCCATTTTTTTTTTACTTTCTAGCGTATATGTATAGGTATACCTTAACCATTTTGTTAGCAGTCTTCACAAAAAGTGCGTAGGGATCAATATCGCTCACTGCCAGCACGAATCGATCAATATTCGCAACTTGCAAACAAACATTCGATACCTATGGCGATTGGCGCAAACAGGGGGAGAAACGTCACAATATTGTCGATGCGACACCTAATCCTAAGAGTTCTTAGTTATTAGAGCAACACTGCCCCCTTCCCAGCGCTTGAGGTGAGTTAACTTCAATTCATCATAGAATGAAAAAGAATTTGTCCTGAAGAGAAACCGTAGTAGCTGTTTTATAACAATTATTTAATATAATTTTGTTGTATTGGGAGTTAAAAGGTGTTCATTACTTACTCGGTAATATCATCTCTAACAAATAGTAATTCAGCCCAATAGTTTGCTTTACAGAATTAAGGAGTATTTAACGCCAATTTATGTTAAAAGCTCTTTGATAATGATGCCCTTTCACTACTAAAACGACCCAGGCAGCCCTGCAACTAGGGTTTTAATAATTATATTTCTAAAAATTGTTACTTGGCAGCAAAATCTTATGCAGCGAAAGTGTGTATGGAGAATAAGTTTTAATGCTTGCATTAGAAGACCTCATTCAGAACTGAGCTCACATATTTGGAATAAATGTAGCACACTTTCATAAAATGAGTTTTCTGATAGTGTTCCGAATACAGTTACACAAAAGACGATAAAATATATTCTCGAACAATATCCAAAGTGTTCTGAAAGTGTTCCTCGGCAGAGATTATTTTTTTTATTTCACTCTTATAACACATTCTATATTAAAATTTTATACATATATCGGGCACATTGCTATCCATTTTGGAGCGCTTGTAGAGCACAGTGTTTTTGAAAGAATTGCAATGTGCATTGATCGAGGATATTGTTTTAATTTTAGGATAACCCATTCTGATTAAAAAAAAACTTCACAGAACACTTACAAGATTGAGCATTTGGAGTTACGACACGTTCTATTACTTGGTCATGGTTTTAAATTACGAGACAGCTTTGCATCTTCAATGCGACGCAAATTAAACAAAAACCAACGTTCCGTGATATTTTAATTGGTATAATTGGTATAATATTGGTATAAAATTGGTATTGGTATAATAATATAGTATAATTTTTATCCGGATTATTTTTTTATTTGTAGATATATATTTTTTTAGGTTTCCATAAGTCTTATTAAGATATTTTAAATATCAGCTGCATCCATATATTAACTCGGATTTTTACTTTAAAAGGATCGGGATTGTGGAATCACATCAGAGTTACTCAAACTTTTGATACCAAGAAAGCTTCAGAAATCTTCGACAGAAATGAATGCAGCTTTGTTCCTGATTTTTTTGGCTTTGTGTGTTGGTAAGTATGAACAGTTCAATTAAAATTTGCTATAGTTATTAATCCAAAGGGCTTCCTTATAGGGCTTTAATTTAAGACCAAGATTATCGATTTCTGTTTAGTGGTTTTCTTTTTATAAGCGCATTTTTTCAGAAACTCTATATATCAGTTCTTACCTACACCTTAATTTTCTTTTGCGTTTCCTGAATTATAAGGTTTCTACAGTTAGGAACATTTTTCGCAGAAACTACAAAATATATCAACATGTTTTGTTTTATTATTTCTTCCCCATTAATAGCTCTTTGATTTAAAACTAAGGAATTCATATAACTTCTTTGAGTAGAGACATTTAAATTTAAATCGGATTTTTGTTTGATTTTCTTATACTTATAAAAAATGTATTTTAATACAGTGAAATATTTTCAGTTTTAATCAAAGAGCTATATGTAAAGAAATTAAAAAAAAATGCAGCTTGATATCTCATATAATTCCTGAGAAAAACGTTCCTAGAGTTAATAAAAATAACATGATCGAGAAAGAACCATCAGACTCCCCTTTATAATAAACACTGTATCGCTTGCTTAGTACTTGGAAGGATTCATGAAGTAAACATCGTAAATTATTTTCGCAAATAATTTATTGGTATAAATATACTTGTTCCAATGGTGTCGTCAAATGTCCATCTTCTTCAGAATGGAACACAACACAAACTAATAGTTGACGACGCGTAGTGTTGTGAAACATGATATCCTTAAAGGGGTGTATTAATCATTTTATCAATGCATATGTCAGGCAACCGTAATCTACCGTCATTTACACTCTTAAAACAAACACTCCCAATTTTCCTCAGTCTGAGTGGATTTCACTCCTCCAGACTGGAAAATGCACTTCTCCTTTTGGGGTGGATCCTTTGTGTGTTAAACCTCCGACAGGATCACTCCAAACGAGTGATTTTAACTCAGTCTGAGAAAATATGCATGCCTTTAGGGTGTCGAAAATGCACTTCTAAAATTGGAGTGGATTTCACTCTTTTGTTTTAAGAGTGAGCAATAAAGTTCACAATGTATCGTCAAATGACGTAAATTTGTGGTTATTGCGTATGAGCTGAGATATTTTTTGCAATCTGACAGAAGTACGTTTTAAGCTTTGCAACTGATAAAAAAAGAGGAGGAATGAATATTCAAAATTTTGCTTTTCTTCAATATAATACATTTGTAATAAAACAATCAACTTCACAAATTATCTATATATTTCATTAATTATCCATTAACTGTATAGTTTTTTTTTCAGTGGCAAACGTCGCATGTAAGTTACGATTTTTTTTATCTTCTTTATAGTAACTAATAGTGTTAACAATATCATAATGCATGACAGCTCCAGTTAAATAAAAAAAAAATAAAATAAATGGACATACAGTCCAATCGCTCATTTTTACTTCCATTAGAAATAATACTATACATTAATGCAATGTAGCAGTATTACCAATGCTTTAAAAGTGCACAACATTTAACTCCTTTTTTAAAAATGTAGCCCAATTAATGTTTTCTATATATATCCCACAGTCCCCACAGCTGAGGGGGGAAAAAAAACTATTAACCCCTCGTTTCTCAGCTGCTATTGGTCAAGAAATTTTGTGAAAGGTGTCATTTTTCCGGAAATAGCGCAAGGAATTGAGAACTGGCCACAAAAAAAATGTATAAGGGGTAGTCTACATATTAAAATGAGTATCAGCATTGATAATTTCAATGTCAATACCCAATTTTTTTTTACATAAAAGTGTTCAGCACCTTCAAAATACCCCCCCATGTATAAAAAAATAATTATTTATTTTGCATTATTTGCTGAGATATTAAAACATTAATTTTGAACTCATTTCGGGGGAATTCCCCAAAATGAAAGACGTAATAATTAGGTTGTATCTTTTCAAAACGACAAGCTAATAAAAGGGTTCCCACAATCTCTCCAACGGATGCTAGAATTTAATCTTTTTTTACTAATATTGTGATTTTTTTAAATTTTGGAGATGCAATCAGATTGACAACATTATTGCATATGTTATATATTTTTTATGCAAATTTTTGTTTCATTCATATTACTACAAAAAAATTTGTTAAAAATTCGTCGCACTTTATCGGTTATATAGATCACGTATTGCAAAACGGGGGGGGGGGGGGGGGGGAGGGTTACGGCCTTAACACGATATTTAAGGAAAGTAAAATAAAATTACGCAGAATGATTTGGCAATGATTCTTAACAAAGGCTGTGGGCGCGACCGAATTGCAATAATATTTTAGGGTATTCAATTTTTAATATTAAACAAACTTTTTGAAATTGTATTGAAAATAACATACATATAACCTTTTGAGACCTGGCTTCCCCATTTTGTGACATTTTTTAAAACATCCCAAAAAACGATTAACATGTTAATTAGTTCCGAAATTTACCTGGTCCGATAGAAGAAGATCCACACATCAGTTTTCAGCCTTTTGATTATAGGTATCGATACGATATTAGAGTTCTTAAAAAATCAATTTAATTTTTTTCAAACTTTTCAAAAAGTTATTTTAGTATTAAATTTTAAAGGCATTTTGCATTTTAATTTTTTTTTTAATAAACTGTTAACAACAAATAAGGGATACGGCCTTTTTGTTTGCATTTATAGCACATTAGGATCAAGTTTGCCAAGCAATTTTTTACACGGTCCCTGAAATTCGCCATTTTCAGTTCTTTTTTTCAAAAACTCGGCAAAAAATTTTTGTTGAATTTAAAAAAAATTCGGGGTGTTTTGGTTCTATTTGATCTACTCTATCGATTTATGTAAAAAAAAAATTTGGTTGCTATTTATGTTTTTATTTTTCTTATTTAAATTTAAAAATATATATTAAAAATGAAAAAAAAACCTTGTTTGATTTGTTTTTGGAAAATTAAGAAGTATATAATGAAAAAACAAAAACTTTGTTTAATTCATTTTATGTGTGTAGGTATGAATAAGAGTTCGTTAGACTTTCTGAACATTATGGGCGTTCAACTTTGAATACTTATATCTCAACAAATAATGCAAATTAATTAATTTCATTTAAAATTTTGGGTATTTTGAGGATGATTAACATCTGTAATAATAAAAGAAAGAATATGTTGTCTGTATGTCTGAGAATCGTGAAAGACCAACTTACACTGCCCTCAGAAATTCGAAATGTTTAACACAGATTCTCTTCAATACCAACGTGTGCACCTGAGGCTTTGTTTTTTCATATTTGTTCTATTTTTTAAGAAAAATTGGAATTTTCGAAAAAAGTACACCACTTTCGCTCAAATTCGATCATTTTTTTCTCTTTCCAGATGCCCATCGGCTGAAAAAAATTAAATAAACTTTCACAAAAATCATTAAAATTGTTTTTTATTTATTTTATTGCCAATATTCATGTGACAACACGCGGTTTGTTATCCTAATGCTCTCGTAACACGTGTAGCAAGGCCCGATTAGGTTAAATACAAAACCTACTATAAAAGCTTCGGAACTTTTGTAATTTGATGTTTAGAAATCGTTGTTTTGAGTTATTTAAGGGGTCACAGGAGTCTTAAAAATGTGCAAAGAAGATACTACATAGCATAGTTTGATCTCTCTTGTAATTTTTTAACTACTCAATGTATAAGTATAATTTTTTTATATGTAATTCTACAAGATTTATTTATTATAAAACAAGTTTTAAAATTTATGAAACTTTAGCCAAAACTAAAATAAATGATATTAAACATGAAGGTACTTGAACACACTGTGATTAGGCTTGCGCGGCAAATTGTGAGATCAAAATTGAACACATGACCAAGAAAATGACTTTATATTGTACAAATATGTACAAACTAGGACTGATACCTAAATTCTCAGCTCAATTTTAATTAGAAATTATTTTAAGAACTTTTTTCTAAAAAAATTAATAAAAATTTAAAAATTTTGATTTTAAATTTTTTAAAAAATAATTTCTTATTAAAATTGAGCTGAGAATTTAGGTATAAGTCTTTGTTTGTACATATTTGTACAATATAAAGTCATTTTTTTATTCATTTTTTCAATTTTGACCTCACAATTTGCCGCGCAAGCCTAATCACAGTGTGTTCAAGTACCTTCATGTTTAATATCATTTATTTTAGTTTTTGCTAAAGTTTCATAAATTTTAAAACTTGTTTTATAATAAATAAATCTTGTAGAATTACATATAAAAAAATTATACTTAAACATTGAGTAGTTCAAAAATGACATGAAAGATCAGACTATGCTTTGTAGTATCTTCTTTGCACATTTTAAGACTCCTTAGACCCCTTAAAGACTTTCAGTGACTTTGGGTATTGAAATAAATCTAAATAGATTGTAAAGTAGAAATTGGAATAGTTTGCATTTTCACAACAGCATAATAATGTTTTCTTTATATCCAAGTTTTGAGGCAAGAATGCCCTCAAATCAATGTATAAAAATAGTTTAAATTTGATATGTTGTTAAATTTCCCATGAATTACTTCTATCAATATATTCAAGGCTATAGTTTCAGTTTGAATTCTTAAATTGTGTGATTGGGTGGTGGAGTATATTCCCGCACAATTCCTTAGAAAACCTCAAGCAAATACAATTTATATTTTAAAAAATGCAAGTTTCCTTTCTTTTTTGTTATATTCATACATCTAATGAAATGGGATAATTTGTAGGCTAGGAAAATAGATATTTACATTCATAACATATATCACTTTCTTAAATAAAAAAAATATCTCCTATACAATCATTTGATATTTATGGGCAAAACTAGCCAACACACATGAAACAAAAATTCTTATTAAGCCTTAACCAAAACAACAGCGAAGATCATTATCATGATCCCATTATACGCTATTGAAAATAAGTCTTACAGCCTCTGTCTGCTTGTTGCTTTCCTACAGCGATTTGGAATGAAGCTATTGTGGATTTGGCCGTGATTTTACCCTATTCTGCAGTCATTACCTTCAGAAACTAAATTCACAATTTGAAAGAATAATTAACATGTTTCAAGTGACGTAATACCGGTCAGTCTCCATTCTAGGATTTTATTATTTGTTTATTTGATAATTTCTTCATTGATGGTTCTATTGACTGCATGTATGAGTGTTTAAGCAATACATGCATAGTTAAGCTAAGAACTATGACGGCTGTTTAAGGTCATCCCACTAGAGCTGCATATTGGGGCTGTATGTCTTCCTTTTTTGCCAAATACTTTGCCAAACTCGCCAAGTTATTACAAAAACGAGCCAAATGAGCAAAAAAAAACCTGTCTGATTGTGCGGAATTCATCACACTAGAGCTGGTAGGGTGTGTTTGTAGCTGTATCATTTCCTCGCTTTCCTAGCTAAAAGGATTTTGTGCGGGAAGTTACGATGACATTTATCCGTGAATTTTATAGCGTATATATAATTTTGAATTTTACGGTATAGTAAGTAACGGGATTCTATACTCGAGCGGGGACAATAAACATAAGCTTATTGTCTGATAACGTATTAAATAGAACATGTACTAGAATCGAATTGAATTTTTTATTCTGTGCGAAGAACGTGTATTTACTTGCTAGTCTTTATATAAAAAATAGGTGTTTCTATTGGAAGTTTCAAAGTTGGTACTCTTTTTAACATGACCCTCTTGCACACATTTTGTTGCCAGTTTTCAATTCCTTACGCTATTTCCTGAAAAATGACACCTTTCACAAAATTCCTTGACCAATGAGCAGGCGAGAAACGGGGGGTGAATCGTTTTTTCTCCATCTGTACAGATAATTGGACCGTATTAGAATTCAGTTCACGACCACATTTTTGTCTTAATCCTTTCACTACCAATGATTCCCTTTTGAGTGAATACCATCAGTTTGCGAGGGTTTTTTTTTCTCACCAAGTTTAACTGCAATTATTTTAAATAAATCTTATTAAATTGTCGATACATTTTGCTGCTAGACTTTCTTTTTGTATCGTGAGATGGAAGTTTTCATCATTATTATTTATTTATCTATTTTTTTTTTTTTTGAAAATCAAATAATGATTGTGTTTATGAAATGAAAATATGAATACCATGGTAAAATAAAATTAATTCAGAAACAATTTTATAAGATAAACTGGCCATTTATAATTCATGCATGCATTTTTAAATGCTTAAAGAAAGATACCCCCTCCCCCCACCCCCGCGGTTTTAACCAGTTAATTCTGATGCATGAGTCTACTTTCCATATTTTAGATTTTTAAAATAAGAAATGAAAAGTTGGGACTGAAAGTGTTAAAACTAATTTTCTATTACAATCTAGAATATTTATGCTTTTCAAAAATACTTTCACGGGATCAGCTGCTGATTTATAATTACTATGGAAGAATTGACAAACTTAGAGTGTCAACCAGATTTAGATCCTGATTGTCTTGATAAAAAACCGATAAAAAAAATTTAAGCTGTCAATAAAGGCTACTTTTAAAACTTTCAAATAATTTAATAAAATCATGTTGGAAGTAAGAATGCCGCTTATTTTATTAGAACTTAGGTATAATAGCACTAAATAATTAACACGTTTCACATGAAAGTGTTATTGTCTCCATTATATACAAAAAAAAATATTATAATTTAATTTATAAAAAAAACGTGATAATTGTTATAATTTTAATTGAAGAGCTTAGTGGAAGTCGAAAAAACGCGTTAATTGTTATTTTTGAAAAAAATTTAGATTGTTGTGTCAATGAATATATTACTAACTAATTTAAAAAAACAACAAGCTTTTCTTTTTCATAAACTTTAAAATTAGTTTGTGTTTATCTTTGGCAAGGGCCGTTTTTTAACGTATCTAAGTGTAAACGAAAAACTTTAAAGCTCATTTTCGCATTTTTACTTTTTTTGTCACTTACATAGCACGTTCTTCCCCTAAGCTCTTCAATTTATTGATCATAGATTTGCAACAAAGACTAAGAAATATAATTTTTTTCTTCAATCCAGATGCACAATTGGAAGGTAAGTTTTGATTCAATTGTTATCAATAATTTGATTGCTGGTTTTAAAACTTTTAATTTATAGACCGAGAGCCCAGGGTTCCCAGACCAAAATCATTTTTTAAAGGATGAAATGCATCGGACTAGTTCGGTTTTCATTTACTTTTAGTGTATGCATACCCGCTAGAGTTTACCAAAGCGCAGTGGGGTACTTGAGATTATATGCATGGGCTTCCAGGTGTTCGAGGACTTTCTCAAAGACCCTGTCGCCTTGCATGTGGAAGGTCCCAGGTTCACGTCCTTGCATTGCCTACACAATTTGGCAATTGCGTAGGCAATGTACAAGCGGCTCCAGAAGCTCCGAAAAATGCCCGACGAATAACATCCTGTGTGGAGAGCGTGTACGTTAAATATCCTACAAAATCCCGAAGCTGCGTATGATCACGCCCTTCGATTTGCGTTGGGTGTCTACTCAGGTGTCGGCTCGTCACTTAACTACCTCTAGTTCGATGATAATTCAAACTAAACCTAACCCATTCTTATGGACAATATCGTGGTGAAGATTGTATTGGATTATCATTCTATCATATGATTGAATTATTAACCCAGTAAGATGGTTAAGAGCCATTTAAAAAAAAAAACCGGGCAAAACAGGCAGGCTTGGATAGTTGACATTTTTAATTTTGTTGAAAATTGTAAAATATGTTCTTTATAAAAAAAACTATTAGACACATATGTTGTTGCTTTTGCTGAAAATAAATTTATTTAAGTTTTGGGTAGTCAGAATTGAAGATCGTCCATTTTTTGAAGAAAAATGACCCAACTTCCATATCTCAATACTTTTTGTGCCAAGAGTTAAAAATTGCAGCGACAATTTTTTCGTGTTCTACTTGTTCTTTGTACATGTTAGGACATAAAAAGTTATGGATCACATTCGGCGCAAAGGTCCAAGGCCCAAGTTATTAACAAAAATGTTTTGTTTATTTTTCTAAACTTTTGACCTTTAACATTTTCTCGTGCCAACAGCAAACCAAAATTGTATATGATCTAATGAATACATAGTAAAAAGAAGTACTCCAAAGTAGCAAGTGATGGGCGGGGTGGCACTTTTGGTTACAGAAATATTTGACCGAAAATAAAAATTTGCGTGATTTTCGAGGTCATTTATTCCTTGCGCCAGCATTGGAAATGTATAAAATTAGCTGAAAAATAATCCGCATGCATTGCAGAAACAAAATCATTTCACAAACCTATTTATATTTGCTCCGATTTTATTTAATGAGTCTTTAAACTTTGAAAAAAAAAGCAAAATTTTGTGTTTGCTGCACAGTTTGGAGCTCCTTAACTCCTTGTATCGAAAGTAACAAGAAATAAAATTAGGGCGAAAATAACCTTTATGTATTGCAGAAACAAAATCAATTCACATACAAATGGATGTTGCTCCAATTTTATTTAATGCGTATCTAAACTTTGAAAAAAAATTCACAATTTTGTGCTATCTGCAAAGTTTAGAGCTCTTTGACTGCTTACGCCAAAAGAAACAAGCTATAAATTTACCTGTAAACTAATTCATATGTATTACAGAAATAAAATCAATTCACAGATCTATGGGTTTATGATCCGAATTTATTTAATGAGGCTCTAAACTTTGCAAAAGAACTCAAAATTTCTTGCGGTTTTATGGCCTGAAGCATTCTCATTGCATGTTAAAAATTTTCACATACAACAGGCATGTTTCAGCCCTCCAAAATTTTGAGTTCTTTTGCAAAGTTTAGAGCCCCACTATATAAAATTGGAGCAAATACCCATAGGGCTGTGAATTGATTTTTTTCTGCAATATATAAGGATTATTTTACAGCTAATTTTATAACTTTTTACTTTTAGTAAAATCAGTTAAGGAGCTGTAAACTGTGCAGCAAACACAAAACTACGCGTTTTTTTCCAAAATTTAGATCCTTATTAAATAAAATTGTAGCAAATAACCATAATTCTGTGATTTTATTTTATTTCTACAATGAGTACTATTTTCCAGCTAATTTTATTACTGGTTACTTCTGATACAAGAAGTTAAGGAGCTCCAAACTTTGCAGCAAACACAAAAAAATTTCTTTTTTCTTTAGAGTTTGAGGACAATAAATAAAATTGCAGCAAATACCCATATGTTTGTGAATTTAGTTTGTTTCTGCTAATTTTAATTTTTCTAATTTTAATATTTTTTTAATCTAAATATTAAATAATCTAAGAAAATTTTAATCTAATAATTATCTAAATTTAATATTTTTCAGCTAATTTTGTACATTTCTAATAAATGTTGGCACAAGGAATAAATGACATCAAAAGCCGTTAAGTTTTGTATTTTCGGCAAGTTTAAGGTCCCTCATTTATGTAAATAAAAGTGCAACCACCCATCACTTGCTTTTTTGGGTACTTCTCTTTGGTATGTATTCATTATATCATATACACTATTGGTTCACTGTTGGCACAAGAAAATATTAAAGGTAAAGTTCAGAAAAAAAAAACATTTTTTCGAATAACTTTGAATGGCCTTGGACCGTTGTGCCAAATGTTAACCATAAGATTTTATGTAATAACATGTACTAAGGAGCAAGTTGAACACGACAAAATTGTCACAGCAATTTTTAACTCTTGACGCAAAAAGTATTGCCATTTGTAAGTTGGTTCGTTTTTCTTCAAAATACGGAAGAACTTCAACTTTGACCCCCCAAAGCCTTAATATTTCTTTAGCAAAAACAAAAATATACCTGTCTAGTAGTTTTCCATAAAGAATATATTCTGTAATGTTTAGTAAATTAAAAATGTCAACTATCCAAGCCTGCCTGACTTTAAAAAAAAAACTGGCTCTTGAATAGGAACGATAGAACTTTTAAAAGATATGTGCATCTGAAAGTGGATCATCTCCAAAGAATTTGAACTTGTTGAGCTTTTTCGCCACCCTATTTGGATATTAGCAATGCTTTTAGTATAGGGACTCTTTCCCGCTTTCTTTAAGCTTGGTTTGTGTAGCGAAAGTGAACACTTCCATATCGGAATTTTTCGTAATTCTTTTGTTTTTCCCCCTTTTCCTCCAATCACGAATCTGTGAAAGGTCGTCAAAGGTCTACATTAACATTTCACAATTTTTTTAACCTAAAATATCCAGTCTTTGTTTTCTAGCAAAAATATCCTCTTTTCTCTGATATTTATGACATCGAAATTTGAATTTAATTTACATTTGAAACCTCTTTATTTCCCGCGTGAGCTCATCTGAAAAATTATCTAAGTTTAATAGGTAATTTTCTGAAAACTTCAATTTTTCATTTATGTTTTTCAAGTGCCGTTGCTGCATAATGGCAAACAACTCTTTCCTAGTCATGTTTATAACTTTTGATGATCCTAAAACAAAAAATTAACGTTTTGAGACAAAGTAGAAGCTTGCGTACTTTGTTATCACATAATTACAAAGCTAAAAAATTACTTTTATACCGCAAAAAACCCACAAGAAATTTTACCAAATTCTTGAAGTTTAGATTCTAAACTCTCTTTTAAGAGGACTTCCTTGAAATTCCACATCTTGAAAATCGTAATGTTATTCCTATGGAAAACATTCGCAAGTCAATTACCCCCACAATTTTAATAGAAGGTGACTAGTTTCTTGTATCATTGTAAAGAACGAAAGGAACTAAAAGGCTAAAATTAATTTGTTTTGTGAAAATCACATATTTAGTATTTTTAATAATTTTTTGAAGTTAGTAAAAAATGGAGTAAGCATTAAGTTCTAACTTCAAAAAATCATTAGAAATACTAAATACGTGATTTTCACAAAACAAATTAATTTTAGCCTTTTAGTTCCTTTCGTTCTTTACAATGATACAAGAAACTAGTCACCTTCTATTAAAATTGTGGCGGTAATTGACTTGCGAATGTTTTCCATAGGAATAACATTACGATTTTCAAGATGTGAAATCCCAAGGGAGTCCTCTTAAGCGGAACAAATGTAATTAATTGTCTAAAATGTAAATCAAATCGAAGAAAAGTGATGATGACAAATAGAACATTTTCAAAACGTTCATATGCTTAAAATAAAACATTTAAAATAATTAAAACTGGAGGAAAGTATACATATTTACTTGCTGTATCAGATTCAATAACTCAAAAATTCATTTTCGCTTATTTAACCCTCTAATGCTTATTTAACCCTCTAATGCTACTGTTACCGTTTGGTAACAAGTAACATAATCCACTTTATTCTATTAAATTAGAGCTCCTCCTAGACAAATCTGTGGTTTTTTCATCTATTACATTTCAGTTTAAAGTTTTAGTTACTAATAATCATCATAGATGACAGTAGTAAAAGTGTATTCAAAATGAAAGAGTGAGGTTATTAACTGTTGTAAAATTACGTTTTTGGCAGTATTCAAAGAATAATAATATTAGTACTAAATACTAATAAATTGTTTTGAAAAATTAATCATAGTTAAAAAGGGTTATTTTGAAATATTTTTAGTAGTTTTCTAGTCATTATTATCAGAATTGGAATTTTGCAGTTGGTTTTTTTCATATGGAAAAAATTTTTAATTGAAATTATTTAAATTCTAATGCAGTTAAATTTTTTTTAGTATTTTTCCCATAATGTCTGAGTATTAAAGATACATATATATTTTTTTGGGATGAAAATAAAAATTCATGCATTAGAGGGTTAATTAGAATAAAAATAATTACAGCTCCGTCTGTTTACGAGCGTCAGAAAAAGAAAAACGACCACAACTGAACAACAAACTTTTAACCATCATTACGAATGTAAAACGTCGTCTGCAATTAAACAAAAGTGTTGTTCAACATGCGCTCATTATTCGTCTATCAGAAACGACTATTTTTTCTTCATATGAATAGGTATCGACTTTTGTCCAGCTACATTGGTCAAATACCCCACTGTGCGACGGCCAATTAACAGGTATCGGGTACAAAAAGTAGGTAAATTATAAGTTAACTTAAGTCATTTTTAACGGCTGATTTTGGCCTATATGTTTTAGAAAATAATGTGAAAAGTTAATAAAAAATTTGCCAGAAACTTTCCGTCGGCCGAAACTTTTCCCAGACGCTTTAAATGTCCCTGTCAAGTTCAGACTTTGCCCCACGCATCTTGTGGTGCTATACGGCCCTACGTATTTTCTAACTAAACAAAATTTATTTCAAACAAAATTACAATATTTTTTCTGCGGTTTTTTTTTTAATTTAAGAAGGGTCTGTAATTGTTTGTTACCTTGAGTTTGATTACTTGAGTCGATAATCAATGATAACGAAGAAAGAATTTCATTTAGATTTAAAAAAAAAATGTTTAGTTAGAAAATACGTAGCGCCATATCGTGCCAAAAAATGCGTGGGATAAAGTCTGAACTTGACAGAGACATTTAAAGCGTCTGGGGAAAAGTTTCGGCCGACGGAAAGTGTCTGGCAAATTTATTATTAACTTTTTCGCATTATTTTCTAAAACATAGGTCGAAATCAGCCTTTAAAAATGACTTAAGTTAACTTATAATACCTGCACTGTGAAAAAAAAATCTGTAACCATTACAAGAAAAATTTTTGTAAAAAACTTTTCCTAGAAAATTTCTAGTAAATAATTACTAAAAATAGTAAAATCGAACCCCGGTTTTCCGCGTGACAGGTGGAGGTACTGACCACTATACTACAGAGGAATAGCAGACGGCCGAAACCCGGGATCGAACCAGGAACCTTGAGAAGTTCAGTCTAACGCTCTCCCAACTGTACTATTTTGGCACACAGATGTTATGTCAGGAAATGATAAGTCAAATTCATTTGAAACAATCAATTGGTCTCGAATCACGATCGAAGACCACGATTGGTTTGAAACAATTGCAAATACTAGAATTTTTTTTTAACTGCAGAAATGAAGATTTCTGTTCAGAATTACAAAAACTTTTTTTGTAAAATCGGTTATTTCTGTAACAATACTAAAAAAATTTCTGTATGTTTACAGTATTTTTTTCTCAGTGTACTTTTTGCACCCGATACCTGTAAATTGGCCATCGGTCCACTCTAGCGGGTATGCATACACTAATAGTAAATAAAAACAGAACCGAATCCGATACATTTCATCCTTTAACACGAAGTTCTAAAGGAACTAAAATAGCCTACTTTCCAGTTACTTAAATACTTACTGAAATTCTCTCTTGAAAAAACTAGATTCGTTACAGTAAGTGACATTAAAAACCGTTTTAACATTAAATTTATATACATTAGAATGAATTTCACAAAACACAGCATCCAGCTATAATTTCCATTTCTAAAGCCAATACTTTTCATTAATTTTCTATCGCCAATAAAATAAATATTACTTATCGTCCGCATGATTATTTGCAGTTTTAAATAAATATTTAATTATTCGCGGAACAAAAACCACAAAACTACTGCAAAGTTCACTTAAAATAGGAAATGTATGTTAACAAGTAGGTTTGTAACAGAATCTGTCTCTTAACCCGCTTCCACACAACAGTTGTGTTTAACTTTCATTTATTTTATTTCGAAAATTAAATAATTATTACTTAAATCGTCTGCAAAAAATTTATATTTCAAAGAATAAATATGCAATAGTTCTCGCTTTTAAATAGAATGAAAACATTTTATTTCAACATACATAGAATCTCGTAGTGAAATATATTTGACGTCATTTCAAACTGATCGATGTCGCAAAAATAAATGTATTTTAATTTATTGTCTAAAAGAATTAAAGTTTCTCGAGCGATTGTTGCGATGGCAATGGTGATGTAATTCCAATAAAAAATGGCTTCCTATGCTTTTTAAATGAGCATTCAACTTTGAAGTTTTTGAATTGAAGTACTTAGAATTCGAATTCTTTTCAGAAATTTTCGATGTATTCTCATTTCTATACGCTGATTTTTTTTTGACGTATATCACTTGTCCGTAGCATTTGTAGTTATCAACAGCGATTTAAATGACTCGAAATTGAATTTCAATGCTAATTCAATGGGAAATTCGTCGACAAATAGTAGATTTATGTCCGTCCGATCGAAAAGAGAGACGGACAAAAAGTATGAAAGTTGGGTGTCTGACCCTACTAAAAATGGTCAGTAGAGATCAATAGAAAAATCTGTACGTGGAAATGGCCCACTGGTATCAATAGAAATCTCTATTGATATTCTCTATTGATACCAGTGGGCCATTTCCACGTACAGCTATTGATATCTATACAAATCTTCTATTGATATCCGTATAAATCTCTACTGATACCCATACAAATCTCTATTGATATCAAGACAATATTTGAATACATCATTACAAATCCTTACTGACATCAATACAAATGTCTACTGGTATCAATACAAATCTCTACTGACTTCTATTGATACCAGTGGGCCATTTCCACGTACAGCTATCCTCTATTGATATCAATATAGATCTCTACTGATCTATATTGATATCCATACAAATCAATACAGATACCAATACAAATCTCTATTGGTATCAATACAAATCCTTACTGACTTGTATTGATACCAGTGGGCCATTTCCACGTACAGCTATCCTCTATTGATATCAATATAGATCTCTACTGATCTATATTGATATCCATACAAATCAATACTGATACCAATACAAATCTCTATTTGTATCAATACAAATCTCTACTGACTTGTATTGATACCAGTGGGCCATTTCCACGTACAGCTATCCTCTATTGATATCAATATAGATCTCTACTGATCTATATTGATATCCATACAAATCAATACTGATATCAATACAAATCTCAACTTACTTGTATTGATACCAGTGGGCCATTTCCACATACAGCTATCCTCTATTGATATCCATAAAAATCAATACTGCACTGCAAATACTCACACACAATACTTACACAAAATAAAAACATTTAAGAACACTTTTTGTTCTCAAATTAACAAAACGTTTTGACGTTGTTAGCAGAACACTATATAAGAAACATAATTACAACACTTTATTGTGTTGCGATAGTGTTCTGAATATGTTTGAAAAGTGTTGCTGACCAGGAATGTGTTTCTAAAATAGTGTTGTGAGAAAATGTGTTTTTACATCAGTGTTTTACAATGCAACACTTTGTCCCCAAATTAACAACACATTTTGAAGAAACACATTAAAAGAATAAAGATTGAACTTCAATGCTATTTCAATGGGTAAATGTCAACAAGTTTTATAATAGAACAAGTCTAAGTTATAGGTAAACAAAGTGTGAGTGCAAAAACCAACTAAGACTAACAGCCAAACTACGATTCACTAATTTATATATTATAATAGTACTTATCTAAAAATTAAAAAGTAATGCAACATACCTGGAAAGTACACCAAAGTAGTGAACATAAAGCACAGACCCACTCAGTTGTTGAACTTTGCGATTGTGATTAAGAGCCAGCCTGACTAGTTGTTGTAAAATTGCCATAGATAAACTACAGTTCCCCCGACGAGAATTGTGAAATTTTTTCAACAAATTAGATAGGGCATTCATTTGAGTGACTCCCACCTAACTCGTTTTTAAAATAGCACAATGTTTTGTTATTGAAAAATCACTAACTGGAAAAAAGGGAAAAAAGAACATGTGTAAGTACAAAGCAAAAAAAAAAAAATTACAACTGATATCGTCAGTTATGACAAAACCATGAATGTGCAAAAACACAAATATGCAACACAAATATTAGTCCAGGCAACGAAGAGTTCTAGAGGGAAAGTTTTGGAACACAATTTTTGACTTCATAACTTTGTTTAGACTAGTTAGGAGGTAAACATATCAAAAGTCCCCGCCCCTAGCCCCTGTGCTAAAGGGGGGAGGGGGGGTTGAATGTCTCATTTTTCGGTTTTTCGCTTATATCTCGAAAACTATGAGTTCTAGCTCTATAATTGTAATACACAAAATGAAAGCTGATTAAATTTGCTACAAGCTGCACCCCTCAAGTGTTTTAATATCTTGTATAGTTTTTGAGATATCCGATCTTGAAAATCAGTAATTTTGGAGAAAACACTTCTCCCCCCACATTTTCCCTCTTTTTTGACCGGATAACTCTTCAATAATGCACCGAAACACTAAATTTTGGCCCTAGATTGGTAGAGAATTTAATTCTTTTCAATAATATATCTTATTTTACTATTTTATCAATTTTCCTTCAAATTTTAAAGCGGTTTTCAGTGTTGAGTGAAGATTGTACTGAAAGTCCCATAGAGCTAATGCATAAGTTTTGAAATCGCAACTTTTGGAAAACAGTTTATTTGCCATGCTATTCCATTTTCACAAGGTATTATAATCATCATAACATCAATTTAACACAAAATTGAAAACAAAATAACATCCGGTTATTTAATTATTAATTAATAAAGTTTTAATATAGTGGCGCCATCTGCTGTATATATTTGAAATTTTAAAACTTCAAAAATATATAATTAAATAACTAGATAATATTTTTGTTTCAAATTTGTTTCATTTCGATGTTATGTTGATTCCCGTACCTGGATAAAAAGGGCTAACATGGCAAAGCAATACATCTGTGGAAGTTGTTATTCCAAAACTAATGCATTAGCTCTATCAGACTGACAACCCCTCTTATGTACACTTATTTAATACTGAACGTCTAAATAACACTGATACTCATTTTGTAGGCACGTTGTTGCTTTAATATTAAATCTATTTTATTTCATTCGTCAAACACCAGTGGGAAAACTGTCAGATGCTATTAATGTTCTTCATCTTCGGAGTCAATTTGAGGGACCCCATTGATGCTGTTCCAATGGTAAGTTTGGCATGCTCTAGGACCTTTGAGGCTTGCTATTTTTGCTGCTACACTTGAACTGGCACAGTCTTTCTTACATCATCCGAACATAATTTTCAGAACATCGTCAGGTTCTGCTGCTAACTCACTGTGCACTTTGACCATCAGGCAGTTATTCTCAATATTATCATACACAAGAGGAGGCAGGTCATTTCCCAGCCACAGCTCATCTTGGTGTAATATTCAGAGGAAATACTGTTTTACTGCTTCCTCGGTGGGAAGAAGACGATATATCTGCCTTGATGGCGGCTCCGGATTTCAAGAGTGAATTATACCTGTGGCATTGGTGAAGGCCTCTTTCGTTGGAACCCCATAACACCTCAAGATGCAGGTATTGCCTGCCTTTTGTACCTGATATGTGGTTAAGGAAGGGTATGAAAAGACCGCTGCTGCTTTCTGGACTTCTGACGACTTCGTACACAACTTCACAAATGCGATCCCGCTTTTTCGAAATGTGAAAGATGTAGTGTCGCATCCAGCTATTGTGTTTGCGAAAATAGCACGTCCTAAACCCAGTTGCTGTAACTCTTGGGATGAGAATAAAAAATCCTTTCCAGGGACCAATCCTACCCACGTCCAGGCTTTATGAAACCGATGTCCTTATGCACATCAGCTGTAGCCATCAAGAGGACTGTAAGGTCGACACAAAATATTGAAATATAACAACGTGCCTGCAAAACAAGTATCTATGTCATTTCCGACATTATCACAGCCGTATATGCCGTATCCACTATCAGAACGTCCACATCCCTTTCTGCTCGAAGGGTCCTACATTCAATTGTCCTCAAGCTACACCTTAAGTATGTTGATGAGACCATTTTATTTAAATTGTTCGACAGAAAATCATCTTGTTTGACGTTTATCTTGGTGTCTTCAGTGAAAAGGATATCAACCGACTGCGACTTCTTGAGTCGATAGCTCTTCTGCTGGTCCCAGTGCACAGTGAGTTAGCAGCAGCACCTGACGATGTTCTGAAAATTATGTTCGGATGATGTAAGAAAGACTGTGCCAGCTCAAGTGTAGCAGCGTAGCAGCAAAAATAGCAAGCCTCAAAGGTCCTGGAGCATGCCAAACTTACCATTGGAACAGCATCAATGGGGTCCCTCAAATTGACTCCGAAGATGAAGAACATGAATAGCATCTGACAGTTTTCCCACTGGTGTTTGACGAATGAAATAAAATAGATTTAATATTAAAGCAACAACGTGCCTACAAAATGAGTATCAGTGTTATTTAGACGTTCAGTATTAAATAAGTGTACATAAGAGGGGTTGTCAGTCTGATAGAGCTAATGCATTAGTTTTGGAATAACAACTTCCACAGATGTATTGCTTTGCCATGTTAGCCCTTTTTATCCAGGTACGGGAATCAACATAACATCGAAATGAAACAAATTTGAAACAAAAATATTATCTAGTTATTTAATTATATATTTTTGAAGTTTTAAAATTTCAAATATATACAGCAGATGGCGCCACTATATTAAAACTTTATTAATTAATAATTAAATAACCGGATGTTATTTTGTTTTCAATTTTGTGTTAAATTGATGTTATGATGATTATAATACCTTGTGAAAATGGAATAGCATGGCAAATAAACTGTTTTCCAAAAGTTGCGATTTCAAAACTTATGCATTAGCTCTATGGGACTTTCAGTACAATCTTCACTCAACACTGAAACCGCTTTAAAATTTGAAGGAAAATTGATAAAATAGTAAAATAAGATATATTATTGAAAAGAATTAAATTCTCTACCAATCTAGGGCCAAAATTTAGTGTTTCGGTGCATTATTGAAGAGTTATCCGGTCAAAAAAGAGGGAAAATGTGGGGGGAGAAGTGTTTTCTCCAAAATTACTGATTTTCAAGATCGGATATCTCAAAAACTATACAAGATATTAAAACACTTGAGGGGTGCAGCTTGTAGCAAATTTAATCAGCTTTCATTTTGTGTATTACAATTATAGAGCTAGAACTCATAGTTTTCGAGATATAAGCGAAAAACCGAAAAATGAGACATTCAACCCCCCCTCCCCCCTTTAGCACAGGGGCTAGGGGCGGGGACTTTTGATATGTTTACCTCCTAACTAGTCTAAACAAAGTTATGAAGTCAAAAATTGTGTTCCAAAACTTTCCCTCTAGAACTCTTCGTTGCCTGGACTATGTTATGACAGAAAAACAATACAGATTCTTCTCGCATATTCTAATTTTAAATTAGAATTTAAATTTTTAAATCAATATTTGTTTCATTTTCAGTTATTTAAAATTTTCAAAATTATTTGAGGTCTCGTGGCATATTTATTAATTTAACAAACTTGTGGAATATTATGTTAAAAGGAGTTTACTAGCATGGCTTTTTATAGCTTCAATCTATCGTCTAGGTTGCCTAGTTAGTATGATAGTTAGTTTTTAACTCAAGGGTTTTTTTTTTTCAATTAGCCATTCAGCCTCAAAGGTCCTAGAGCATGCCAAACTTACCATTGGAACAGCATCAATGGGGTCCCTCAAATTGACTCCGAAGATGAAGAACATTAATAGCATCTGACAGTTTTCCCACTGGTGTTTGACGAATGAAATAAAATAGATTTAATATTAAAGCAACAACGTGCCTACAAAATGAGTATCAGTGTTATTTAGACGTTCAGTATTAAATAAGTGTACATAAGAGGGGTTGTCAGTCTGATAGAGCTAATGCATTAGTTTTGGAATAACAACTTCCACAGATGTATTGCTTTGCCATGTTAGCCCTTTTTATCCAGGTACGGGAATCAACATAACATCGAAATGAAACAAATTTGAAACAAAAATATTATCTAGTTATTTAATTATATATTTTTGAAGTTTTAAAATTTCAAATATATACAGCAGATGGCGCCACTATATTAAAACTTTATTAATTAATAATTAAATAACCGGATGTTATTTTGTTTTCAATTTTGTGTTAAATTGATGTTATGATGATTATAATACCTTGTGAAAATGGAATAGCATGGCAAATAAACTGTTTTCCAAAAGTTGCGATTTCAAAACTTATGCATTAGCTCTATGGGACTTTCAGTACAATCTTCACTCAACACTGAAACCGCTTTAAAATTTGAAGGAAAATTGATAAAATAGTAAAATAAGATATATTATTGAAAAGAATTAAATTCTCTACCAATCTAGGGCCAAAATTTAGTGTTTCGGTGCATTATTGAAGAGTTATCCGGTCAAAAAAGAGGGAAAATGTGGGGGGAGAAGTGTTTTCTCCAAAATTACTGATTTTCAAGAGCGGATATCTCAAAAACTATACAAGATATTAAAACACTTGAGGGGTGCAGCTTGTAGCAAATTTAATCAGCTTTCATTTTGTGTATTACAATTATAGAGCTAGAACTCATAGTTTTCGAGATATAAGCGAAAAACCGAAAAATGGGACATTCAACCCCCCCTCCCCCCTTTAGCACAGGGGCTAGGGGCGGGGACTTTTGATATGTTTACCTCCTAACTAGTCTGAACAAAGTTATGAAGGCAAAAATTGTGTTCCAAAACTTTCCCTCTAGACCCTTTTTTCAGCCTTCGTTGCCTGGACTATATAGATAAACTGAAGGTTATTGTTAGCTTTCATTATCCTCGCACTAGAGCTACACAACTGCAGTTGACAACGGGTGTCTTAATTAAGAACTACAGTCAAGTGACGAGCTGACACCCTGAAACAATTTGATGTAGTTAAATAAATCAATGGATTATGTCAATGGATTATTTATTTACGAACACTATGTGTCAATAAAAATCTTCAGGAAGGGGCACATTTTTTGAATGAAAAAACCGACTTAACTTTTAATATAAATTATTCCCTCTAATAACATGTTTTATGTGTTCTTTCTAGAAGCATTTGTAAATACCTTCGAGATATTTTAAGTAAGAAATCGTTATCCGTTCGTTACATATTCTAAATTGTGACTCCCGTCGCCAAAGCTCTAGTGTAGTGTAGTACATCTTAGCACACGTTAGTATAGTTAGTACATACTTAATGCTTCAAATCCCCGCCGCTGTGCACAATGTCGCCATGAAAAGCTGTGTTGTGTGACACCTGCACTCAGGTGTTTACTTCTTACATAATTGTGGTAATAAACCTAAATTATGACGCCCATCACCAATACCACTATCTTGTACCTGTAGTGATCCGATAATTCAAACCTAACCATAAAAGACAGCCAGAATCGCTCAACAACTACAGCCAGTATTTAGTTACTTTTAACAGGCACCGATTAAAACTCAAGGAAAAAAATAACGGGTTGAACTGTGATGCGGTTTTGTTTCTCCAAAACCGTAAATAACTAGAATCTGCACATTCGTGGTTTTGTCATTCGACCAACAATATGATATTCAAAAACCATTCAACTTCTATAATACATGCATTAATTTAATGCAACTTTTAAATTTAACAAATTGATTCTTTTAACAATTTAATTTTATGTTTAAAGAAACATTGGTACTTAAACTAAATCAATTTCATATTTAATAAAAATTAATAAACAACTAATATCCACAAAAATTAGTAAAAAGAAATGTTAATTGATGGGAAAATTTAAAATGAATGTCAGCATTCTGGTACATTTAACACAATCGCGTTGCACACTTATGTAACCTGGTTAGATTTATTTTCAGTGATTAACTTTTTGAATTCGAAATCATAAGTTAATTTTATTAACTCCTGCTCTATTTAAGCAATTTCTATTGCGAGATAGTTGAATAACAAAGTAAACTGTACTGCGTAATGGAATCTAATGAATGTAAGCATGTCTGATGAAGCATACCAACCAGTAACCATGCTTACACATTTAAGTTGATCAGATAAGACTTAAAAAAAAAAACCATCTACGAACAATAAAAAAAAGTGAACAAATTAAAACAAGAACTTACCTAGTTTTCTTCTTTTAATCCTTTAGTTTAACTATATATTTTCAAATCAATCTTAAATAGAGTGTTAGATACCTTAAAAAGTAAACAAATTATGAATCAAACTTCAACTTCAAAGAATACATTACGACGGTTACAGTTAATGCATAGGGTAACAGTTTTTATCAAGAATATTTTAAAATTATATACGGATTTATGGATAAAACTTTCATCTGTTTTGCTCTAAATATTTTTAGAGCAGTTTACAGTTGAATTGTACACTGCAATATACTGTATAACATAAGAAACGACCGAAGAAATAATTTTTTGCAAGGGTTCGGTTTGTTTGAGAACACTGTGTTTTGTTTATTACGACACGTACAGGGTTTAGAATCCAATTAAAAAATACAAAAATTGGTTCTATCGTAATAATCATTCCCTTATTTATTGTTGAACAAGTTCGATCAGATTATTGGAAGGTCAAGATTATTTCTAATTTTTTCTTTAAAAACGTATTAAGTTACAAAGCATTGCTGTAGGGTTCGATCGCGTTATCTGCTATCAGCGAGTAAATAGTGGTATTTCAGAGGTTTTTAACGATAAATATTTCTTTACAATTCCAACTACGAAACATGTTTTTAAGCGCTATACCTTATAAAGCAGTTAAAAAGCAATAACCCATATCCGATTTTTATTAAAACACGCTCTATGCCAATAAGATTTTTCGGCCTCAAGCTAACGATGTTTTGTAATTCTGCATAAATTAATATGAATTTCTTTCTCTACAAATGTTTTATACTTATTATAAGTATTTTTATTGCCATTGTCGTACACGTGATTGTAAAAACAATCAGAAATACATTTGAATTTGTAATTGAAACTAGAACCAAAAACACATATATTTTTTGTGATAAAGCATAATTATAAAGAAGTTATTCGTTCTATATAAAATGTTTATTTGGAAGATACATTTTCAATGATATTATCATCCGAAACCAAGACAGGATTCTCATGACAATGTGGTGTGACTAAATCTCATTTTGCCATTTATAAAAACAGATAGAAATTTGGCCGATAGCTTGTTTTTGATGACGAAAACAATTATAGGTTTTCCACTTAAAAGTTGTTCATCAGATATTTTGCAATAACTCTTATACTAGAATATTCGTTATACGACGAGTCCCATTATATTGTAACAAAGCCAACAATCGCCAAATACTATGCGCCTGTTAAAGCTAAGCCTAACTTGCACATGTAATTTTGATTTTGCCAAAATTTAACCAAAAATTTACGTTGTACGAAACTTTTATACGTGCACTCTTTTTTATATTATTTGTAATAAAAAAATGATTTGTTTGTTTCATAAGTTGTATGTTAACTTAGAAGCAATATATAAATAATTCAATTAGTTAACTTTTAATTATGAAATAAAATGCAATCATTTGTGAATTTTCATTAAATTTTAAATAGTTTTCAGCCGTTCAAAATTATCGATATAAAGGGCACACAACTACAATAAACCAATTAATGATAATATTATAAATGTTAATTAATAATTGTTATTGTGCCAAGGACATTATTCCCCATTTGGGGAGGGTCTTTTGGGAAAGATTTTTTTTTAATGTGGTTTTGAAGGATTGCTTCATTGTATTTAAAATGATTAGTTGTTTTTTTGTATTGGATCGGACATATAGATTTTCAAACATTTTGTTTGTATTTCCAGATTTGGGGGAAGAAGGGGGGGGGGGATACTTCCATTGACATCAAGCTGTACAGATGATATATCAATATTGATCATAACCCTACCGGTCTTTTAATGGTGTCAGTAAAGTTCTATTGATATAAATTAAAAACGGTATTCTACTGGTAAAAGTTTAGTGGATATCGGTATAGTCCTATTAATATCAATTGAGAACAGTATCGTACTGGTAAAATTTTTATGGATATCAGTACAGGCCTATTAATATCAATTGAGATCAGTAGCCTACTGGTAAAATTTTTATGGATATTAGTACAGGCATATTACTGCCAATTGAGATCAGTAGCCTACTGGTAAAATTTTTATTGATATCAGTACAGGCCTATTAATGTCAATTGAGATCAGTAGCCAACTGATAATTTTGTATAGATGTCAGTAGAGCTTTATTGATATCAATGGGAAATATTATCAGTAGGCTACTGATATCAATAGGTTCTACTGATAACAATAAGGACATCCATAGAAATCAGTACATATCAATAAAGCTGTACTAATGTCAATAGATTTTTGTATTGATCTCTATGGATCATTTTTAGTAGGGGAGGTTATACCTTTCTAATAAAAAAAAAGAATTTTTAAAATCAGATTGATAGAACCGATTTTGGAAAGGGGGTACGGACAGACAGACGGTTAGAAGTACAGACGGACGGACGGACATAGACATCATGTCAATACCTACTTTTTCATTTTTTTAATTCTTCGAATTAAAAAAAAAGTAGGCTAATACTTTTTCATTTTTTTTTCATTCTTCTAATTAAAAAAAGGTATATTAGCTGGAGCTGGTTTACGGGATGATATTACTGGCAGCTTAGGAATATGACGACATTGGAAAATGAGAAGGTGAGTTTCAAATCAACTAAAACGATTCAGCCTCAAGCCTAGAACAACGCAAAAGTTTTTATTATTTATTTTAAGGGGGTATGGGACACTTTAAACTTTCTTTTAATATTGCAGATATCAACATAATTTTTTTTCCATAAATGTATACTAAATATACTTACACTTTTAGATAGTCAAAGGTTTAAAATTATCATTATTTATTTTAAAAAAAAATAAAATGTGTCAAAAAGTGATGTCTCTTATTTTTGTTATAGGTCAAAAACTTATTTGTTGGCAAACAAATATTTAGCACTTTTATAAACAGAAAAATGTATTTAACAAACTGTCTTTACCGATTTTTCATATTTGCCATAGTTTTTTTTTTAAATTATTGAAGTTTTTTTTTTAATAATTTTACTAGTTCACTTTTTTTTATAAAAGTTAATAAATAAAAAAATAAATTATTTACAACTAATCCCTAAAGACAAATTAAAGATACATGTTTGAAAAATATGAGTGGAAAATTTTGACACTCTATGGGCAGTAGATTTTGAGTTATATCAATTTAAAGTCAAAAAATCATTGAAAACACGATCAAGGAGAAAAACAGCTTTGAAGTTTATCACTTTCCTTACTGAAGCGCTCCAAACCGACTGAACGACTAAGGATTCGATAACGTTATTCCTATCTAATATTACGAGGAAGCAAAGATTATAAACGTGGTTGGCCAACACAGATGTCATGACACAAAAAACTACACATCTCACGTTCTACTGCAGATATAAATAAAAATTTTGTTTTAAATTATTCTAAAATATTTGTGCTATTTTTTATGATAGTAATAATTTTTTTGATTTTTTTTGAAGATTTTGTGTCCTATATCCCCTTAAATGGGCAAAGCAAAAGTTTAATAACCTTAAAGTAGAATTCTTCAATAATTAACCCTTAAAGTACGCGATACTTCACTTCGTGGAAGGTGTTCAAACCATACAGTTAAGTTCTCTTTTAAAAGTTCTACACGTGGAATTGTGATACGATGTGTAATGAGCGAACTAATGGACGAAATATCGAGACCAAAATGCCTAATGCCCAAAATTTCGAGGAACAAAATCTAGATATAGTGAAGAAGTAAAAGGTAACGTATTGTAGTATTTCATTTAGTCAAAACCATTACCATTTCGTTCATTCGACATTATGGGCAGTCAATGTCTTCTCCCACGACATTTTGTCCAGCGATATTTTGTGTAGCAGCATTTTGTCCTCCAAGCGTGATCTGATAACACCACCAAGTAGTAATTTTTAATAATAATTGTTTAGTTGTTTTCAACTCAATCAATTATTCTTCCCAATTTCCAGCTATGAAATACTAGGATTACAATGTCAGATATATAATGTAAAAAATTTCGTGAAAAAAAAAGAGAAAAGTATAATTATTCCCTTTGATTTTTTTCTGAATACTTCGGATTTTTTATTTTACTAAACTAATACGACTGGATTGAAAGTCAAAGTCATAAGAAATTAGGCCTTTTAAATTTAAAATCTGCTAATTATCATGTTCTAAATTTTGAATTTTAAAAGCAGTTTCGAATGAGTCGTAAAAGAATATAATGCCGAGGTTTTTTTTACACTGTCATTTGGTAATTGGATCTATTTGAATTGAATATAATTAAGGCAGCCGAATACCCAAATTTCTAAAATTTTTACTATTAGTATAATCTTTTCCAAATTTGGCATAGTTATTTCAAATATAATGAATAATTCTTTTTAGACATTTTTTTATTTAAATAGATTGGATTCATTTTAAATAGTGTTTTTCAACTAAAAAAAGGGGGTTACGCTAACACTTCAAGTATCAAAAAGTTTTACAGTAATTAGCCTGAATTTTTTTACAGATGCTATTTCAATATATATCTGTGCTTTAAACCTCTAACATCTGGTGTAAATATACTAGTTTTTTTTAAAAAATGTCCAAGTGTAAGTTAATCGAAAAAAGTCTTTTTTTTAGTTAATTCATAACATTTTTCTTAATAACTTCTTTTCTTGTAATTTGTATGTAACTCTAGAGGGTCATCGCATGCATCAGTTCAGATCGAAGAATTTAGCACATAATTAATGCTTATAGGAGGAAAATTCAATGTGGTAGGCTTGTTAGCGTAAACCTCTTTTTTTAAGTTGAAAAACGCGGTTTAAAATAATTAAATTATATTTAAATTTTAAAAATGCAGAAATAGTATCACTCATTCTTTTTGAAATCACTATGCCAAACTTGGAAAAGATTAAAGTAATAGTAAAAATTTTAGAATTTTGGGTATTCGTGTATCTAAGTAAATTAAGAGGGATCGCCATTCGTCAGTTCCCTAGACATAATACATATTTCCTTTACTTAAAATACTTTGAAAATAATAATTTTACTACTAGTAATACTTTTAAAAACTAGTGGATTTTATTAAATAATGACACGTGTTTTAAATGTTTACTTTTCACACGTGTTTCATACAATATTTTTTATAACTACGTGAAAAAAAATCAAATCTTATTGGTTAAAAATAATTCACGTGCTAATTATACTAAAATGAATTTTGAGCTTTCTGAAGAGATGTTAAAGAAAACAACCTATGAACTTGCAGTTCGAAGCGCGTGACGCTCTAAAAAACCAATAAGCGTGTTTCAACATTTCGTCAAAGAAAACAACCAATGAACTCGCAGTTCGAAGAGCGTGTCTTAAGAAATATTCCAATCGCGAGAAAAAAAATTTCATTGATTCAAAAATAATTCACGCGCATAATATTTTTAAATAAAGCAGATCGATAAATTTTTGGATTTTATGAGTATTATGAAATCGAAATTTTATTTGAAATGTTGGCATCTTATGAAAAGAGTGAAAAAAATTATTATTTTTTCACTGCTTTTGGATGATAAAAATTACTTTTTGTCACTTTTTCAAAAAGTCCTAATTTTTGCACGCGTTTGATATTGAAATTATAATGTAAAAGTCGGACTTTTTTTTCCACGCAGTTATAAAAAACAATTTTATCACCTGTAAATTTACAAAACATTTTGCCTTAAAGCAAATGTTATAATAATATTGTTTGTGAATAGTTGAAACACGATTATTTTCATTCTAGATAACACCCCCTCACTGATAATGCCTTTGGCGCTGAAAGTGAGTTCACTTCATGTCACCATGGAAAACAAATATGCACTGAAAAAACGCACCGTACCAGCGACTGACTGTACCGCACCAGGAAATGTAATGTTAGTAACTCTGTCAATAAATCACATTACATAATTATATATGTTGTTGTTGTTACTAAATCTTCATGACCTAGCAACAGCTAGATCTGGTCCATATATTCTAGCTAAGTCAATAACAAGAAGTGAGGTATAAGGTATTCTAAACCTAGACCAAGACAGTCTAGGATATGCTCCGAAGAGGCTTGCCTTAGATTACACTTGTTGCATTTTGGAAAATTTTGGCAACCCGAGAAAAAAATCATTCCTTTAAAATGACCACAGTTAAAGCCTTTAAATTGCTGAAATGCTTCTGGTCAATCCCCCTCGTGCTCAAGAATGTAGCCGGGGTGCTTTCTACAATGCCAGTATTGAGTAGGGGAGTAAGTCATATTTGTTTGCGGTTTCTTTTCCCATACCGAAAAAATTCCGTGGAAAATAGGGAATCACAACTATTTATAGTGTCTGTGGAGCCTCTTTTTGCCAACTTATCAGCAATTTCACTTTGTGACGCATTAACGTGTAAGAGTATCTGCTACATCTAGTATTTGGGACATGTGTTTTTGTTTTTCTAGTATTTGTAAATCTGCTGGGTCGTTGACCTGATGCCAATTTTGGAGGTGCTGAATAGCACTACGACTATCACTAAGTATCCAAATGTCTTCAGAGCCAGTGTCACTTATGAGGGTTTCCGATCCAACGTAGATGGCGATGAACTCGCTCCTAAAGAATGAGCAGTTGATTACCTCTGTTCGGTGCTGCAGCTCAGGTGGTGTATGCAGTGGTTCTGCGAGGGAAGGTAGCTCGAGTGCGATGCTGTAGTCAACCTACTGTCTGCCTTTTCCTGAACATTCATCTTTTTGCCTGTGACAACAACAGGGAGGCGTTTCCGTTTCGGCTGGAAGGATGAGTGAGGTTTTCCAGACCTCAGGGCATGATTTAGTAACCGTTGAAATGTTGATTTTTTAACTTTATTTGTGTTACTTTTTAACCTTTTTCGTTACCTTCGTGTTGCTTTTAAAATGAAGTTGTTTTAAATTTAATAAACCTCAATCTTTACCAAAAGTTCGTGGTGTTAATGTGTTCCCAGCCAGACATAGCTCTCATCGTCTAACACAATCTTTCATTGGCGCCCGTACAGGGACTTAATTGAAGTCTCAAGTATTGGAAGACTATTCGAGAGCTAAGATGGTTGCGTTGACTTCTCGTAAACCGTACCTAAAGGGACAGGTAACAAGATTGACGAACAACGTGCATGCCTTGGGTGACACGACAGTGCAGGTCGTTCGCCTCAAGCACTACCGGGCAATGTCACAGCGCTGTACGAAGAATTGCTGGCGCTCGTCGAGAAGACGGATTACGAGAAAACTGAACAGGAGTTCCATGGCGAACTAAACAGGTTGGACGAACTCATAATCTCTATTGATGGCCTCTTGACATCGAATGCTGCCCAGCCTGCTTCGAGTGACAACCATGCCAATGGTTCAAGTGCTGCTGTCCGGCTGCCACGGATCGAGTGCCTCACCTTTACATTAAAGCTGGAAGGAGGCAGTGAGGTTTTCCAGACATGAGGACATGATTTAGTTACCGTTGAACTGTTGAGTTTTTAACTTTGTTTGTATTACTTTAAACCTTTTTCGTTACATTCGTGTTGATTTTAAAATGAAGTTGTTTTAAATTTAATAAACCTTAACCTGTGCCAAAAGTTCGCGGTGTTCCTGTATTCTCAGTTCCTGTGTTCCCAGATAGACATAGATCTCATCGTCTCACACAATCTTTCATTGGCGCCCGAACAGGGACACGAACCCTGGACCGTTAGGAGTGGTTGGGGTTCCACGACTTGTTTAAAGCGACCACGATAACAACAACTATCTTGACACGACTTGTTTAAGCTATCCACGATAACAACAGCTTGTCACCAGCACAGAAGTTACAGTACCTAAAGGCTTCCCTGAAGGGAGAGGCTGGTGTCCTGCTGGCAGCTATTCCAATTGCAGACACACACTACAGTAAAGCGTGGGATTTGCTGGTCAAAAGATACTCCAACAAGGCTGGAACTTGTGTACTCCTACTTGGAACATTTGACCACGCAAGCAACCATGAAGATCGAGTCGTCAAAAGGTCTGAGAAGATTGATTGACACATCAACAGAATGCATTGAAGCTTTGCGGGTGCTCAAAGAACCGGTAGATTCCTGGAATACCATCCTGATCTACTTACTTCGACAGAAACTTGATCCGGAATCGCTGAGGCAGTGGGAGCTTCTGCATACCAAATCATCACAAAGAACTTTCAAGATATTTACCGACTTTCTAGAAGATTGGGCCAGGGCACTTGAGGCCATGAACTGCTGTCGTCCTGTTTTGAATACACCTCGTCCACCTGACAGGTTCCATGGAGGGGTTGTCAAGTCATCTAAAGTTACATCGCTTGTGGTAGATTCAGCTTAATGTCCTGTCTGCAGCGGTCAGCACGCTATCCATCGCTGCGAGGAGTTTAAGAAGTGGAGTGTAGATCAACGGAAGAAATTTGTCTACAACAACAGGCTTTGTACAAATTGTCTACGAAGGAATCACTTTGCCAAATCTTGTACCAGTGGTGGATGTGCAGAACCTGCGGGCAAAAGCACAACACTCTACTACACATCCACAGCGAAGCTATAGAGCAGTCATCGGGGAATTCGCCACCAGAACAACCTGTCGAAAGCCAGCAAGCTTTGTCTACTCACCTTGCAGGAGGTAATAATCGCCAGAAGAGGTGCCAAGTACTACTTCCAACAGCCATGACTGGAATAGTGGACTCCAACAATAATATACAACTATGTCGAGCTCTTCTTGATTCTGGATCGCAGGCTGCATTTATTCGGAGCAACTGTGTACAGCGTCTTGGGCTAAAGACCACACAGACCCGTCTAGATGTCAGTGGCTTATCAGCGAAAGTGGTTAGCCGGTCAAGAGGAAGCAGTCAGTTGCAAGTGACTCCCTGCTCTAGTAGGGAAGTTGTGTTGCATGTTACAGCGCACATCCTACAGAAAATAACCAGTTCTCTACCAAGGTTTCCAGTTGACTCAGCCAGCCTGTCCTCATTCGGAGACTTGCAGATGGCGGATCCAAGCTGTCACAAACCAGGTCAAATTGACGTCTTACTTGGAGCTGATGTGTGGCCGGAGCTGCACTTCGATGGTTGGTGAAAGAAGATCATCAGATGGAATGCTGATTGCTCAACACTCGATATTGGGCTGGGTCCTGTTCGGCAAGGCTGCACTACAGGAGTTTCCGGAACCAGTAACCAAGCGAGTAGTGCAAGTACATTGTGCCATCGATGATATCATGCGTAAGTTCTGGGAACTGGAGGACCTTCCTGCTGTTCAGAGTCGTCTAACAGCCAAGGAAGAAACCTGTGAGAAGCACTTTCAAGAGACTACATCGCGTGATGACAGTGGACGCTACATCGTTCGAGTGCCATTTAACCAGACTTCGAGGCCACTGGGGTCGTCAAAGGACATAGCCGTGAAGAGGCTACTTCAAATCGAAAGAAGGTTCAAGCATGATGTTCAGGCAACAGAAAGTTATCGCGACTTTATGACTGAATACATTAAGCTGGGTCACATGGAAGATATCCCACTACAAGAGATGCCAATTCCAGTCGAGGAATCGTACTACATTCCTCACCACGCTGTCGCCAAACAATTGCGGTCTGCAACAAAGTTTCGAGTCGTGTTCGACACTTCGGCCAAGACCACTTCAGGAATATCTCTAAACGACAAACTACTCGTAGGACCAGTTGTCCAAGAAGAAATTCTGCCTATCCTGTTGAGGTTTAGGACTCACCAAGTGGCGATGACAGCTGACATCAAAAAGATGTACCGCCAAGTTAGAGTGCACAAGAACAACTTGGAGTTCCAGAGGATCGTATGGAGGCCAGTTCCTGATGAGCCAGTACGAGACTATCGCCTAACTACCATGACGTACGGAACTGCCCCTGCTCCCTACTTAGCAACTAGATGCCTTCTTCAGCTGGCTGAAGATGAGCGAGGAAGTTTCCCAGAAGCAGCCAAGATTCTGGTCAAGGACTTCTATGTAAATGATCTGCTCTCAGGCACTGACACAGTAGAAGAAGCAGTTAGATTGCAGAGAGACCTCACCTTGATGCTGGGACGTGGAGGGTTCGAGATTTGCAAATGGTCTTCAAACAGCAAGCTGCTTTTGGAGAAAATTCTGCCAGATAAAAGGCAACAAGAGCTGTCGTTGAGCATGGACACCGACACTTCGGTGAAAGCCTTGGGTCTTCAGTGGTATCCAGCCAAGGATACGTTCTCATTTCAAGTAACGACACTTCTTGAGAACCAGATGCTCACCAAAAGACGTCTGCTATCAGACATTTCGAAGATATTCGACCCCTTGGGTTTAGTGTCACCAGTGATCATAGTCGGCAAGATCCTGATGCAGAAATTGTGGAAACTTGACGTCAACTGGGATGATCATCTACCAGACGACATTGTGGAGGAATGGAGAACTTACCGTCAAGCTCTGCCACTCCTGGAACACCTTCGGATAAAGAGAAGTACCATTACAGAGAGTGCAGTCAGTTACCAACTACATGGATTCTGTGGAGCGTTTCAGAGAAAGCATTTGCCTGTGCAATGTATCTGCATACAAAGGAAGGCACTGGGCAAGTGGAGACCCAGTTACTAATAGCAAAGACGAAGGTTTCCCCATTGAAGTCGATCTCAATAATACGGTTAGAGTTATGTGGTGCTCTACTTCTCGTGCAGACGTTGAGTGCAGGGGTCAAGGCATTCTCCATAACTTTCGAGAAGATCACATGCTGGTAGGATTCCACCATTGTCATCGCCTGGCTAAAGTCTGAACCGTATCGGTGGAAGACATTCGCAGCAAATCGAGTCAGCAGGATACAGACGATGCTCCCACAGGCTGTTTGGAGACACATCAGCAGTGAAGATAATCCAGCGGACTGTGCCTCTAGAGGTATTCTGCCAAGAGAGCTGCTGAACCATGGCGTATGGTGGAACGGTCCCGGTCAGGTAGTGTTGGAGAGTCCACAGATGAACGAGGTCATATTAGAAGATCCACAAGATGTTCTTTTTTAAGAAAAGCAAGCCTTGAAGTCTCATACTTCTCTGGTACAAGACTCTTCCAATCAGGAAACAGGTCTATTGTCCAAGTATTCAAGCCTTTTCAGGTTGAAGAGAATTACAGCCTACTGCAAAAGATTCATCTACAATTGTAAGGTCAACAAGTCGGATAGAAGAGCGGGCAGTTTGAACTCTGGTGAGTTGAAAGAAGCAATGTCTCTATGGATAAAGACAGCGCAAAAAGAAGCCTTTCCAGAAGAAATTGAAGCTCTGAAGAAAGAAAAGTGTTTGAAGACGACCAGCCGCATTGTGTCATTGAATCCATTTCTAGATACTGAAGGAGTGATCAGGGTGGGCGGCAGATTGCGTCATGCCAGGATTCCAAATCGTCAAAAGTATCCAGTTTTGCTGCCAAAAGATCACAGACTAACATCTCTACGCATTACCCAGGTGCATCTCAGTCATCTACATGCAGGACCACAACTGATGCTGGCTGTGCTGCATACGGAGTTTTGGATTCTGTCAACTCGAGATGCAGTTCGAAGACATATCAGAAGATGCGTTGTCTGCTGTCGCCATCAGGCTAAAGTTGGTCAACAATTGAAGGGAGATCTACCTGCCACCAGGGTAAATCCAGCGAGACCATTTCAAGTTTGTGGAATCGACTACTGCGGTCCCTTTTTCTTGCGAGCATCTAAGGGTCGCGGAAGAACAACATTTAAGAGTTACGTCGCCTGATTCATCTGCTTCTCAACGCGAGCTGTACATATTGAGTTAGTCAGTGACCTTGCATCGGAGGCCTTCATCGCTACATTGCGGCACTACATTTCGAGACGTGGTCGATGCATAGATACCTACAGTGATTGTGGAACGAACTTTGTTGGTGCGGCAAAAAAGCTGGGAGAAATTGCTGAGCTATATTCATTGCCATTGAAGAACGGGCAAGTGTCAAACTATCTTTCAGATCAAGAAATTACCTGGCACTTAAATCCCCCAGGAGCTCCACACATGGGTGGATTATGGGAGGCTGCCATTAAAAGTGTTAAGTTCCATCTCAAGCGGGTAATTGGAGATACGGTGTTAACATTTGAAGAAATGTACACCTTACTAACCCACATAGAAGCTTGCCTAAACTCAAGACCGCTCACGCCAATTTCAACTGATCCTAACGACCTAGAAGCCCTAACTCCCGGACACTTCTTAGTTGGGGGACCCTTGACGAGCATTCCAGACCCAGATGTCAGCGAAAAACCTAACAATACTCTTAGTAGGTGGCAATTGTTGCAGAAGATCCAACAACATTTTTGGTGTCGCTGGCAGAGTGAATATTTGTCAAGAATGCAGCAAAGGTCCAAGTGGTTGCGAAGAAGGGAAAACATCTCTGTAAACGATCTAGTTATCATTAAATATGACAGGCTGCCACCACTAAAATGGAAGCTGGGACGAGTGATGCAGCTTTTCCCGAGAGCTGATGGAGTGGTGAGAGTGGTGCTGCTGAAGACCGAAGGAGGATTAACAAAGCGACCGATATCCAAATTAGTGCTGCTTTTACAGGAAGATCAAGTATGAAGCCTTGGATTTGGTTGAAGTTGGCACTTCAAGGTGGGCGGAATGTTCGGTGCTGCAGCTCAGATGGTGTATGCAGTGGTTCTGCGAGGGAAGGTAGCTCGAGTGCGATGCTGTAGTCAACATACTGTCTGCCTTTTCCTGAACATTCATCTTTTTGCCTGTGACAACAACAGGGAGGCGTTTCCGTTTCGGCTGGAAGGATGAGTGAGGTTTTCCAGACATCAGGACATGATTTAGTTACCATTGAAATGTTGAGTTTTTAACTTTATTTGTGTTACTTTTTAACCTTTTTCGTTACCTTCGTGTTGATTTTAAAATGAAGTTGTTTTAAATTTGATAAACCTCAATCTTTAACAAAAGTTCGGTGTTCCTGTGTTCCCAGCCAGACATAGCTCTCATCGTCTAACACAATCTTTCAACCTCTAAAATGTTTAAAGGATTGGTTTTTGATAAAAATTCTTCTTCCGGCCTGACTAAGGTCATTTAGATGATATATTTACTTTTAAATTAAAAAAAAAATTATTACGATGTAACTAAAATCATTCAAAAAGTATCATTATTAAGAATCGGTATTAATTTTCAAAATATAGATGTTCGAATAAAGATGTTCTTTAAAATTTTAAAACACTTGTTTTTACCTAACAATTAATGATATTTAAAAGTCTATTTAAATGTTTGGGGCAAATCCACACTCTCGTAATGAATTTCATATAATATAAATTCTTTTTTATAACATATCTTAATTTTACAAATAAAAGTTAAATTTTCTTAAACATAAAACTGTATAAATTAGTCAATATATTTTTAATACAAATAACAAGGCTCAGTAGCATTTACTACAAGCAATATAATATAACATAATACATACTCAATTACATAAATACATACACATTCATAAATAAAGCAGAAAAAAAATTGCGATACATTTAAGAATATTTTCAATTTTATATTTTTAATGAAACAAATAAAAAACTCACCTTTTAGCAAATATCACTATTATCTATTCAAAAAGAGAAATAAAATAAGTACACGAAACTGTTTTCTAAAACAATGAAAATAGAATACATTTATAACCACGCTCAACAGATGTTTTATTCCTACTTAACCCTTATTCTCATGATCATCGATTTTTTATTGGGCATTTCCAAGCGTTATTGACACTACATCAGACGATTTAAAAAATTACGTTAGCATAGTTCATAATTATTTTCTATTTATTAAAAAAAATTGTATGCCAGTCAGTATACCTCAGAGCATATAGTATTTTTAGCAATTAGTAAAAACTTCCTTAAATTTAATTTTGAACTAAAAAATAATAAAAAATGTCCTGATGTGACTGACACTACATGAAAGATCTTTTTGAAATCTAATCATTTTGAACTCTAATTTATTATATTAGAAAAGTAATTCAACATTCTAACTGGGCTTATTTTAAGTACAAGGATTGAGGCTTAATAATTTATTTGCAAAAAAAGGTATTGAAATACCATAGGAAATATTTTATTAAAATTTTTGCATGTGAACTGACACTACATTCAAATGTGACTGACACTACATCTTTGAATTGTACCACAGATATGGAAATTTAGGCAATTATAACATAACATATATGTAAATAGTTTTAAACATGGAAAGTTAAAAATTGCGTATATGGTAAAAAATATAGAATATAGTTTTAAAAATTACACAACGTCTTTTTAAAGTTGGTTTCTTGTAGTTTCTTAATTTTTCTTTAATAGCATTTTCTAAAAAACTTTCCTTCTCAGGCCATGCAAAAAGACTTCCCGACCATTGCAGATGTATCAGTTTAATTGAAGGAGCATCTTTACTCATCATTTGCCCACAAAACATTTAAGTATAATTTGTCTAGAAAAAAAACTAAAAGCTCTTTTTCCAGCATCAAATTCATTTACAGAATTTTGTTGAGATGTATTTCCTTTTACAACATTTAAATTTGTTTAATCAGCCGTGTAATATTTTTGGATATTTAATGAAGCATTGGCAGTTGCTTTAAGTAGGTATTTGTTTAATTAAAAAGAAACAGAACAATTTTTGAGGGTCAGGAATCGAAAATATTTATCTTACTGTTATGAGCAACAATCATTTTATCTACCTACTTTTCCCTTCACACGGTTGTCAAAAATGTATAATAGTGATATGTTTGGGCTGACTTCTTATGCAAAGTGAAATTTGTTTTAGCAAAATGTGGGTCAAATTTCATAGAAAGTGTAACTTCTTTTATCCCCTCTTCACTGTATCGCCAAGTTCATCAATTGGTCCTTTACCATGACTGAAGGCAAATATGACTTTGGAACAGAATTACCAGGCAATGTTTTAAAACGGCCGGAGATAGCAATAGAACACCCCAATAGAACGGTTGGAGGTTGCAATAGAGGTGGAATACTTTCAATTGAATTGTTGTCTGTAAAGTGGTTTGTGCTTTCATTTTCTTTAAAGTTTCGAAATTTTTTCCATCTGAAATATTTTCCCTCTGCCTTCTTTTTTCTTTTAGCTGTTGATTTAGACATCTTATATAAAAATTATCAAAATATAAGAAATCGACAAATATAATAACTTATCTACAACATCTAGATAAAACAGAAGTTGTGACTGACACTACATTGTTACTGACACTACAAGGTTGAAATTTGTAATAAATAAAGAAATATTCTTTATTTTAGAATTTAAAAGGGGTGGAATTACACAGAGGTTACTATAGAAAGAATATATCGAAAAAAAAATTTGAAGTAAAGCTTCATTTTGAAAAGTTGTGAATACTTTTATATTGTAGATTAACTGATGGGGCTACTAATTAGTTATTTCTACATGACTCTGGATCAGAAGGTTAATTTAGCTTAAAGTGTTGAACGTTGAAATAAGGCCAGTTACGAACAGGAACAAATGTATAATTTATTAAAAGAAACAAATAAATAAAAGAAAAATCTAAACTGTGCTTAGGGCACAGTGCTAAGCTTAGACTTTGGTAAGCACAAGACTGAGCGATACTGCCGGTACATAAGCAGTACACGCTTATATAGAGAATCAAAAATCAGAATTAACATATTACAAAAAGTTAGCATACGAGATATGACATATAAGAATTAAAGATCAGAACTGTTCACTTTGGTAGAAATAGTTCGTTATACTAGATCGTTCGAATTTGCCAGCACCACATGGCTCCCCCGCAAGTCGAATTCTAGGGTAGACGAAAGTGAACTTTCCTGCCGCTTCTTGTTGTGTAGGTTTTTGAGTCTATTGCTTGTGGTGCTGAAGAGGAATCGGGACTATGTTCTGTAATGAAGAATGCGGGTTTTAGTCTATTGATCGAAATTTTCTTTTCATATCCTTTAACACTGAGTTTGAAGAACTTTGTGTTTCTCTGAAGCACTTTGTATGGTCCTTCATACGGTTTGTGAAGAGGTTTGCGGACGCAGTCTTGGCGCACAAATACGTGTGAAGACTGCGACAAGTCCTTGGCAACGAACACGTCGGTTTTAGAGTGTCTGGACGGTGGAGTGGGTTGGAGCTTCTGCATGGTGTCACGCAAACGATGCACGAAATCAGCGTGAGTTGGAGTATCCGCTGAAGAAGAACACCTGAAAAACTCTCCTGGTAGTCGCAGCGTCGTACCGTACACCATTTCCGCCACACTGACACCTAGATCTTCCTTGACACAGGCTCTAATACCTAGTAAGACACTTGGTAGTACCTGCACCCACTTGTCAGTAGCCTGGCATCTAATCGCTTGCTTTAGTTGCCGGTGGAATCGCTCGACAAGTCCGTTAGAAGCTGGGTTTTAGGCGGTGGTTCGGAGCTTTTCGGTCCCCAGGAACTTCATTAGCGCACCGCAGAGGTCGGATTCGAAGGCTCTACCCTGGTCGGTAAAGATGCACTCCGGGACTCCAAAACGGGATATCCAGCCTGCGAAGAATGTTTCGGCGATGGTCGCTGCAGTCTGGTCCACCATCGGGAAGGCTTCCGGCCAGCGGCTGAATCTGTCTACACAGGTCAAGACGTAGGAGAATCCACAGGAAGTCGGTAGAGGACCCACAACATCGACGTTGACGTGGCTGAATCTGCAACTAGGAAGAGGGTAATTACCAATGGCAGATTTTGTGTGGCGGTGGACCTTGTTCTTCTGGCACTCCAAGCAAGCTTTGCACCACTCAGCAATGTCTCTGGCCATCTCCTTCCAGACGAACCACTCGCGCAGCAGCTTGGTGGACGCTTTCCCTCCAGGATGGGCAAGGTTGTGTAGCGCTGAAAAAACTTGAAAGCGAAAGAGTTTAGGTACATAAGGACGAATAGTTCCAGTTGAAACATCACACAGCAGTTTTACATCGGTTTGTGGGAAATCAAGGTGCTTTAACACAAGACCAGTATCACTATCCGAAACCTGCTTGATTTCCTCGTCAACCGACTGAGCTTTAGCCATGCCCTCGTAATCTATTTTGGAAGGAACTTGAATTGAGCATATGCGTGACATTGCGTCAGCTACGCAGTTTTTATCACCTTCCAAATAGACGAAATTGGTCGAGAACTGACCCAAAAATTCCAAGTAATGCTGTAGGCGAGGGGAACAGTTTTCTGTAGCGTTTTTGAAGGCAAACGTGAGGGGCTTATGGTCCGTAAAAATTACAAAATTTCGACCTTCCAACATGTGTCGGAAATGCTTTACAGCACAGTATGCAGCAAGTAGCTCGCGATCGTAAGTACTGTAATTTTTCTCTGCCGCATTTAGTTTTCTAGAGAAAAATGCCAATGGCTGAACCGCATTAGAGCAAGTTTGTTGCAAAACACCTCCTATAGCGATCTCCGAAGCATCTACCATCAAAGAATATGCGGCATCTGCTTTAGGATGTGCCAAAAGTGCTGCTTGCGAGATCGATTCTTTACAAGCATCGAATGCCTTAGTTGTCTCTTCAGACCAAACGATTGACGTTTTGTCGCGTTTTTTTTTACCTTTGGTCAGATCGTGCAATAACGCCTGCTTTTCGGCAGCTTGTGGAATGAATCGATGGTAGAAATTTAATAAAGCTAGGAACCGTCTTAGCTCATCGACTGTTTTAGGCAGTGGGTATTTTAGCAATACCTCGACTTTCTTTTGCAAAGGAGAAATGCCTTCTGCTGATACTTGGTAGCCTAAAACAGACAAAGTGTTAACAGCGAATAGACATTTGCTGACATTCAGAACTACTCCGTGTTGGGAAAATCGTTCGAAAATTTGCTCCAAGTGAGCTTTGTGTTCATCCTCACTTTTTGAAGCGACAAGAACGTCGTCCAAGTAAGCGTAGCAAAAGTCAAGTCCTCTTAAAACTGTGTCTATGAACCTTTGGAAGGTTTGAGCTGCATTTCTTAGTCCAAAACACATGTTTACGTATTCAAATAAACCTATTGGTGTAATTACGGCAGTTTTCTTTACGTCAGAGGGTTCCATAGGGATTTGGTGATAGGCTTTAATCAAATCTAATTTTGAAAAAATTGTTTTATCTTCCAGTTCTAAGGCAAAATCGTGGATATGCCTTATGGGATACCGATCTGGTTCGGTGATAGAGCTAAGTTTACGGAAATCTCCACAAACTCTATATTCACCGTTACTTTTGCGAACCATGTGTATGGGACTCGCCCATGAGCTGTCCGAGGGTCTGATGATGCCCTGTTCTAAAAGTGATTTAAATTCCTTTTTTAATGCTGTTAATTTTTCGGGGGACAAACGCCTACTTTTAGCAAACACTGGCGGACCTTAAGTGACTATGCAGTGTGTAACTGCATGTTTTTGGGGTGCTTGATTAATGCAAGGCTTAGTGATATCAGGAAATTTCTTAAGCAAATCTGCATAAGGCAAGTTTTCCGCTATTGTATTTAAACCTAAAGATGGTATGCCCGTAACTGATCCTACAGTACTTAAGGAAGTTACGTTATCGATCAATCGTCGATTGCGAACGTCAATCAAAAGTCCAAAATGTTGTAGAAAGTCCGCTCCCAAAATAGGCGTTTGAACATCTGCAATAATAAAGTTCCATGAAAAATCTCTACGAAATTTAAATTAAGGGTTAGTCGAACAGAACCGTAAGTAGAAATTTGTGTGTTATTTACAGCAAAAAGACAAAAGTCGTCCTTTTTCATAATCCCTTTAACAAATCTTTTGGGATATACCGACACACATGCGCCGCTATCGACTAGGAATTGCTTGCCAGAATGCTTGTCGTAAATAAAAAGACGACTCATTCATTGGCTTTCTTTCGTGGTCGCCGTCACCGATAAGCCTGACCGTGCCCTAAAACTACAAGGTTTATTGCATTTAAGGGCTCTGTCTCCGTGGCGAAAGTGATACCAACAAATCGCGTGTCGGCGAGTAGCTGCCGGACACCGTTGCCGACCACGAGAATTTGACCTATGACGGGGACGTTCAGAGTCATAGCCTCGAGCTCGATCTCTAGAAAGCCGTGCTATGGTTTCTTGCAGATCAGAGATCTGTTTTTGCATTGACAATACCATATCGGCAGCAATTGAATTAGAAACGACATGATTATTCATGCTTAGACAACAAAAATACCAAAAATAGAAAAACTACGAAAAAAAATCACTGGTCCCGTGTCAAAACCACCCAATTAACCACTCACCGGAAATTGCCAAGTTCAGCACGTGCCAGTTTGCTTCTTGAGTACCGGAGCCAGACGCACTTGTCGACGTCTACAGGACACTATTGGCCGACGTATTTTCGACGACTGTCTTTCTGACGAAGTCCAACGTCCGGGTGTCACCACTGTAGATTAACTGATGGGGCTACTAATTAGTTATTTCTACATGACTCTGGATCAGAAGGTTAATTTAGCTTAAAGTGTTGAACGTTGAAATAAGGCCAGTTACGAACAGGAACAAATGTATAATTTATTAAAAGAAACAAATAAATAAAAGAAAAATCTAAACTGTGCTTAGGGCACAGTGCTCAGCTTAGACTTTGGTAAGCACAAGACTGAGCGAGACTGCCGGTACATAAGCAGTACACGCTTATATAGAGAATCAAAAATCAGAATTAACATATTACAAAAAGTTAGCATACGAGATATGACATATAAGAATTAAAGATCAGAACTGTTCACTTTGGTAGAAATAGTTCGTTATACTAGATCGTTCGAATTTGCTAGCACCACAATATCTTTTCATGACTGACACTAGTCAAAAATTAAATTTTTATCTTTCTAATTAAATATCTTTTAGTCATAAATGAAAATTAATAATATGTTTTTAAAGTAGTTCTGATAGTGTATTTTTGAAATTTCAGCAAAAATTACGATAAAATGTGTATCTTACCTTTAAATTCATGGGCTCAAAATGATGAAAAAGCACGAGACCGTGCTTTCAAAACAAAGCATCCATTTTAAGACAGAAGCTATTCTGCCTACCTGTTTATTTGTATATTACAAGGCTTCAGCCTCAGTAGCCAATCTCATACCTGTAAAGGGTTTCCCTTATGCTATTATCTGGTCATAGGATTGTTGGTTATGGCAGCTTATCACTTTTATACATTATTTTCAATAACTGGTCGGACATGGTTAGACGCCTCAGTAGCCAATCACAAGTTATTATAGGGTTGTCTTTTTGTTGCCGACTTGTTGTAGGGTTGTAGTTCTTTGGTTGCATATTACCTTTACAAGTAATGTTATTGAATGTTGGTTGGTTGGTTGCTTGGTAGGTTGGTTGAGACATATATATTGAGGTTAGAATATATATTGAGGTTTGTGTGCTAATTTTATTGAAAAGTTATTATCTTTTTCCACCGCAGTCGCAGTTAAGAATAAATTAGGTGTTATTTTGGTGAATTTTTCTTCTGAAAAAGCAATTTTTTTTAAAATTAAAAACAGACCATGTTACAAAATTTATCGAAATCAAATACCGAATTAATCAATCTTACTATACACTTACAACTCAGGAAACAAATAGAACAAGAATATCAAATACTGTAGCTGGGTAGGAGGTGTTGTAACATATTTTTTTTTATTAAATTCGTATAAAAGGTGCGTGTTTTTTAAAGTTATTATCCAATATAAGAGCACATTCACACTGAAAAGAAGTATAAAAAAATTTTACAGATGTTTTGTAAAGAGGTCGAGCAGGACTTCTAACCCAAATGATTGTCTGTGGCCGATTCCATGGTAAGAAACATCAAACCTTCCTTCATTTTAGAGTTTGCGAAATGAGCCCTCCCCCAATGAGCTCTGCAATTCCAGTTCTGTCTGGGAAATAATTCCCAAGAGGGGAAAATTGCTGAGTTTGCTCTTCAATCCATGGATTCGATGGCTCATGTAAACGCGCCTAGTATGATAAATGACGGCTCACGAATCCAGAAATGCTATTCATTTTGACATGTTACGAAGCAACAAAAACATACACAACGAAAGGGTAAATTTACATTTGCTTATTAAGCTTGTTATTAATCTTGAGGATGGGCAGTTGGGCCCCCAATGATCGTAGAACATCTTGCTTCGAATGTTTGTTGAATTGAATTCAAATCTTGCCTTGTGTGTAGTAGCGGATTGAATTATTCTTGCTTATTTCATGAATCGTTGCATAATTACGAATTCAGATCACATAAAAGTTCTCATGGAAAGCATTTAATTTGTTAATTTATTCTTATGCATCTTGTTATTTCTAGGATTATCATCAATTGCCCAAGAGTGGGATCATTGAAGATGCCCCCAGTAACTGTTGTGCCCTGAGCATAGTATTTTGTTATTGCATTATAGCAAAGAATATCAAACTTAGTGTCACATAATTTAAACTCCTAAGACCTGATATATACTTAAATTAATTATTGCTTTACTTTTGACAACTATTTAATAAAAACTTAAATAGTTCGCTGGAAGAGGATAAGTAATCTCCTTTTCCAACAATGTATATTCTGTTGATAATATCAATGTTCAATTGTATAAAAAATGAATAAGCACAAAGCGAATTAAAAACAACTGTAGCTCAAAACTTAGCTCCCCTTTGAAGACATTTAAATTAAATAGAATATGCATTTACATTATTCAAGGAATTTAAAATAAATACACTTTTTTTTTATTTACAACTTTAAGAGTGCTAAACTAAGAAAGTATATTTAATTTAACTGGGAAAAATAAATTTTAGGATTTATTTATTTGACTATCATTAAAATTTGTCATATGGTAAGTTGTTCTTTGTAGGCATCATGATTAAAAAAAAAATCAATTATTTTTGCATGTTGGCATTAAATGGTTAATGCTTGAAGATGTTTAATTGTGTAAAATTTTAAAAAAATTCCTTTACCCTATGTACCTTCCAATAAAATGCCACTTCTACACTGTCTCGCATATGGTATTCATACTTTAACCCTCTAATGCATACTGTTACCGTTTGGTAAAAAGTTACATAATCCACTTTATTCTATTAAAGTTGACCTCCCTCTCGACAAATTTGTGTTTTTTTCATCTATTACATTCCATTTTGAAGTTTTAGTTAATAATAACCCTCATAAATGACAGTAGTAATAATGTATTCAAAATTAAAAAGTGAAGTTTCTAACTGCTGTGAATTTACGTGTTTGGCAGTATTCAAAGTAATAACATTAGTACTAAATACAAATAAATTGCTTTGAAAAAAGTATTATAGTTCAAGAGTGTTATTTTAAACTATATTTAGTAGTTTTCTAATCATTCTTTTCAAAATTGGTAGTTTGTAGTTGGTTTTTACATGTGTTGCCGTTTGGTAACATCATGCATTAAGCACAACTTTTGTTTGCTTATGTGTGTGTATCTCTGTAAAGGATTCACAAGAGTTCAGTGTTTAAAATGTTTGGTACCACTTTGTTTTAAGAATAAAAATAACTGTTTTATGTCGTATCATTCTGCCATTTAAAAAAATTATGTTTAAAAATGATTTTTTGTATATTTTTATTCATAAATACCTACTATTTGTACTAAACCTGCTATTGCCTACTATTTGTACATTAATTTTGTTTCAAAAGTAACTACTATTCATAATTATTTTTATAACTAATTTTTCTTGTTTAACAAAATATAATCGTACTAAATATTAATACTCTTTTTTTGCTTGTTATGCACGTTTTCATTAAAGATTTTATACCTAAAGCTATGTGTCTGTGTGCCTCTGCAACTTCTTATATAATAATAAAATTATCAATAAGCTTTATTTTTAAGTATAATTTATTAGAAATATTAAAAAAAGTTCATTAGCTAAATTAAAAAAGGTAATAATTTGAATAAAAATAAATATTAGTACCCCGATCTTTAAGCATCTATTCCGTGCTTAATGCATGGTGTTACCGTTTGGTAACAATATAAAAAAACTGAAATTATTTAAATTCCGATGCATTTAATCTTTTTCCGTATTTTTCCTGTAATGTATGAGCATAAGAGATACAAACATATTTTTTCGGGACGAAACAAGAAATTCATGCATTAGAGGGTTAAAAAAAATACTTCAGGGCAAATTCAGTATCATATTACTTATATCACTTTATATTTATATAAAAAATAACAAATATTTTTGAATTTTTTACTTTTTTATTTTTAGTAGTTTGCTTTCCTTTGGGTCAGCAAGTATTATTACAGTAGCCGCCGCTTAATGTGATCACATCGGGACGAACATGATTTGATAACAATAACCGATTGATTACAATACGCGAAAAAAAAGTTGAAACTAAAAAAAATGATTTTTTTTACACACGTATTAAAATAAAAATTTATTTTAAATTAGGAGTTGTCACTGTAAAACTCCATAGTATTTAATATAAATTAATGCACACAAAAGAAAAAGAATTACTAGTGAGTATACGTACATATTTAATGATGAACTGCAGAAAACAATACAAAATGCAAAAGGTTAATTATTAACAGAAAAAGAATTAATCAATTGTCGATTGTTTAGCATTCTTTCGAGGCAAGTCATTTACGAATAGCTCATAATCATAATGTTTATGAAAGTGTTCCGCGTCGGCTTTGTTTTGCACACCTAGATGTAAGATTCGAAGTGCCTCCTTCATCTATCTGAGCAGGCGTCGGAATTTTGTCCTCGATAGCACTTTTGGGTTCATCATTGGCATCAGAATCTTGTGACGAAGCTTGATCTTTGACACATACTGCTTCGCAAATGTTTTCATCAGTTAACGAAGTAGAAGTCACCAACTTCTCGTGGATCTCCAACTATGCTTCAATATCCTCAGCTTTCATATAGGGTTTTTTCGGGAAATTTACATAAACTGATAACAATAAACGAACATTTGATTACAATAAACGATGATTTTTCAATGTATTTTGATATAAGAGGACGGGGCTAAGCGATTTTGATAACATTAAGCGATTGGTAACATTAACCGTGATCACATTAAGCGGCGTCTACTGTATAAACAATTTTTTTTTGTCAAATAATGTAGAATAAATATTGCAATAGTTCAAAAGTTTAATAATTAAGTTTCCATAAATTAGTATATAGTATTTATTTTTGAAATATATGTATTTTACAACTATTTTTTGAGAGAATTCAAAAGTTTTTGTAATAAATTTCTAATAATTTTAAATATTATCTCCATTCAATTTATAGATACTTTTTTTAACTTAAAAATGTAACAGTAAAAAAAAAATACTTGCAAGTTTTGGAAAATGATGTGGAACACTTGTATTTTAAAATATTAATGGTAATGTATTTTAAAATATGATTGATTGTGTATTTTAAAATATTATTGGTTTGGTTTATACGAAACAGAAAAAACAAACAAAATACCAATATCCATACTTTATTGGCTATACTTTTTTTTAATCTACTAGACAGATTTACAGATAAAAAGAGACATCACTAAGTGAAAATTGGCTTTTACAGAAAATGTTCTTGATACAAATACTCTTTGAAAGAATACAAGTAAATCTGAAAAGACAAAGGAAAATACATTAGCGGTTTAAATGCTTGACATCACTTTCCGCGGAAGGCTTAAAATGCAGATGGGGTTAATTAAAGTTATTACCAGTGTAGATTGATTTTAAAACAGACAATTATGTTATAATAAAAAATTTTAAATCATAAGTTGTGAAATTACATTTACTTAATATGGTACACAGATGCCTTATTTATGCCTATTACGACTCATTCAGGTTTTTTCGAGAAATGTTTTATAAAAAAAGTGACAGAATCAAAATAAAAAAAAATGAGATATTAGTGGTTTTGTAAGTAAAACATCACAACATGTCATAGTTTTATGCTAATTTTTCATGTTAGCCTTATTTTTTCTTTACAAGGCGTCTACAAAAAAACAATTTCAAACTTCCTTGATTTTTCCACACCAAAAGCAAAAATTTCCAGGCTAGATTTTAAAGTGAGATTGATGGTGCTCTAAAGTCAGCAAAAAAGCAAAATCTGAGAAAATACATTTTTAAAGGTAAATCGGATACCAGAGTAAAAATAAATAGAAGCATTTTAAATAGAAAGCACAGTTTTTGATGAAACTTAGACCAATAGTTTATAGTTCAGAGTGCTCAAAGAAATAATTTTTAATCAGCCATTAATAGCCTGTTAGTTAAAAAGAAACTTAATTAGTTAAAAAAAGTGCAAATAATTTAAATAATAACAAAAGATTTCTTTTACATGCAAAATACAAACCAAAGTACTAGTTTAGATTTTTTTTTCCAATCAGATAACTGGACAAACAAGGTGAATTCAATTTCATAAAGTTATCTTGCAAGTAGATTTTTTTTTTTTGCAATTAGAGCTTTTAGATTTTATCAATTTTTATCCGTATAGTGTCTAAAAATTTGTCAAAGTTTCTGAAAATAAAAAATTCCCTGCCCTTTCCAGGGTTTTTAGATAGGTAGACAGTCTGGTTTAATTAAAACTATATTTTGAAATTTGAAAATGTTTAAAAAGTAACATGAATGGTAAACTAATATTACACTATTACAGAATACAGTTGGTAAAGATTAAATTAATTAAAAAATGTTGTTTATTTTTTAGCTGAATGAGACGGGAAACAAAATAGACATCTGAATGCAATTTTTAACTATTTAGTAGGTCTTCTGCAAATCATTTTTTAAAGATATGATTCTTATTATAAAAAAATAGCAAATTGCCCCTTACTGTGTAATTGCCCCCTTCTCAATAAAAGGTGATTGGCTACTGAGGCTTCCAACTAGTTACTAAAAATATTGTTTAAAAACGACAGCCAAAGCCAAAAATCCTACAACCAGACAATAACATAAGGTAAACCCTTTACTTGCATGCGATTGGCTACTGAGGCTGAAGCCTTGTAAAATGTAAACATACTGGTCAGCAGAACAGCTTCTGCCAAGAAAATACATTAGTGGACATTATATCACTTGCTGCTGAGTGCTGAAGGCTTAAGAGGACTCCCTTGGAATTCCACATCTTGAAAATCGTAATGTTATTCCTATGGAAAACATTCGCAAGTCAATTACCGCCACAATTTTAATAAAAGGTGACTAGTTTCTTGTATCATTGTAAAGAACGAAAAGAACTAAAAGAATAAAACTAATTTGTTTTGTGAAAATCACATATTTAGTATTTTTAATATTTTTTTTTAAAATTGGAAGTTAGTGCTTACTCCATTTTTTACTTACTTCAAAAAATTATTAGAAATACTAAATATGTGATTTTCACAAAACAAATTAATTTTACAAAATCTACTCCTTTCGTTCTTTACAATGATACAAGAAACTAGTCACTTTTTATTAAAATTGTGGCGGTAATTGACTTGCGAATGTTTTCCATAGGAATAACATTACCATTTTCAAGATGTGGAATTCCAAGGGAGTCCTCTTAAGATGCAGACGGTGGTTAATAAAAATTGTTAAAATTATCTTTTAAAAAATCAAATGAAAACAATTTTTTATGATGAACTAAATATTCATAGAAGATATTTCCTGCTTGAGCGCACTCACTTAGGAACTTCCCCTGGTGCCCTATTTTTTGTCCGTAGACAGGGGTTAGGAGTTAGTTCCCAATAGTTACCATTTGATTTAAGCCTTTCTGCAAAGCATCAATTTTCTTAGTCTTTTTTCAGTACTTGAAGACCCGTCATATAGCATTCAAAACCTGAAATAAATTAAAATATGCAAGTACAAACAATTTCATATAAGATACATTTTCCGAATAATTAAGCTAAAATCAAAAAAATAATTCGTTAGTGAATTAAAATCTGTAAAAATTTTGCTAAATGGCATTGTTTGACAGGCATCAGTTTCTCTTAGTCTTTTTCCGCTTCTTCGCCTCAACACCTATCAAAGTTTTTTCAAAACCTGAAATAAAATTTAACTGAAATTAAATTTGAAATTAAAAAAAACCTGAACCTAAAACCTGAAATTAAATTAGTTCAAACAACTTTACATAAGAAACACCTGCCTGCAAACAACTCAATTTGAAAACTCAGGAATAATTTTTTTAAAAGAATCACACATCTGTTCAATAATAGGCAGAACAAGTATATATCCTTGGAACGTCCTTTTCTCTTTAAGAGGACTCCCTTGGAATTCCACATCTTGAAAATCGTAATGTTATTCCTATGGAAAACATTCGCAAGTCAATTACCGCCACAATATTAATAAAAAGTGACTAGTTTCTTGTATCATTGTAAAGAACGAAAGGAGTAGATTTTGTAAAATTAATTTGTGAAAATCACATGTTTAGTATTTTTAATAATTTTTTTAAGTAAGTACGAAATGGAGTACACATTAAGTTCTGACTTCAAAAAATTATTAAAAATACTAAATATGTGATTTTCACAAAACATATTAATTTTACATAATCTACTCCTTTCGTTCTTTACAATGATACAAGAAACTAGTCACCTTTTATCAAAATTGTGGCGGTAATTGACTTGCGAATGTTTTCCATAGGAATAACATTACTATTTTCAAGATTTGGAATTCCAAAGGAGTCCTCTTAAGACTGGGGGAATCAAAATACTCTTGCATTCCAGTAACGCGGGGATTGTCATGTGGCCTATAAGAAAATACATTTTGATAAAATACAACTTTTAACAAACATAGATTAAAAAAACAATGATGATTATTTAAGAAAACTAACTAAAAAAATATTCAAAAAAAAAAGCTGAGGTAAATGAAAAACTAGGCCCAACATCAATCCTGTTGTATTGTATTCTCAGTTTCCTCATCGGCAAACACTGCCACGTCACTATCATCTGCACATTGAATGCAATGGGGTAAGTACCATATTAAACACATTTCCATTAATAATAACAATCAAACAAAAATAGTTAAGTTATCAAGTGATAAATTAGGCCAAGCATCAATTATTCCTGTATCCTCAATTTCCTCATCAGCAGATACTGTCATGTCACTATCATTTACACAACGAATGCAATTTGGTAAGTACAATATTAAACACATTACCATTAATAATAACAATGAAACAGAAATAGTTAAGTTACCAAGTGATAAATTAGGTAACCGATAAATTAGGCCCAGCATCAATTATTCCTGTATCCTCAATTTACTCATCATCAGGTACTGTCATTTCACTATCATTTACACAACGAATGCAATTTGGTAAGTATGATAATAAACAAACATGTTACCCATTAAAAATTAAAAGAAAAAAATCCTGAGACTTTACTGTTTTTCAATTCCAAGTGCAACAAATATATTTCAATTTGGTAAGTAAAAGGTTCTCTTCTTTAAGTGCACTAATCTCAATATTCCAGAAATGTAAGGGGATAAAAAAATTTATCTTATAAAGCTATAACAAGTTCAAAAATCATATTCTAATAGTTTTTAAGAACCACGAAAAATATAAATTACCAAAGTAGAGAACCTCCCCATCATTCGATGCCTCTGAGCCCAAAGGAGGAACATGTTGAAGATAAATTTCTTCATCCTTTTTCTACTGACCGTAACGAAGAATTAAGTAATTTTCGATAAACAATCAGAATATCTGAATGCGTATACCATTATATAAAGAACGAAAATAATACCTGTCAATTTCTTGAAGAATATTTGTACGTCTTTCGAAGTTACAACCAGATTCTTCAGCAGCAAGATCAGCTAACTCTTTAGCAACAGTGCTGGCCCGGCCAATTTGTATCGATGAAATCTTTAATCAATAAAATAAATATTACTTATCAACAGCATCATTTATTTGCATTTATAAATAAATATTCAATTATTCGTAGAACAAAAACCATAAAACTACTCCAAAATGAACTTAAAATTAACAAGTAGGTTTGCAACAGAATCTGTCACTTAACCCGCTTAAAAACAATAGTTGTGTTTAACAGGTAAAAAGGCGCCAAACACATCATTAATTCTTTACTAAACATTTACCCCCTTATTCGGCAACTTTCATTTATTTTATTTCCAAAAGTAAATAATTATTACTTAAATCGTTTGCAAAAATTTATATTTCAAAGAATAAATATGTAATATTTCTCGCTTTTAAATAGAATGAAAACATTTCATACCAACATACAAAGAATCTCTTATGAAATAAATTTGGTCATTTCAAACTAATCGATGTCGCAAAAATAAATTTATTTTAATTTATGGTCTAAAAGAATTAAAGTTTCTCGAGCGATTGTTGCAATGGTAATGGTGATTTAATTCTAATAACAAGAAGTTCTAAAAAAACTAAACTAGCCTACTTTCCTGTTACTTAAATACTTACAAAAATTCTTATCTTGAAAAAAACTAGGTTCGTTACAGTAAGTGACATCCACAACCGTTTCTACATTAAAATTATATTCATTAGAATAAATTTCACTAAACACATTTCGGTTAACAAAGCCTTTCAACTTCTTAAAGCCAATTATTTTCATTAATTTTCTATCGCCAATAAAATAATATTACTTATTGTCCGCATGATTATTTGCAGTTATAAATAAATATTTAATTATTCGTAGAACAAAAACCATAAAACTACTCCAAAATTCACTTAAAATAGGAAATGTGAATTAACATAAAAGTTTGGGGGCAAAATATCGCGGGCCAAAATATCGCGGCCAAAATATCGCCGGCCGAAATATCGTGCGCCCAAAATATCGCTGGCCAAAATATCGCGTGCCCATAACATCGCGTGTCCATAATATCGCGGGGACAAAATATCGCGTAAAGTAAAAATGCAGTGGATTTAATGGGTTTTGTGGTGTTTGGCAGTGAGAGGGAGTTCGATGGTAAAATGGTTTTACTTGTCTGGTAATTTGTGATGAAGTTCGTTTTTACCTAATAGAACCTGAATTAATTTATTAATAATGGGAGTTATTTTGTTTTGTGGTGTTGGGCAGTGAGAGGGAGTTCAATGGTAAAATTTTTTTACTTATCCGGTAATTTGTGATGAAGTTCGGTTTTATCTAATAGAGCTTGAATTAATTTATTAATAACGGGATTTAATGGGTTTTGTGGTGTTGGGCAGTGAGAGGGAGTTCGATGGTAAAATGGTTTTACTTATCCAGCAATTTGTGATGAAGTTCGGTTTTATCTAATAGAGCTAGAATTAATTTATTAATAACGGGATTTAATGGGTTTTGTGGTGTTGATCAGTGAGAAGGAGCTCGATAGTAAAATGGTTTTACTTACCCGGCAATTTGTGATGAAGTTCGGTTTTATCTAATAGAGCTTGAATTAATTTATTAATAACGGGATTTAATGGGTTTTGTGGTGTTGGGCAGTGAGAGGGAGTTCGATGGTAAAATGGTTTTACTTATCCGGCAATTTGTGATGAAGTTCGGTTTTATCTAATAGAGCTAGAATTAATTTATTAATAACGGGATTTAATGGGTTTTGTGGTGTTGATCAGTGAGAAGGAGCTCGATAGTAAAATGGTTTTACTTACCCGGCAATTTGTGATGAAGTTCGGTTTTATCTAATATAGCTTGAAATAATTTATTAATTACGGGATTTAATGGGTTTTGTGGTGTTGGGCAGTGAGAGGGAGTTCGATGGTAAAACGGTTTTACTTATCCGGCAATTTGTGATGAAGTTCGGTTTTATCTAATAGAGCTTGAATTAATTTATTAATAACGGGATTTGATGGGTTTTGTGGTGTTGGGCAGTGAGAGGGAGTTCGATGGTAAAATGGTTTTACTTATCCGACAATTTGTGATGAAGTTCGGTTTTATCTAATAGAGCTAGAATTAATTTATTAATAACGGGATTTAATGGGTTTTGTGGTGTTGATCAGTGAGAAGGAGCTCCGATAGTAAAATGGTTTTACTTACCCGGCAATTTGTGATGAAGTTCGGTTTTATCTAATAGAGCTTGAATTAATTTAGTAATTACGGGATTTAATGGGTTTTGTGGTGTTGGGCAGTGAGAGGGAGTTCGATGGAAAAACGGTTTTACTTATCCGGCAATTTGTGATGAAGTTCGGTTTTATCTAATAGAGCTAGAATTAATTTATTAAAAACGGGATTTAATGGGTTTTGTGGTGTTGGACAGTGAGAAGGAGTTCGATGGTAAAATGGTTTTACTTATCCGGCAATTTGTGATGAAGTTCGGTTTTACCTAATAGAGCTTGAATTTTTATTAAAATGTATTATAAGACATGCATTATTTTTTTTTTGTTATGACCATATAGTCACGAGGTAAGTTCAATGGGTTAAGGCTTTATATTTGAACTTGATTTTATAAATTCAAAAAAATGTTTTTAAAAAAAATTCAGTTGGGGTAATTGTAGTCTAAAAAGTGTCTGAATTTTAAAAAACAGTAATTATTTAACTAAAATGCTAACATTGTTTGATCTACTACAGTTTTCTTAGTATAACTTACTAAGCTTTGATTAGTTATATATACATATATTTCTTATGTAACATTACTAAAAAAACTTATAGAAGCTGAGCTTCCTAGAGAATTGTTAGTAACCTTACAGATTCTTTTTAGAGTGTAGTTAGACCACTGTTTAAATAATTCACTTTTCCATGTTATTTAATAAAATGACTTGAAGAATCAAGAAGTGCATCTAAAGGTTTTGTTTATCAATTTTATATTTACATATATTTGTTTTTGTCTATTAAGTCATTTATTAATTCAATTGGTCATCAATTTTAATAAACAGTTTTCCAACTTCGGCATGTTTTATGCCGCTTCAGTTTGCAAATAATTTGTACTTTTTTATATTATTAAGTGAAAACACATTTAAAAGAATGAGACAACTTTTTTTTTAATTGATCCTATCTGATTAAAGGAAACCTTGAAGGACGTTTAGTTTATGTAATAGTTAATAATGTCTGAAATTAGTTAACAAAGTATTATTTTGAATGAATCTAGAAATTTTCTGCTGTCTCATTCATAATAATCCATAAACAAGGAGACCACTGCAGTACAACAACAGTTCTCTTAAGGGGAGAACATAGTTAGCGACAGCAAAAGTGAGCAATTCTTAGTATTGGTTTCAAAATCATGTTACAAATAAACAAATTGTACCAAATTATAAATTGTTCTTTTATTATTACATTTATACCCAAGAATCTTATTTAATTTTTTTTTTTTAGAAAAAAGACATCTTTTGAAACATGCAATTACGAATTTTCAAAAATACAAGTATTTTTTTGGAACTATTTGTACAAAGAAATATACAATGAATGTACGTAAAACTTGTTTTAAATGCAAGTAAACAGATTTATATTAGTTACCTGTTTTTTTGCCTAAAATAATTTTAAATTTGATTTAAAAAACATTATATTCTAAATTCATAAAAATTCTGATTTTCAACGCAGAAAAGTGTAAAATAATAAAAAAAAATTTTAATTTGTAAGACAAAATGAGGTGCCATAAATCGATCTAAAATGGTTTTATAATACACAAAAAAAATATTATGAAATATTAAATAGATTTAGAGAAAAGTGCACAGATGTGTTGAAAATTATAGTTTTGAGAAAAACGCAAAAAACAAATACAGTCGATCCCGTTAGCACCTAGGAGGATAAAATGAACAGGAGTAGTAATGTGGCCTTTCGGCGTCGCCTCCCTCTTGAGAGCCGGGGGAAGGCAGCCACCTTTATGTACACCTCTTTTACATGGTGTTCTATGGGAGAATTTACGATTTTTCATTTTAAATTAAAAAAGAATGTGATCACGTTATGGAAAACGAATACACATATGTATATTTCTAATATGCTTAGTAAATATACATGTATTATTTAAAATACAATAACAAATAAACACTCAAATTTAGGCGATATTAATATTGGTTCTTCTGGAAATATTAAAATTATTTTGTTATAACTTGAATTTTTTTAAAATCATTTATTAAATTTTAAAAATCTACTGTTCAGCATTAAACGTTTAACATTTTTGATAGAACAGATTTTTTAACGAATACATAACAGAACTTTTATTAAAGTTGCATATGAAATGCGAAATAAAGTAATCTTATTATTATATTTGATTCGTATATCGAGTAGTGGTTATAAAACCGGTTTTTGCCTTGGTTCTTCTTCCGAAGTTTAAGTGTCAGGTATTTTTCTGGCGGTAGTTTTTAACATAGAGATTGTATACCCGTGCGCCGCGTGATAAGAAAAAAGGCAAATCTTGTTTCTTCCAAAAATTTAGGCGATGACTGGCTTTCTTTGCCAAGCAAACCTTATGCAGGCAGACTACTATGCACAGAAGGGGTTCTTCCCCTAAACTCTTCCAATATAATTATCTTTATTTCCCTATTTGGAAAGTATGTTTTCAAATTATAAATCGTTTTGCTGGTTAAACTTACCTTCACATTAGTAATGGTTGACCACACAATGATTTAAAAATATATTGTCTAAATAACCAGGAAAAATATTTTGAAAACTTCGATTTTTAAATAAATTAATAAGGATATTAAAACAAGTGTTGAATATCAACTAACATTTTTGAAACAAATGCATACAAACTACAATAATAAAAACTGGTAAATGTTAAAATACAATAATCAAAACTAGTAAAAGTCCTTTTGTATTTTGATTCTTTTCATTTAATATTAACTTACTCCCAAAAAGATTAAAATAATGATAACTATTTCAACTTTTATTTTCTGCCTAGCCAATTAAAATATCATACTTATTTATTGAAAATCACAATTATTTTCCAACTTATGCGTACGATAATTGTATAAAAATATTAATAAAAGAACATATTGTAATTTTTGCATAATCATTTTATTACAGTGGAAATAACCATTATAGGACTAACTACCCAATTCATATTTTTTCAAGAGTAATCGTTTCACAATTTTGTACAACTCTACATAATTTAAAAACACTGCTTATACAAAAAAATATTACTGATTGCTTCGTGATACCAAACTTCGTGATGTCGCTACAAAGTTGCATTAAGTGCGTCTGTTCGAATTTTGATCTCATAACTTAATCGCTGTTCAAAATAAAGAAGCATATTAGACAGTGTTAATTATACTGTAATGGTGATCGAATTCCAAAGACTGAATCGTTACTAAATATGAACATATTTGTGATAGCTATCTTACGGAAGTTAGTAGAAGATGTGGCTGCTGCAAAGTCAAAGATAATTCAAAACATTGTCTTTCAAGTGAATTCATGATCGCTTTAGCGGTAGCTTAAACAAATGCTTGGTTACTGGATATCTACACTAGCACTAAAAATAACAATTTAAATTTTGGATATAAACAGAGATATTAAAACGCTGTATTAACTGAGATCATTTACTGCAATATACATTCGTAAAAGATTTATTCTTTTTTTTTAATTCTCGAAGAACAAAGTAGATTGTGAATAAAAGTTTTAGTAAAAGCGCGCAGTGCACTGTGTTTGGTTGAATCTACTTAACTTTGGTAATTTTCAGCAGCTTCATAGATCAAATTTCTAGTTTTGAAAAGCAACTACTTAAAAACAGATTTGTTTGATAAAATTCTAAGCACAATTCTTTTTGGTAAAATAATCTCAAACAGGAAAACGATGATGCACAAAGTGTAGCAAAGCAACAATAAGTAAAACGGGTACTTCATTTCTTCCATTCCAAGGGCGAGTGATGAGTTGTCCGGCCACGCTAGTTTATAGAGTTCGTATTTCCAAAGATAATCACGCAAAACGTCGGAAAAAAACTTGTCGTAAAAACCACCTTCCATCATATCGAGTACAGCTTTATTAAATTGTTCAAAACAACAAAAGTGTTTCCCCACGTATATGACAAAGACAGTCATGAACAGCCAATCGTCGGAAAAATGTTTTTCTTGTGGCGGATAAGTAGGGGCAAATTTCAACGATAGATCATTTCCTATCAAACAATCGGTACTACTGATTTCTTTCACTTTAAAGTTCTGGAAATACCAGTTATTTTTTGTTATAATCTCTCCCAACAGCCTCAAAGATTCTTGATCGCTTTGTAACAAGAGTTGGATATGAGTTTTGGGAATGAGGCATCTAAAATTTTTGTTCTGCACTGCTTCCGAGAGCTCTTGAAAGTTCGCCGGACTGTAACCATCAATCGGAAACATTAGAAAATTAAGAAAAACTGCATTGTACAGGGATGAAATGACGCCTGCCCACACCAACCAAGTGGCCCACCAAATTGTCTTCTTCAATGTGTTAACTTCGACATCCAGAGGCTGCTTAAGGAGGCTTCCGACCAAGTTCAGGAATATGTTGACAGATTGTTGCTTCATAGATGTCACGTACTTGGACGCAGCAGTTGCTACAAGTATGAAACAAAGACAAAATATCCAAACATCGGCGCTAAATGGATACAAGAATGCATTGAATTTCGGAGATTTGCTTGCTTTCTCGCACATGAAAATCACTTTAATTGTTTGATAAGGTACTGTGAAACGTGCAAAGTCAAAGTATCGCCCAGCCATAGCGAACTTTCCAATGCCTATGTCGAATTTTGCTTTAAGACCAGAAAAAATACGACTATGATCTGCTTCTACAGTTAAGTTGTAATTGAATTTTAATCTTTTAGAGAGATAATCCAGCATATAAAAATCCGGATGTTTGGTAGCTTGGGTTCCAATCTTTAAAAGGAAGCTAACATCTGATGTCACCAATCTTAATTTGTCAGGAAAATACATCTTTTGTTTTAAATTTTTCTCTGTTGAAGAATAGCTAACTAATATTTTGTAGTATTATTAGTTGAATGAAATTTTTTACGAGTATTGCATGTGAAGCTTTAAATATTTCAAGAACATAAACTTTAACAGTATAGTTTCTGCTTATAGTAACGCTTCATTGTAGTTGGCAATAATGGTGATAGATATTTTTGATCTGAAAAATATCCAAACAGTAACTTTGGTCGATTAATACCAATCAGTATTACATGGATATCTTAATTGACAAAAGTTTGAAAGTTAACATGATGTGATATCGTTAAAACACGCAATGTTTTGCCGACACTAAAGTTTTTGAAACATTTTCAAGCGAACAAACACATTTGTTTGTATTGATCTTATATAATTAAATGATTATGTATATGCAAGTGTGTGATGCAAACATGGTGTGATTGCGTTAAAAAAGCACATAATTTTTTTTACGCACACGCAAAAATTTAAAAACATTTTTTACCAAGTATATGATTAAAAGCTTGTACGGACTTGTGTGTATTGATCTTATATAAATAAATGCTTATTTATATGCAAATGTGTTCCGATATCAAGTATACATAATGACCACAATTAAAGTAACAACTTTAAAATGCTATTAAAAAAATCCGGTAATCCGACCATTTTATTTGTCCATTCACATCTATTCCAAGAATGCTATTGTTCTTATAGTCCGACCACGCTAAGATGGCAATCAAAATATTTACATTGTGGACCAGTCCACTTCGAAAAAAGGTAAGGAAGGTTTTGGGCAAGAGTTACTATGTTTGGCGATTCATTGCTTTTGGGCGCAAGTTTCTTTAAGGTTTAGAAACAGACTATCAATCGAAGGGTAGATCGAACTTGCATCAGGATTACTCTTATATTTCCCATTAATATCTAAGTTATAGCGTCCCTCGGTGTAATTCCTAGTCCCAGTCATATTTTTAAGTTTTAAAACCCTTCATCAAAATGAAAAAAAAAATCCTAGAAGTATACTGGGAAATATACTCAGTGGAACTTATAACTTAACTACGAGTTTGTTAATTAATTTTGAACTTTTTTTAGCAATGGTTAATTAAATTTCGGTAAAATAATAATAGCCTTAGTAATTTCACGATTCAAAATATCCAAGAAATACACGTGTAATCGTTAACCGCTACTAGCAATCAACAACAATCCTCTATCACCGATAACTGATGTGTAGCTCTAGTGTGATATATTGAACTAGACCAACAATCTCCTCTTCTCGCCAAACGCCTTGAGCTGGCAACCCTTTTTTCTTCTGCTTAAAAACCTCAATTCAAAGTGGAATCGTCCACAATGTAAATATTTTGATTGCCAACTTAGCGTGGTCGGACTATAATCGCGTTTTCCAGATACAGGTGGGGGGGAAACTATTCACCCCTCGTATCTCGGCTGCTATTGGTCAAGAAATTTTGTGAAAGGTGTCATTTTTCAGGAAATAGCGTAAGGAACTGAGAAATGGCAACAAAAATTAAGGGGTCGTCTAAATATAATAAAATGAGTACCAACTTCGAAAATTCCAATGGCAACACCCATTTTTTTTACATAAAAATGTTCAGCACCGCAAAATACCCCATGTATTAAATAGAATTATTTATTTTTCAATATTTGCTGGGATATTAAACCATTAGTTTTGAACACGTTTAGGGTAAAATCTCCAAAGTTAAATAGGTAATATTTGGGTTGTGTCTTTTTAAAACGACAATCTTCTTCACTAATATTGTGATTATTATTTTTTTAATTTATGATTTTAAAATTCAAAAATAAAATGAAGACTAGAAAATGAAAAGTTTTAATTTTAAATGATTCCACATACACGGTTATTTATAACGAACAGATTTTCAAATGTGATTAGTTACAATCAGATTGTCAAACATGATTATTACATTTATGTTTCAAATTTTTTATGCAAATTTTTGTTTCATTCATATTGTTGCAAAAAGTTTGTTTTTAAATTTCGTCGCACTTTATCGGTAATATAAACCATGTGTAAAAAAAGAGGGTTACGACCTTAACACGGTATTTAAAGAAAGCAAAATAAATTACTCTGGATTTGACAATGATTTTTAACCAAAGCAAGTGAGCACTAATCATTTTAAATAATCAATGTGGTAACAACGAAATGTACTGAAAACTGAATTAAAGTAATATTTTAGGGTATTTAATTTTTAATATTAAACACACTTTGGAATTGTATTTGAAATAACACACATTTATAAACATAGTAATCTATATAATTTAATGTTAATTATACAAACAAAATGCATTGTATGCACCCGAATTAAGAACAGATTTTAAGGTGCTTGACAGACATCAATAATTTGAATAAACATTTATCAACAAACGCTTTTCAACTACCAAACGATAATGCAAGTTAGGATCAAATTTGCCAAGTAATTTTTTACACGATCCCTGAAATTCGTCTTTTTTCAGTATTTTTTACAATAACTCGGCAAAAAGTGTTGTTATATATAAAAAAAAATTCGGGATTTTGGATCTACTTGATTTACTTTATCGATTTGTGCAAAAAAAATGGGGTTTCTATTCATGTCTTATTTTTTCTTCAACCCCTCATCTACAAGGTGATTATAAAGAAACTTTGCCAACATCTGCATTTCTAGAGTCCGTTCTAGTTCACCGATTGAGATGAGATTGCAAATACAAGTCATTCGGTGGTATGCGCTCGAAATTCTGTGAATGGCATTACAGTGGTGCGCACCGTTACGGATATAGTTACAGAAACTCGAAAATGTCGAATTGCAACGCCTACTTTTTCCTGTCTCAAAATGTTCAGCGCATGCTAAAACCTTAAATAGCGTTGGAAAGGCCGGGTATGTCCAAAAACCGACGTGTTATGCATACACAAAAAAGAGTTCTGAAAACGGTCCAACAAGACACGATCTGGGGGCACGCAGTAAATTTGCATATGACTGAGGTAAATATACCAATCACAAAACGCCGTTCGCCTGATATTCAGCGTAGGAAACCTTTAAAATCTATAGAGTTAAGAGGGACTCCCTTGAGAATTTCACATCTTGAACATCGTAATGTTATTCCTATGGAAAACATTCGCAAGTCAAGTACCGCCACAATTTTAATAAAAGGTTACTAGTGTTTTACATCATTGTAAAGAACAAAAGGAGTGGATTTTGTAAAATTAATTTGTTTTGTGAAAATCACATATTTAGTATTTTTTATAATTTTTTGAAGTTAGTAAAAAATGGAGTACGCATTAAGTTCTGACTTCAAAAAATTATTAAAAATACTAAATATGTGATTTTCACAAAACAAATTAATTTTACAAAATCTACTCCTTTCGTTCTTTACAATGATACAAGAAACTAGTCACCTTTTATTAAAATTGAAGCGGTAATTGACTTGCAAATGTTTTCCATAGGAATAACATTACGATTTTCAAGATTGAAATTCCCAAGGGAGTCCTCTTAAGCCTCGGTTTCCTCGGAGTCCGTCAACAGATTTAAGCGGTCGGACAAGTGCGGTGAGTGATGTCATACAAACAACTGACATTGATTACGCTAGAGTGGTTTCCTCGGGAGCGTTACCGAACACTTAACACGACCTCCAGATTGAGTTGCTGTTGAGTACGTTTAGGAAATCCTGATGACAACGTTTTTTGCTGTTGTCTGTTGTGTGGTGTGCTTGCCAAAAATAAAAAAAATTGAGGAAATGACGGAAGGCATGAGTTGTTTTACGCTTGCCGAGGAAGAAGTGCTAATTGATTTTGTGAGAAATCACGAAGAACTTAAATTTTCCATTTTTGACATGCAAAGACGAAAACCAAAATAACAACAGAGTTAGTTGAGTGAGTTCGCTAGGTTTCCAGTTTCGTGTCAACGTGAAGTTCCGATAAAGTGGTGGCCGGTAGGATGACGTCATCCACGTATAATAGCGGTCTCATTTTTCTGGCGACAGACTCCGAGGAAACCAAAGCTTTAGGAAGGAGGAGTAGAGGGATCTATCAGTTCAAATGGCTTGAAGCATAGCTGACAGGTTACTATACATAACATACGGCACTGAGGTATCCCAAGATGCACCGCTTTAGCAGTTTTTTGAGCTACTGCGCCTAAGGGTAAAAACGTAGTGGAGCGGCGAGTCAAGAGTCAAGGCGGCGCGTTTTTTATTCAAGATGCTAGCGTCGCTTCTCATGCACGTAGTAGAGAATCGGGAACTGCTGCGAAGAGAGCTTCATGTCACGAATCTAGTCAGCAAGATGCTCTCTTTTTGACATTATTTAAAGTTTGTTTGATAGAAAACTTGTTTCTTGTCCTACCTAAATGCTAACAATATTATACAATATAAAAAAAAACGTATCTGTTCAATTATTTTCTACTCTTACTTCCTTAAACAGTTTGTGCAATGTGTACTGATTGTGATGGTCCCTATTCAGCTGTTGATTCACAATTCCGTATCGACAGAACGAGCAACTCCACGTTCATTTTGTGTAATTAAATACTTTCACCTTAAAATCAAGAAAAATTCACAAACAGACAGTACCACCTGCACTGGAAGCCCCAAGTCGACTGGAGCAGCGCTTCAAAGAAATCGTTGGTGATTTTACGAGCGGCGAGTCAAGATTCATGTCGATGCATGCAGCGCTGCTTGCCGCCCCACTATGTGCGCGTCAACTTGAATGTACGGAAGATTTAAAAACGCGCCGCTTGACTCTTGACTCGCCGCTCCACTATGTTTTTACCCATAATAGCCGAAATTATGGAAACTGGCACCCAAGATGCACTGTTCTAGCTTGCTTCTTTTGTGCGTTACTGCGCACATACATGGACCGCACTCTTCCTTTTCATAACTCTGTGATAAAATCATGGTCATATCATATCAGTCATAGGCAAATTTACTGATATAATGTGATACTGCGTGCGACCAAATCGGTGTTTTCTTAGACGGTTTTCAAAACTCTTTTTAGTGGATGCATCACACGTCAGTTTTTGGACATATCGGTGCCGTTCCAGCGCTATTTAAGGTTTTCGTAAGAGCTGCACATTTTGAGATAGGAAAACGTCGGCGTTGCCATTCGACATTTTCTATTTTTTGTAACTATAACCGTAAAGGTGAGCACCAATGTCTTGTCATTCACAGAATCTCGAGCATATACCTCCGAATAACTATATTTGAAATCTCATCTCAATCGATTTACTGGAACGGACTCTATAGAAGTGCAGATGTTGGCAAATCAACCTGATGTATTTAAAAAAAATCGGTGTTAAATTTCAACCTTTTTGTCCATAAACTAAATAACAATAATAATAATTTTAAAAAAATGTTAATCTAATATTCATTTTTTTAAAGTTAATTCAAAATTTTAAGTGAAAATAGTTAGAATATTAAAAAAAATGTTAATCTAATATTCATTTTTTTAAAGTTAATTCAAAATTTTAAGTGAAAATAGTTAGAATATTAAAAAAAATGTTAATCTAATATTCATTTTTTTAAAGTTAATTCAAAATTTTAAGTGAAAATAGTTAGAATATTAAAAAAAATGTCCTCCCAAGTGTAGGACTTAACTTAAAATAGTTATTTATGCAACTAGTGCGAAAAGTAACGCTTTTTAAAACTTGTGGATTATATTTCACGAGCGAGGAATCGAGAACGTGAAGTAATGACACGTGTTTTAAAAAGTTTACTTTTCGCACGTGTTTAATACGTTATTTTTTTTATAATTGTGTGAAAAAAATCAAATCTCATTGGTTCAAAAATAATTCACGTGCTAATTTTTTTACGTAAAGAAGATCGATATCGATAAATCTCTGGAACTACAAAAGACAACTTATTTTTACACCTTATAAATTTTCTCTCATTCTTTACAAAACATTCTGTGTCAACTATTATTATTATTTTTTTCTTTAGTTAACTTATTGATTGCACTGAAAAACAAAACCGATACAATGCGATTATGTATAATTTTTGTGCATACCAGCGATTGGCGCCGTTTTATTAGCGCGACGCTTGAATTGCTAAAGTAATCGTTTATATCATTATAATAAAGAGCCTTTTTTAATGCATGTATATGGAGATTTTATATTTGAGCGATTTTTTTTTAATCACGAATATAATGTTCTGAAATATAGACAAGTTCCTTGTGATTACGTACAGCTATCAAAAACTGTTGGTGTTGTTTTCTAAAAAAATGTTTTAAGCGCTTTTGCTAATAGTAACGCATCTCTGTAGTTGACAAGAATAGTGATATATATTTTGAATCCTAAAAATATTCAAAAAATTACATGAGTTGATTAATCTTAATCAGATTTTTCACAATTTAAAAAAATTGTGAAAAATCTGATTAAGTTCAGTTTTTGTGGCTGCTGTTTGCCTAAAACAATTATACTTAATTAAAATTAAACTACATTTGTATATGAAGTTTGAAGTTGCATTACCAGCTAAAGTATGTTTATTTTTCCCCAATTTCAGATACAAAAATGTATAGTTTCTTATTGTAGATCTTCACGTACTTCTGTTTTTACATCTTCAATAGTACTGACAATGACAGGTTCAGTTTTTGTCGCTGTTGTTTGCCTAAAACAATTATACTTAATTAAAATTAAACTACAATTGTATATGAAGTTTGAAGTTGCATTACCAGCTAAAGTATGTTTATTTTTCCCCAATTTCAGATACAAAAATGTATAGTTTCTTATTGTAGATTTTCATGTACTTCTGTTTTTACATCTTCAATAGTACTGACAATGACAGATTCAGTTTTTGTGGCTGTTGTTTGCCTAAAACAATTATACTTAATTAAAATTAAACTACATTTGTATATGAAGTTTGAAGTTGCATTACCAGCTAAAGTATGTTTATTTTTCCCCAATTTCAGATACAAAAATGTATAGTTTCTTATTGTAGATCTTCACGTACTTCTGTTTTTTACATCTTCAATAGTACTGACAATGACAGGTTCAGTTTTTGTCGCTGTTGTTTGCCTAAAACAATTATACTTAATTAAAATTAAACTACAATTGTATATGAAGTTTGAAGTTGCATTACCAGCTAAAGTATGTTTATTTTTCCCCAATTTCAGATACAAAAATGTATAGTTTCTTATTGTAGATTTTCATGTACTTCTGTTTTTACATCTTCAATAGTACTGACAATGACAGATTCAGTTTTTGTGGCTGTTGTTTGCCTAAAACAATTATACTTAATTAAAATTAAACTACATTTGTATATGAAGTTTGAAGTTGCATTACCAGCTAAAGTATGTTTATTTTTCCCCAATTTCAGATACAAAAATGTATAGTTTCTTATTGTAGATCTTCATGTACTTCTGTTTTTACATCTTCAATAGTACTGACAATGACAGGTTCAGTTTTTGTGGCTGTTGTTTGCCTAAAACAATTATACTTAATTAAAATTAAACTACATTTGTATATGAAGTTTGAAGTTGCAAGACTCGTATTTTCTTCGGAATAAGATAAAGAGACCGTCACCTTCACGGGCGATTTCGTTTAACTCTCTAATGCATGAATTTTTATTTTCATCCCGAAAAAATATATATGTATCTTTAATACTCACACATTATGTTAAAAATACAAAAAAAAATTTAACTGCATTAGAATTTAAATAATTTAAATTTAAAAAAAAAATTCTATATGAAAAAAACCATTTGCAAATTCCAATTTTGATAATAATGACTGATAAATCTAAAAATATTTCAAAATAACCCTTTTTAACTATGATTAATTTTTCAAAACAATTTATTAGTATTTAGTACTAATATTATCATTCTTTGAATACTGCCAAAAACGTAATTTCTCAAAAGTTAAGAACCTCACTCTTTAATTTTGAATACACTTTAACTACTGTCATCTATGAGGATTATTAGTAACTAAAACTTTAAAATGAAATGTAATAGATGAAAAAACACAGATTTGTCTTTAAGGAGCTCTAATTTAATAGAATAAAGTGGATTATGTTACTTGTTACCAAATGGTAACAGTATGCATTAGAATGTTAATTGAATTTAGTATGTAAAAAAAGGCGTCAGGGAATGGATCGGTCAAATACCTTGGTAACATTTTGAAGAATACGACGTTTGCATCTACAACCTTCAGATGAGCTATTAAATGAAACTATTACTATTCAAATTAAAACTATTAACTATTTAATTGAAAAAACTATAACTATTTAAATGAAATTTACAACAATTAATCCTGCTCTGTACTAGAGAAATCGTGAATATTTTTATAAATGCCAGAATACTACATTTAGTGTAAATCGTCATTAAATAATTTTGTATTTAAATTTCTGAAATTATGTGTCATGTGACTTGTGTATGTATGTTTTAAATTGAAAAATGTGCCTTTATTTCAATAACTGTTAAAGTTTTTAGATAATTAAGATTATAGTTTTTTTAGTTCTAAAGAGAAAAAACTCTATAATGGACTTTTTTAAAGGTAGTTTAAAAAAAACTTAAGAGATTTTATTTTTGTAAAGAACTCTTGAATATCAAAAACTTGATTCTTAATTTTCTTTATAAATTTTTAATGTATTGGCATAAATATGCATTTAATGTGGATGATAAACAATTCTACCTTATCCATGAAAGGTATTTTTGATCTTTTCCAAATTCTTCTGCATCTAGAACAGTTTGAGGTAGATACGTATTCACAGTCTCAGGTAAAAATGAAGTCAGTACACTTGCAATAAAGCACGTGACACTTATGATTACAAATGGTATTGCTTCCCCATAGGTACTCTGAAATGGAGAAAGTAATAATTACATGAATATGAGTTATTTTATAGGTTTACCAAATTTTGAATTGTGAAGTATGGAGAATTCAATTGTAATCATCTGCAACAGAAGTATAACTTTTATAAATTAAAAAAAAAAAATAATAAAATAAAATTTCAACATTAGGAAGTAGAAAAAAGTTTATACTTCAGCCTATTCGCTCATCCTTCAGGTTCTATGTAAAGTGAATATTTTAGAAGTTATGTGTCAATGTGATTTTCCGAGAAAACTTCAATGGAATAAATCAAATCAATAACGAAATTCATACTGTACTCTTCTACTACAATGACATAGGAAGATCAGGACGAGCTGTTAACCCTTTCAGTCCCAGTGATGCCGTTTGGCATTATCACTTTCAATATTTTTTTCAAAATGTTTATGTCCCGTTATGACATCCAAACACACATCATTCGATTCTTCATACTTTGTTCTATTAGACAATATTTTACATTAATCTCAATAAAAGTCAGAACTACTATTTTTTTTATCTAGAAAATAGTCAACAACCGTTTCTCTTGATTTTTGATAAGTTCACTTCAGTTCCACGTATTTAAACACAATTTAAACTATTTCTGTTAAAATAATTACTAAATTTTTTTGAGTAAAATGGTCAGATACCTTAAAATATATAACTCGAAGTGTTTTTAGGTAATATATATATTTTTTTATTTTGTTGTTTTCCACAGTTAAAGAATTTTGGCATTGTTTCAAAAACCATATAAAAAATTTAAATGAATTTTTTTCTTATGGAATTCGCATATTTGACCTAAAATAAGCTTATTTTGTGAATATCAGATGGTTCTGTAGTGTAGAAAATTTTTGGGACTGAAAGGGTTAAAGATGTCTTTGAAGCCCTTGAGGCCTCGGCTATAAATATGGGCCTTTAATTAACGAAGAAAAGACAAAGTTCATGAAGTTTTCAAACCCAACCGTAAACTATATACTGACCCTTTGAAGATAAATGGACATTCCTTTGAAAAGGTTAAAGAATTCAAGTACCATGGTACAATTAGTAATTATCAAAACAAGCTTAAATTAGAAATTGACAACAGAATCAAAATGGCTACCTTTTTTTTTGGGGGGGGGGGGGCTAAAAAAGGCAACTAAGATCGAATCTTATTAGCCGAAAAACAAGACTAAAACTATATAAAACACTTATTCTACCTATCTTGCTATACGGAAATGAAATCTGGCATTAAAACCAAGGTCCAACGCACGCTAGAAACTTTCGAAAGAAAGATACTTAGAACTATCTTTGGTGCCATACTGCGCTGGGAAAGGGAGGATGTTGGCGAACACGATACAACTTTGAACTTTAAAGCATCTATAAGCAGTCTCAAATCACGCAGATGCCGATCCAGCGGCATAGTGGTTAAGGCATTGCCTCTGGAGCTGCTGGGTCCGGGTTCGAATCCCGTTCAGGCATGGATGTTTGTGTTTGTCGAGTATATGCGGAGTACGTGCTCGTAAAATCTGTTGGGTCCGAAAGTCCTGTGGGCGGTCATTGCGCAGTTTCCCATGGGTACAGGTCCCTGGAGAAAATTTCCCTCCCCTTCAGGGACATGTCTAAATTGCGGAGGTGGCGACAGATGGCAACATCTGTCATATGTGTTTGTGTGTGTCTTGTGTTGTCCTACTTGACGATGGTTAAAAAGCGGGTCCTTGCGACCAAGCACACAAGCCTGAAAATATATGTCTACCAACCAAATCATGCAGATCATCCGAAACATGGCTCAAAGACACCGAAAACGACCTCAAAGTCCTAAAACTTAAGAACTAGAAGGGAGTTGAAATGAACGTAGGAGCTGGAGAAGGCACCATTTTAGAAATTTTTTCCGATCGTCTATAGCTATTTATGATATCAAAAATCACATCATTCGATTATTTAAAAAAAAAAAATTGTATTAAAACATATTGTTTATTAATAGCAATAGATGTCATCCCTATTTTTTTTTTTTACATTTTGATCAGAAACATGATGATGCCGAATGGAATCACTGGGACTGAAAGAGTTTAAGTAGAGGCAACCAAGGCTTGCAAAGGGCTGTTGAGCTCTTGATAAAGAAGAAGTTTTCTACGAATTATCGCTATAGAAAACAACATTCACCAGCTAGCCGGTGAAAAGCGTTTTCTATGTTCATTTCCATTTAACAATTTCGCTACGCAATCGAATTTATTGACCATATTTTAGTCTTCTCAAAATTTAATTGGATTCTAGTCGAAATTCAAAAGGATTCGATAACCGATAAAGATAGTGATTTTTCCGAATAGAAAGAAACTTTTCGATAATCGATCTTCATCCGATGAAAAAAATTTGACTAAGGCTTTATAATTTTTTTTGGGATCAATTCTAAGTGCATGTGTATTCGTCCTGCTGTATGAACTGGAGATACATTCTATAATAGGATAGGCGATGACAGAGTTACATATTCGAAGGTCATAAATAATAATCGATCCATCATAAACCAGAAAAATGATACATTTTGACTGTACGAACTTGTACAAGCAATGTGATGCAAAATATATTGAAATGAATAAACATTTAAAAGTTTTTTATAAAGCTTGTTGCCCATAATTTCCAATGTTAAATAATATTATTTTTTTTTAATTATGTAGTTCCTTATACAATTGTTATACAATCCGATCTTAGTTAAAATGTTTTGCTGCTTACTTATTAGTTGTCAAACTGTTAAAATCAGTTATGAGAAAAGGTTGATATTTTGTTTAAGTTACATACTTAAATAGATGTTTTCTTTATAAAAAGTATTTATCTCAGTGTGGAATAAAATAATATAATTCTTTTTTTTATTTTTACTCCCTTTAACAATTATTATTTAACTACCACCTTAAAATCTTTTAGAAAAGAATAATTTGCTTGAATACGCACATTTTCAAAAAGAGAAGCAAACGCTGTGAAACTATTAGGACAATTCCATAAAAAATTCAGCTTCGATAAAATTTTAATTTTTTTGTAAATTTTTACAAATTAAGTTTCTAAATATATTTCAAGTTATGGTTTAAGAAAGAAGGGCGATAAAGGACATATAATCACATTTCCCAAAAAATAAGATTTCCACAATAAGAAAAAGAAGACATTTATGGCTGCTCATCACCCTCATACCCGGTACCCGGTCCTCCTTCGATCGGGCTGGCTAATGGTAAGTCTATGGGGGGAAAATGGTTTTTGCTCCCAATAAAAGCAATGAAATTATAGGAATATTTTGATGCGGTTTTTTTTAAATTCATAAGACTCCAATAAAGTTGTGCTTTTAGAGGTGTTTTTTTAAAACATTTTTTACCTTTTTTTAAAATTAAAAATTTAGATTAAAAAAAGTAAATAACGTTTTTAAAAAAATAACCTCTAAAAGCACAACTTTATTGGAGCCTTATGAATTTAAAAAAAAACCGCATCAAAATATTCCTATAATTTCATTGCTTTTTTTGGGGGGGGGAACAAAAACCATTTTTCCTCCATAGACTTACCATTAGCCAGCCCGATCGAAGGAGGACCGAGTATGGGGGTGATGAGCACAGCCAGAGGACTCCCTTGGGATTTCACATCTTGAAAATCGTAATGTTATTCCTATGGAAAACATTCGCAAGTCAATTACCGCCACAATTTTATTAAAAGGTTACTAGTTTCTTGTATCATTGTAAAGAACGAAAGGAACTAAAAGGCTAAAATTAATTTGTTTTGTGAAAATCACATATTTAGTATTTTTAATAATTTTGTGAAGTTAGTAAAAAAATGGAGTAAGCATTAAGTTCTAATGTTAAAAAATTATTAAAAATATTGAATATGTGATTTTTATAAAACAAATTAATTTTAGACTTTTAATCCCTTTCGTTCTTTATAATGATACAAGAAACTAGTAACCTTTTAATAAAATTGTGGCAGTAATTGACTTGAGAATATTCTCCATAGGAATAACATTACGATTTTCAAGATGTGAAATCCCAAGGGAGTCCTCTTAACCTACCAGGTAGGCAATGAACGGTACCGTCAGGCCTACGATACATGCCACAGTTTTGCCGGCACCCAAACCAAATGAGCGACAGACTGTTGGAATGAGTTCCATGGCTTGTTGGTCAGTAACCATGACGACTCCGGCCACAAGAAATTTTCCAATCAACGTGCTGATAATGCCGCTGTATTCAAATCCTGAATATAAATTAAATAAGATATAGATAGTTTCTGTTATTTGAAATTCTATCAAAATTACCAATTATAATTGGTAATCTTTATTGGTATAATTGGTATAATTGGTTTCTAACACACGTGACTGCACTACATATATAATTATATATGTAGTGCAGTCACGTGTGTTAGAAATAATTGTCACTATAATTAACTGTAAATAAAAAAAGTTTAGCCAAACAGTTGATCATACCTACTGAAAATAAATAATATTTCGTTTATTATTTAATTTGACTTTTTATTCAAACAGCTTTTTAGCTAACGTTTAATTTTTTTTAATTAAAAAAATTAAATAGAAAAATTGGTATTGGCATGCGGACGATGCCAGTCGGTCCATTCATACATTCCTTTTGTTTGAAAGGCAAGACCTCAAGAAATATCTTTCATACTTTCTGCCCGTCTGTCTAACTAAACTAACAAATGGACATTATCGAAAGTCTGTCAGCGAATTACCCTTTGAAATTTAATTTCATGTCAATTAAATCACTGTTGCTACATCAGCATTGACATGAGAAACTTTATTTATAAATAACGTTTGAAGAAAATTTGTTTTTGCCAAAAATCCGTTTGGAAAGAAGTCTGAAAATGTAGCACAATGTAATTCTTTGATCTTCCATTATTTATTCATAAGAATGCTAAAAATCATTATACTTTTTGCATAAAAATTTGATAAGTTTTGATTTGTATTTCTTATATTTTAGTGCAGTCTGTCGGCCAACTACATTAACAAGGCCAGAGAAGCTTTCCCAAACATGAGCGTAGACGGAAATTTTAACGTCACTGTTCCCAGTGCCAAAGATCGAGAAACTAGTTCGGACGCATTCGGACCCCTAAAAATGTGGTCAGCTGTAAACGAGTGGTTCCGAACAGATTTCGAGACAGGCTCCCTTCATCTTCGAACAACGTCACTCGGAACTATGACGTCAAAATTTCCGTCCCCGAGCTTGTTTTTGAAAGCTTCTTCGGTCTGAGTAGTTGCGTAGGCCGTGATAAGCGACAAAGTATTTATTCGTTGTAACGAAAGCGGTAATCTGTATATCTCAATGATCAAATACAAAGTTGGATCAATCAGGTCATGGATTGTTGACGATGACGAGTTTGAAGATACTTTTCTCCAACCTCAACTTCCCTAGCAGACGGCATATGACACACAACTTTTGAGTTTTGCGTCGAATGTATGGTTGAGCTGAGGATTGAGCTGGAGAATTTTAGCTCGGGTGATATGTCCTTTAGCTACATTAGAGTCCCGCTCATCCAAAAGGTACGGGGCCAAAATTGAACAGTGTTACGGGAGGCGAAAGGTGTTTACTATTTTCGAATGAACTTAAGCATAATTAAAATCACTTAGTTTAATTAAACATATTTATAGAGTATTTACAAAGATTGGTTGAAGACTTAATGTTGGCTGGAGTAGAGCAACGAGGTTGAGAGCAGCATCCGAGCATCTGAATTGCAGAGGACTTTGCAGAAGCTTTATAGGCCGGAACATTTGCATAAATTATAGGGCTGCAGGGAAATGATTTATAGTCGATGGTCGTTCATGTGACCTTGAACGAGCTCTACTTTCTAACGCAGCGCAATGGTGGTGCAGTGACGAGTGTCGATGGTGCAGCCACAAACAGCAAACAAAAATTAAGAGATAAATCCAACTTTTTAAGTAAGTATTTATTTTTTGAGTATTAATTTATGCGTATACATTTCTTATTTTAACCGAAAGACTCGGATTTTTTTTTGATTAACCGATTTTCGGATAACCGGGATTCGGATAAACGTTACTCTATTGTACACTCCACACATACGTACCTATTACTGGCAGCAGACAAGCTACTCCTGAGAAGAAGTACCCTGCGGTCGCCGACCACCTCCGGCCGAATTTGTCCATGGCATACCAGAACAGCACGTTTGAAGGAAACTCAACGAGACCCAGCAAGAAGTAATTCACAAATTCATTGCCATTCAGGTTAACCGTATTATAGATCACTCCGCTGTATCCCACGCTAAAACTTGTCCTGCAATTGAACATTAAAATGAAGAACTTCTAGGCTTGAGCTATTCAAAATCATCTATAATAATAAAAGAAAGAGTCTGTCTGTGGATCGCAAAAGACCTACTTAGACTGCTCTAAAAAATTCGAAATTTTTAATATGGATTCCTTTTAATCGACGTGTGCACCTGAGGCTTAGTTCTTTTTATATTTGATTGTGATTTTTAATTAATATAATTAGTTTAAAAAAACATCATCCATGAGGGATTGCGGGACCATAACAGGGCTTGAAAATACATGGACCGGGCCGAAACGGGAGCTTAACGTCATCCTCTATTAGTTTGATTGATTGAGTTTGGTTGAGATATGCGCTCGCATTAAGGCTGCTTCATCCTTTATTAGTGTTTGCTTTTTTAAGTGGGCATGCGCCAACACGAATTTAATTTTGTCTTGATTTTGAGTGTATTGTCACAAGTAAGCATGCCTCTAAAAGGAAGCAATGCGAAAATAACGGGTTCCCAGTAAGGCGGAACCATACTGCTAGTCTTTCTGAATTCGAAAATTCTTTGAATTCATTTGAAATTTCTAGGTTTGTGTAATTAGTGATACATAAGCTTACCTAATTGCAGAAAAATACCATATATCTTATGCTTGGATTGAATGAGAAATTATTTTATTATACAAATGTTTAGTACGCATGGGTGTTTTTATTTTGTGGGTGGTTTGATTTTGTAAGTGCGTAGGGGAGACCCCGGGGCTAGTTTCTTATGAGGTAAGTTTTCCACCAGGCATTTTACAAGAAATTAGTCGTGAGGAGGCGCAAAATGGCTGCTTGGTTTATGAAGCAAACCGTTTTATGTCACCCACATGAATTTTTGCTCAGTGTGCTTTGTAATATTGTCGTTAGCTGTTTTTGTGATTTTTTCAACGATTATTGAATTTTCATGCTTACATTCTGAGTAAATTAAACGTACTTTTATTAAACTTTCAGTTTTGCCATTGAGTATACTAAAAGATAGTTCCTCTCTCTACGTAAGTATACATACGTTTTCAAAATAATTTTAAATTATTTTGGTCCAGACACTGCTAAAGCCAAATGTGACGACGTTGCATGTTTTCCCAAAACTTCTCGGGGAAAGTTTTCCAACAATGCCTTGTAGGAAATCGTATTTAACATTTGCAAATTAAGCCTAATATTCCGGAAACCAAATTATTTTTATTGTATAAGTAATGAATTGTACGTAATGAAAAAAGTTGTGCTCTAGATTCCTGGTGGCTCAATCGTTAGGATACTGGGCTTTTGAGCTGCTGGGGTCGGGTTCGAATCCCGGTTAGGCATAGATGTTTATGACCGTCAATAAATGTTGTTATTTGTCTATGTGTTTGTGTCGTCCTTTTTTGTGTGTCTCTTGTGTCTGTCTCTTCTGGCGAGCTGGGTAATGGGCTATAAAGCCTACACTCTCCCTTCTAGAGGGCGCAATCACTGTCATTTGTCATTGTGCTCTAGATTCAAAATTTCCTGCATAGCATGAAAAGGGAAGCTGAATTAATTTGTACTATTTTGAAACGCTATATGTCACTCAAAAAACTATCAGGAATTCATGTAGTAGCCGAAAAGCATCCAGATACTTAAATATTCCTCATATATCGTGAATGATAACACCGTAAAGAAGTAATGTGCCATATTGTACCCAAAGTTTTAATTCAATTGGCTTGTTCCAAAAAAGGGTGAGGAGGAATCAATTACGCATCAGACTTTAGTCAATCATTTTTTTGTAATATTTAACACTTCTTAGACAATCTCTATAAACGAGCACTAAATTATCGTTACACAAAAAGGGAAGTTTTTTGTGGAAGTTAAAAAGGATATAGGTAATAATGATGACCATTAATGATATTGGTTAAAATAGTATGGTATAATCAACTGGTTTTTTTAAGTATTCTGGTTATTCAATTTTCTGATATTTTAATTTATAATAAATCTGCATAAAAATTGCAAAATGTTTTCCAATGCGTTAAATCTTTCTTGAAAAATGGGTGGAAAATTTGCCCAATCACTTTTTGGCAGTCTGGTAAAATTTACCCCACATAAAGAGCACGTTTTCCAGCTCGACATGCTTGAATTTAACCACTTGCAGCCAAACAGTATATATTTTTTTTATAAAAGTAGTAATGCTAATTTGTAGAAAAGCACATAGTGAAGAAGACAATGTCTTATTTTGCCTTCCATACAACACTAGCCCCGGTACTCTCGTACAATAAACATGTTAAATTTGTACCATAAAAATAAACTATTTTCGCTAATAATCTAAGTTGCTTAGTTTGTAAATTCGTTCATGTATGCTATAGGGTACTTTATTCCTAAAGACCAACTTAACTTTTCCCCAACAGGTTTCTCGTTTACTGATTCTGGAAAAGTAATTGATAAATTTCTTTAGTTCGTGGCTGTTTTTTTTTTCTCCTTTTTTTTCACTTTTATTTAAACTTGAAATAAAAATTATGAAAATATTGCAAAGGGGTAAAATCCCTCCTAAAAAGAGGTTTTTGAACATGGTTCTGTCAGTCTAAAACCACTCTACAGCCCGTACTAAAATAGTTAAGGACTTCAAACTTTATTCACGAGTGTCTAGTACCTCCGGGCGACATAATCGACAAAATTTCGCAAGTGCAAGTGGAAGCCACCATAGAACATTTTAGGATTTAAAGGTATTGATGTGACAATGAAAAAGAGCTGCGGATTTCGAATTCAGTATACGGATTCCAAATATTGGTCAGATCAAAGATAGTAAGCTTTTTGGGTTTTGAAAAAAGTATTGTGATGCATTTATAATGCATAACATTATGGCTTGGAAATTATTACTGTGTGAAAAACAACAACAAAAAATTATCTAATTATAGCGTATCTGTTAGTTATTGCAAATTAAAATTGGTGTGGTATCTCAGACCCCTATTGTTTCTAAGCATCACCCCATTAATGGATAGCTGAATACTAAAAATGCGAAATAATGTTTTTATTTTTCCATAACTCCATTGGTGTGAGGGGGAGGGGGTGGGGGGCTCATAACAACATAATTCATGCTTATTTAGATTAATAGTTTTATTTTATATTTATAATCACAATTAATAAAAGTTATTAAAAATGCAAAAGAGACTACTTACCAGCAGAACGCTAAAATAAGGAAATGTTTTCTAAGCCTCGGATACCTCATTATTAAATTTTTTGAAGAGTTTTCTTCTTCTTTTTCACCTTTTTCTTTTATTTTCTGTAATTCATAAGAGTTTACTTTATTGATTGTAATTTAATTAAAATAACTTATTAAGTGTGGGTTATAAAGTGACTTTTTGTGAATCTAAGACCAGTTGGTTGCTAAATATGGCGTTGAAACCTTGACACTTACCGAATCCTAAACAAATCAACTAAGTATTTTCGAGCGAAAAGTACTCAGGAATATATTTGATGTAGTCGATATCGATGGTATATGGAGACATATATGCAGGAATGAACTATATAAATTATATTAGGAACAACCATAACCAATAACACCACAAATTATTTTTTTCAGTTTCATGTTATAGCAGTGAAACGAACGCTCCTAGTTAAGAGGACTCCCTTGGAATTCCACATCTTGAAAATCGTAATGTTATTCCTATGGAAAACACTCGCAAGTCAATTACCGCCACAATTTTAATAAAAGGTGATTAGTTTCTTGTATCATTGAAAAGAACGAAAGGAGAAGATTTTGTAAAATTAATTTGCTTTGTGAAAATCCCATATTTAGTATTTTTAATATTTTTTTGAGGTAAGTAAAAAATGGAGTACACATTAAGTTCTGACTTCAAAATCTTACTAAAAATACTAAATATGTGATTTTCACAAAACAAATTAATTTACAAAATCTACTCCTGTCGTTCCTTTCAATGATACAAGAAGCTAGTCACCTTTTATTAAAATTCTGGCAATAATTGACTTGCGAATGTTTTCCATAGGAGTAACATTACGATTTTCAAGATGTGGAATTCCAAGGGAGTCCTCTTAACCATAAAGAGGTCGCCATCATTTGAACAACTTCGTTTTGTATAATTGGTGTCTGTGTAAGACAAAATCTCTCCTATTTAAATAATTCCAGTCCGTACCAACGTGAAAGAAGTACAATCTTTCTAACAAACCTGATCTTGGTTTCGGCGATATATCCTAAACTTTGCTAACATAATCCATCCACTTAGTAACCATACTAAGAAGAAAGTGCATTTTCAATGGATACTGACCAAAAGAAATTCGTTGAAACCTTCGAGATTGTCCTGCTTACTTTTCCCATATACAAGCAAGCTGATGAGTCAAAACCTTTCACCATCCGTTCATATGCAAGTAACTATGCCCTTGGAACTACGTCCTTCTCTAAAACTAAATGGTATGGTACATAAATATTTCAGCTTGTGTGCTTGTTCAGAGAACAACTCATAAGCTTTCGTCAAGTGGGACAGACACAGAAAGAGTTTTTACAAGCACAAGGTATACAAAGAAAGGACAACACAAACAAATAGACAAATAACAACATTAATTGACGGTCACAAACATCCATGACATACCGGGATTCAAACCCGACCCCAGCAGCTCTAAAGGCTAGCATCCTAACAATTGCGCCACCGGGGCGGCTTCTCTAAAACGAAGCTTGAACATTCTGGTCCAAATGGAAGAGTTTCATTAAGACAAATTGTAGAATGAAGGTGTGAAGGGAATTCTTCAAAAGTCTACGTACGTATTCCGCCTCGGCAAAGAAGTAAGTCAACAATAACAGTGTTAATAAATCAACCTATCATTTTGATAAGCTGTTTTTATTTTTAACATACATTCTAATTATAAATAACATCCTGTGCAATTTAAACTGAATATAAGTTATCTGTGGAAATGTTACCTGCAAATGTAAAAGTAATTCTGTTTCGTTTTGTTCTTTTCCGTTTTCTTTTGCTATTCTCATCATTATTTTCAAAGACTCATCCACTCTTCCCCGTGATAATAGCCAACAGGGAGATTCAGGAATATACCTTTTAACATAACAAGACATTATTTAAAATCGCCATTCTTGGTAAATTTGTCATTCTACGTTCAGAAAAATCTTGTGTGTTTAAATATGGCAAATGGAAAACAAGAATTGTGCAAAAATTGGCAATATTACAAGATTGTATTGTTTCAATACAAGATATGTGTTGATGACATACAAACAATAATTTTTGGTTACTTCGACACAATAGACTGTTAGTAGAAAAGACTTATTATCCATGGGCGATTGAAAAAACACTTTAAACTATATTGTTTTCTAAATATAAATAACATGATTTTACTACTCATTTTTAAGTACCGTAATACATATTTTATGAGCTTTAATGTAGCTATTTAACCAAAACTGTTGGTATAAAAATTTCAGGCAAATTTTGACGATTGCTTATGTTTATGTTGCCTCGCTCTGGCGTCTTGCACTAATATGTGATTGTGTTCGGCTTGCTATAACATAAGAAGACTACTTTTAAGATAGTTATTCTTGTAAAATTTGTCATTCTACATTCAGAAAAAACTTGAGTAAAAACACCACAAGTCAAATACAAGTATTGGGTAAAAATTGCAACTTTACATGGTTGTTTTTTCAATTTAAATTTTGTATTATTGATATACGAACAAAAACTGGTGTTGTTGTTCCGACACAACTGACGATCTCGAAAGGAGAGTATTTATCATATCCATGGGCGATTGACAACATTGTAAAAAAATATTGTTTCCTAAATGATAATATAATAATATTCATTTTAAAGTACTGTAATACACATATTTTATATGAAATACAGATATTTAACCAAAACAATTCTTAACAAATTCTGAACAAAATTTTGGGAAAAAAAGAAAGAAGTATGAATGCGTGCTGCGTGCTCAACACAATATTTGTGAAATATATAGCCAATTGTATAGGCTACAGTATACAGTCAGGCATAATAATTTTTTCGAAACACAATTTTTGGATTGTTTCAACTCATTTTGTAATGACAGGAGAAGTACTTTTTTGTATTAAAAGTCAAACTAAGCGTTTCTGAATGTATGTAAAGAATCTATGAAGATACTATGCAAGGGGTCTGAAAGCGGACCTAATTGCTTACCATGCATAAGCCAGAACGAGCAGTGCCGATCCAGCATTGATGTAGCATAGTACTGTCCAATCTCTGGACAGGTACGCTATCAATGGCAGAACTGTTATTCCAATGGTCCAACACATATTTATGATCCCATTCAAGTTAACTCTCATCTCGGGGGGCATAACTTCGTTAACTGAAAGGATTCAAATAAAATCAATCATGAAATATATATTTTAAATCATGTTTATGTATTTTTGTCTAAATTTATTGCAGTCAACTCTTGCCAATCCAAACTGCTGTTTAAATATTACTTAGGTTCACTAAAGTAGCTAAGGATATCTTCAATGATTGAAACACGAATTTTAAATACCACTCTGTCAAATCAATGCATCTTGAGCTAATTATATACCTAAAATGTAATTAATATAACTTTCAAACCTTTAACCTTAATTACTATTTCAGCTACCTTTAACGCATGCGTAAATTCCTTTGAAATCTCCATCTGACAGGTACTCGGAACTATCCTTTGAGTATGAGAGTTTTCTCGAAAACTTTACTACGACTTCCTTCCGGTACTCGAAAATTGTGTACATATTTAAAGTTCGTGCCACATTTTATTCGTGCTGTAGACTGGTTTCAAACAGGTAGATCGATCAATGCTCAAAAACCAGAAAATTGTGTACACATTTAAAGTTTGTGGCACGTTTTATTCGAGCTGTAGAGTGATTTCAGACAGACCGATCAATGTTCAAGAACCAGAAAATTGTGTACACATTTAAAGTTCATGGCACGTTTTATTCAAGCTGTAGAGTGGTTTCAAACAGGTAGATCGATCAATGCTCAAAAACCAGAAAATTGTGTACACATTTATAGTTTGTGGCACGTTTTATTCGTGCTGTAGAGAGGTTTCAGACAGACAGATCGATAAATGTTCAAAAACCAGAAAATTGTGTACATATTTTAAGTTCGTGACAAGTTTTATTCGAGCTGTAGACTGGTTTCAAACAGGTAGATCGATCAATGCTCAAAAACCAGAAAATTGTGTACACATTTAAAGTTTGTGGCACGTTTTATTCGAGCTGTAGAGTGATTTCAGACAGACCGATATATGTTCAAGAACCAGAAAATTGTGTACACATTTAAAGTTCATGGCACTTTTTATTCAAGCTGTAGAGTGGTTTCCGACAGATCGACCAATGCTCAAAAACCATTTTTTTTTCCGAAATCAGTCCCTCCTAAACGTGAAGAATCCTGAACTCTCCATTTTCGATTTTCAACCCCATCTCAACATTTTCTTTACTTTACATATAATAAGGTAATAGAAAGTAAGAAAATAGTTGGTTGACTATGAATTCTTTTACTCGCAGATAATCGTACTCTTACATCAGATTTTCCCATTTACATAAATATAAAATATCAAAAAATACATTCAATACATACCGAAAAAACTTCGGATTAGCATGTGTTGACTAAAAATAACTGTGATAATAGTTGATATTACTCAATTAAAGCAGAAAATGCTTTAATAATATATTATGCGTATTTATATTAAGTGCGATTATTTACCTATTTATTTAATTGAATTTTTTTGTTCAACAATAATTTGAATGGATTTTCAATTTTTATAGATAATTATTTTTCAAGAAACAAAAGTATTTTCGGATCACAAATAGAAAATATTTATTTGTTCAAAAATATAAAACATTCATATACATATAGTAAATTTATTCAAAGAATTTGAGTTCTATTGAGTTATCATAACATTTTTTTAACTATTCACTATGCCGAAAAAAGTGCATTAGATTATTCAAATAGGTTAAGTATCAAAATAACATTTTTTTTTGTTAAAGGCTCAGGAAGATAAGTATTCTTAAAAAAGTTGGCTATCAAGAGAAATTCAGCTAAAAATAGACCCAGTACATTATAGTGTATCAATGTTACTCAAGTCTTTGTGTCCCAATGCGGCACGAATGTGTCCTTTTGAAGTAATATGCTTTAATATCCTTATTCATTTTTCTAAATCACGAGTCCTTTCGAATTCATATGAATAATATTTTTAAATGAAATTCTGATTTATCTAGGCAGATGTTGATTATCTTTTGATTTATCTTTGCAGCTAATTGCCAATATTTTAGCTGCAGTCTTTTTTTAAAAACAATTCTTAAAAAATAAGAAAACACAAATTATATTTAATTTGTATAACTATTTTTCTTTTCTTCTGTGATAGTTTTAAAATTTCTTTATTAGGCATTTTTATAAAGAGAATTGAATAGTATATACTCACTGGTTTCAAATTTTCAATCTTTTGATAGCATTAGTATAAATTTAATTTTGCTGAACCAATGCATCCGTAATAGTTCCGCTCCTACTATCCTTCAGTTAATTTTATCCCATCTTTGCCAACTTTTTCTTTGGCTTATTAATTTGTTTTATGGTAGTTTTGATTCCATAGACTTATATGTATAAGTAAAAATTAACTACATATATAATTCTTTTGAAAAAAAAAATTAATGTAATTAACAGCTATACTTACCTAATATATATATTAAAATAAACATAGGAGGTGAGACAATGCCACTAAAAAACACTATGAATGTGAAAATAGCTAGATGGTTTACCAGTGGAGCAGCTATTTCAATTATTACTGTCATAGCAGTTAAAAAGAAAAACACATACTTCCGTCCAAACCTAAATATAGAGAAAAATCATTTTAGAGTATTCAATCATTTAATAAATACCACATCAATACTATCTGAAATTAAAATATGACGTTTATAAATAATTTTTTTAATAATTGTTTTTATCATGTTTCCTTTTTTTTTCAATTCAAAAAAGTTAAAGTAGGTATTGACATGGTTTAGTCCATCTTTACTCTCTTTCCTCCAAATTCGGTTTTTCCGTTTGATTTTAAAATTATTTTTTCAGAAAAGTCCAAACTTCCAAAAAGCCGCCAACCTTGTATTCTATTTGCCATTCTTTCTGGTAGCCTGTTGTCTATTCCTTCTAAAATGGTGTGCTATTAATTCTGTTCTCTGATTTTAACAATTTTGTCTTTGTTAGAAATATATAATGATAGAAATCATTTTTTTAGTTTCTGTCCGTCTGCCTTTTAATGGTTTATTTTTACATGAGTTCCAACTGTCCTATTTTTAACACCGGGGTTACATGCTTCGAGTAGCCATTTCATCGTGGTCTTGATTATCTCAAGGTAACACTTTACACGTAATCATACGAACTTCCGCTGAAGCTGGCTCTCAAGGCCACCAACCAATATTTTTTGGTTTTCTCCCCGAAATCAAACGAAATGGCTACCATAAGGTAAATGGCAACTATCTTGGCCGTTTCTCTCTTTTTTTAATTGATATCGTGAATTCAATTTAGTCACATCATCAAATCGAAGCGTTATACAATCTCAGTCGCCAATTTCTCGCCAACCAAAGGTCGAATCGATGAAGGTCAAAGTGCTTACGCTGACGATGGAATCAGCGCTCGAAGCATGTAAACCCAGTATGAAAAATGTAACAACAGAGAGTCCAGTGACATGGCGAAGGGGGGGGGGTCAGAACACTTTTCTCCATAGCTGTCAAACCTATCATCAGCAACCACAATACCTACTTATTTTAGGCCTTTTTGTGACAGCTTTGTCACTCATGACCACCACATGCCGCCTCTATTAATGTATCTTTTTTTATTTCCGGAATTTGTCTAAGGGATTATACGGAGAGTGGAGCCCTCTGCCTTTCATCAATCCTTTTGATCTCTCTTAGTTAAATTAAATAACCTAAATTGCTAATTCTTTTAAAACAGAATTCTGTGCCTTTAATTACTAAAGTCTTCAAGTTATAATATGTAAACGATGATTTGTTAACATTTATATTAATTATTTCGTTTGTTTATAACTATCATTTTGTAATATTATTTGCTGTTGCTAATATAAAAAGTTACGCTTCTTTTTGTTAATATTAAATTGGCAGCTTTAGGTTTCCTCGAGATATTTGAAATTTTTGTTAACTAACAATAAATTAATAATTTTAATCAGAAGTAATGGTTGCAAGTTTTCATTAAATGTTACTAAAGTTAATATATAAATAAAAATCATTATAATTTAATTATTTGATTTTTAATGAATTAAGTATTATTGATTATATTTAACATTTAATTTAATATTTAATTCGAAAAATAGTTCTGTTCTTGACTCCATGCTGCCGGATAACTTCCAAGGAGGCCGGTAGAGGGCCACGGATCAAGACGCTGACTCTACTCTACAACATTATAAAATATTTTGAGCCTAAACTGCTTACTTATCTGAAAGATAGCCATTAAGTGGTGCTCCTATGACGCGTCCAACGGTGTAAATTGTTAAAATAAGGCTTGGAAGGTAGTCATAATGGCAATACATTTCAAACTATAAAAAATAAAGAGTTTTTTAAGCGTATCTTCTGGTATAACTTTTACCTACTTGCTTTTTTATGTTTCTTAAAATTCAATTGATGATTAAACCCAAACAAGTTAGGTAAGTTTGTGATATTTGTTCCGGTTTGTGTGCTTGATCAGAGGCACGCTTATGAACGCAGACAGAATTTTAACTAACTCAGAGAGAGGAAATACAGCCAGAACGAAATAGGGAATCGAACCCGCACCCGGTACAATGCGTAGACTGCTGGCGTAAAGGGCTGCAATCAAACCCACTAGGCCTTCCTAAAACTCCCCTCCAAAACGTCCAACATTGGTTGTTTGGTATGATTTTAAATATGAGTCTTACTAAATCTTTTGAATTCAACGGATATAGTGATTTTAAATGTATCATATCAAAAATAATACAATTCAAGCAATAAAAATGCGGAATTAGGCCATTAAACGTGCATGAAATTGTTTTCTCGATGTTTTTAAGAAATTTTTTGGGTAATTTCGCCATCAATTATAAAATTTATCATTTATTATTTTCTTTATGATCCATGATATTTTTAATTATTTATTTCTATATGACCTTTACTACCACAAGTGTTTTCAACTAAACCTTGTCAGTGAAGTTTTTTGACAATTTTTTTTTTCTAAACTTTTGAGGTGGACTTTATTAGGCTCTGATTTTCATTTGGTGTGATTTGGATACTAGGTAGTTTTTTTTCTTCTTTTCAGGATACACCTATGATATTTAAGGTGTTGGTCGGTTTATTAGGAATATTTGGTGACCTTGAAATATTAACCTAAAGTCCATTTGAAGAACAACCTGAGATACAGTCATAAATCACAGGATGGCTTATATTATCGCTAAATACACACTACATTTTCACTGTTTTTTCTAAGTTGGCAAGCTATCTAATTTGTGTACGGTTGCAATATTTTCGGATACATATTTTCGAACTCACAAATTTCACTTTCCTAAAACCGATCATAAAAATTTGTTGTACCATGTTTCAAGTATAAATGAAGCGAAATAAATATAAAATTAAATCATGCTAGGGTTGACTACTTTTTCGCTTTTTTGGAACCAATCTCGCCAATTATCTTATAAATTTTTTACACCGTTTCTCACCTTACTCTGAAGGAAATCGTCGGAAAATATTGTGAGCTTCCTGTACCTTTGTGGTTGGTTTGAAGGAAATATTTATCAGATTCGTGCTGTTTCATTGCTTGGCAAAGCAATTTTACGAATTATGATAGGTCAATGTATCATAAATTTACCCCACCCCCTTTTTCTTTTTCTAAGCTTTTATTAAAATAATTTGAACATTATCATGTGGCCTGGATAAATTTAATTAAAATAAGCAGGAGAAACTGGTTGAAAAGCAATTTAAAACACAGTACTGTAATATATAGACGATTTTACAAGGGGCTCAGATGGCCGAGTGGTTTGGATCATTACGTTAGCGATCTGCTTGCTGGTGCGAGTCCGAGTCCCGCCTTCGCCCGGGGTGTACTTCCTTTCCCTGTGACAGCAAAAATTCTTTCAGTGTCTGTCTTAGTTGACAAATGCGTATAAGCGGGTCTCTGATCAACCCCACAAGCTGGAATATATATGTACTTACCCTACCCCTACGATTCTAGAAAATGCAAACTATTTTAAATATACCACGAAATATACGATGCTTTAGCGATTTTTTTTTTGTCGTGTCTATGACGTTGCCAAAAAGTGAAAGTTAAGCTAAATGAAACCATATGTTTTGATGACCGCGTCTGCAATTTTTTAGATATTACTGTCATAAAGAACTATTAATGATGGCAGAACTCCAATGTCTCTCAAATTGGCACTCCTTGGGCATTCAAAAATGTGGTTAAGTGTAAGTTGCGTATCTGGGCAGTTGTCACAATTTCTATACACCTTCCTGCCTTCTTTGTCTATCTTCATGCCTATGTGGTGATTGGTTCTTAGTATGACAATAGTTTTTGTGGGGGATCTATCTGCATTTTAATTATAAAGAAGGTGCTTCGTTTGAATACATTGAAGCACCTTCTTTGTAATTTAACCCTTTCCTTACTGAAGAGCCCCAAAATACACGATCAACTAAGGATTCGATAATGTTATTCCTATCAAATATTACAAGAAAGCAAAAATCCTTCTCAGCGAAAAAATATTAATATAAAGAATCCGATATGTTAGTTTAAACGATTCAGTTACTCTAATTAGAAAATCCTAAATTTCAAAAAATCTAAAAAATGTTTGACGCTAAGCAATTAAGATGTATGGTAGCTATAAATATCGGCTGGAAAATACGGTACATTATTTTTAACATCGATTTAATACAAAAATAATAAGATTAAATGCGGAATAATAAGGTTAAATGCAGAAAGATCCACCACCCGATTCACAATGCTATAAAATATTCATAACTTACCTTCGTTGCAGCAGTGCTTTCGTAGTATTTCGTATCATACTCCCATCCATGTATGCATGGCACTGCATCCGAATTATTAGGTACCTTTAGAATACCTTTTACTAACATATCAGTATAGTTCAGATTATAAAAGGAACATGATGCATCATATGAAGGACTTATAAGCTTCCTTTTTTCTTCTCTACTTAGGTTTGAAAATTTCAATTCGGGAACATGGCACCAGTGCTCAGGAACAGATAAGTTGAGAACCCTGCTCACCCAAAACCAAGGAATGATGATGTAAAAAGGTATTACAAAAAGAAATGTCAGCTTTTTTTGAAATTTTCCGTATCCGCCTATTTGTTGTAGTATATCTTCGAACTTCATTTTTTTTGCCTGGATGGAAGAAGTTTTAAAGCTCTATTTTTAATGGATTACAAATCCTAGTAACCAAGTAAAAAAATTCTTACGAGATTGTCAAAGACAAAAAAATGTTTGTTTAAACTTAATTCTTTTTGGCTGCACGATACTTTTAAAATATAAAAATTAAAATTTTTAGTTAGTTTCAGCTTCACATTTTGTTCTAAAACATTAAAATATCCAGACAGTTAATATAAAGAATCCAATATGTTAATTTAAGCGATTCAGTCACTCTAATTAGAAAATCCTAAATTTCAAAGAATCTAAAAACTGTTTAACGTTAAACATTTAAGACGCATGTCAAACATGAATATCGGCGGGAAAATATGTTAAATTTTTTTTAACATCGCTTTAAATACAAAAATAATAAGATTTCGATGCTACTTAACACTTCAAACGCGTTTTCTGCAGTGCGACCTTTTCCATTCTTTTTTAGAGAAAACACCGACGTGCAACATCAAGAGAAGGTAAATTTCATGGTGATAATAAAGTAAATTTCTCAACCTTGGTGATAAAAAATACCTTTGTTTTTTAAAGACTTAAAAGACAGCTGACAAGAAGGGGCTTAGCTGCTATACATGGGCAAAAGTTTTTTTTTTTTAGTTGAGAAAAATACTTGCTGTTAAAAAAACTTTACTTTAAGCAAATTGGTAATTTAATTACTTTTTATAAAAATGCATAAATACTATTAATAACCATTCCCGCAAGACAAGATAAGCAATAGAGAGCAACAGTGTTTATTTTATATTAAATAGGCATTTGAAGTTATGTGCAAAAATGCTACATTGGGAGTCTTTTTAAATTTTGAATGCCTTAAACATTTTTGCCCGGTGGGTTATAGCTATAGATACTTTGATCTATATTATATATATTTCTATTTGCAGCATGATGACGTGGCTATTGTTAAATCAAATTATACACATATTGTGTAGAATTTGCATCAGTAGTTGATGTATAATTTGTTAAGCTCTTAACAGTAAATTTATATCAAGTTTAATAATCTTCTCTAGTGCCCGAAAATCCCGTGAAATTTTGTACCCAATAATATAAAAGTAACTTGAATTGTAAAACAATATATAAAAAAAGGTATAAATATTTACTGTAAATTTAATGATTTTAAATTTGTGATCAGAATAATGATATATTTTAAATTAATAATAATAAAAATAGTTATAACAATTTCTGTAATATCTACCCAATCCTATCTATCCATTACATATTACAAGTTTTTTAATGAAGTTTGGAATCTTCATAGTTAGTAAATCACGTAGTTTACAAATATTTATTGCTTTTTAAAGAATTTTAACTGATTAAATTACTCTGCATTTTAGTACGAGTTTTATAGGTTAAGTCACTAGTATCTATTAATCAAGAACCACATAATCTGGATAAGGGCAGCCCTAAGTAAACAATTGCAAAAGAATTTTGATTACATAAAATTAAGAAAAAAGGCTTTGAATATAAATTGAAACATGCCTATGCAATAAAAAAGAACACTTTTAATAGAATATGTTATTAAATTGTGGCGCCATCTAATTTGGTTTTGTCAACTAAAATGGGACTCGAGCGAATTTTCCAATAATGCAGTAAAACTTGAAACAATTATTACAGGTTTTCATCTGAAAATATAGAAACACTTTTACTTATGAATTCTAAATTTAATAGTTACTAAAAGTTTTTATGCTTATTTTACATTCATAGTATGAATTTGAAATTTATATAAAATTAAGACCTTTAATGTAGATAATGAAATAAATAAGGGAAACAAAAAAAGAACAAAAATAAATCTAAAAAACAAACTTTCACGAATTCATGTTGTAAGAACAGACGTGAAACAAGTTTTATAAGTCTCTGATAACCTTTGACAAGAAAAAAAACACGATATCATTGCCTAACTATTTTTTTCTTCCTAAAAATTAATTTTAACAATGAAACTATACAAAAAAAATCAATAATGGGATTTAAATTTAGAATAATACTTTGAAACAATTTTCGAAGGTAAAAGCTATAGATTACAGTTATCGAGAGATTATATAAAATTTTCAAGCTCATAAACTATTGATCAAAAGGTGCAGTTTGTGGCGCTATCTGATTTTGTTTTTGTTAACGAGAAAGATACCCAAGCAAATGTTTCAATGCAGTAGAACTCCAATCACTCGATTCAATCTAATACAAGTTTTAAATTGTTAGGGACTATAGTCTTCATTCGCCCTATATTTGTTTATTTAAACAAACTAAATCAAAAAGACAATGTTTGGTTGACAAATATCTTGTCAACTGCTGTTAATGGGTTAATGAAAGTGACTGTTATTTTTCAGTCTAGTACAAGTTTTAAATTGTTAAGGACTATAGTCTTCATTCGCCCTATATTTGTTCATTTAAACAAACTAAATCAAAAAGACAATGTTTGGTTGACAAATATCTTGTCAACTGCTGTTAATGGGTTAATGAAAGCTTTAATGAAAGTGACTGTTATTTTTCAACTAAATTTTTCAATCAAATGCTCTAATTTAATATTGCACTTAAAATTAACTGTATAGCATCAACGAATCAAAGCCATTTAGTATCACTCAAATCTTTAAAATATTTTCAGACTGAGGTGAAAAAGTAAAATCTTACATTGTTGCCTAGTGTGTCAATTGGTTTAATTTCGGTTTTGTTGACTGCTTTAATAAGGATTCACATTGTCGTATTGCAACAATACCATTCGTAATTTAAACAATTAAATTTTTTGAAACCGTCACAAGCTCAATATACTTCTACTTGCAAGCATAAAATAATAGTTGTTTATTTCAACAAAAAAATTTATTGAGTTTACTTCATATTCAGAATCATATTTGCATTGAATTGCATCAATAATAATTTAATATTTAGGGTTAAAATATTCAGGTGGATTAGAAAGCAGTGGTAAGAAGGATAATTAAAAAAAAAGTGGATTTTGTGGTAGAAACAATTGTTAGAAATGGCATGTTATCAACAATCTTACATTGAGGTAAAGTTAAGTAGTTTAATTTGGAGTAATAAGATTAATTGTAAATCTTGTATAAAGAGTAGTTGCATATTTGAACCTTTATTTTTTTTAAATATAAGTTAGTATACTTGTAAGATGTACATGCATCATGTGTTGCTTGGAAGTGGATGATGGTGAAATTACGTACACTACTTTTATAGTAAACTTATGTATAAAGTTTTGAATAAAACCTTTATGTATCACACGTAATTTTTGAGTAAATTATTTTATTAAATTAATCTTACTTAGAGAAGTCCAACACATGTAAATGTGCAATAAAATATTTTACAACTTAAAGAGTCTAAGGTGGAGATTGACTTTGTATATTTTATTGAAGTGGGACGAGAGACCCAGACAATTAGAAGCTGGATAGATTTTTAGCATTTTTATCACATGAGAGCTCGTTTGTTCAGTGACGTCTGTACGCCTCTGGCACTGGTTCGTACTGGTTTTGGAGCAGTTTTTTTTAATCTGCTTTTGAGTTTGGGATGTCATGCATTACGTAGCCATTCTCTTGTTGACGTTTTTGCTGTCCCAAAAGCGACGTTCATACCTTCTGATAAGGACTTTAGGAGTGACTATGATCTTTTTAATTAAATCTTTAACTTTTGTCTTAGCATCTATTTTTTTTTCAATATGGTAGTTCAATTGGGAATTCCGTAACAGTTAAATTAAAAATACCATAAGAAATGAAACCTGTGGGACGACATTTGCAAAATTCTTTGAGAATGACCCATGTAACAGGGGAATTCCGTGGCCATAGTCACACACTTCATCATTGCTCGTGACAACACCACTTGGTAGGTAGGTAAGTACTCATATATATTCCGGCTAGTGTGCTTAATCAGAGATCCGCTTATAGGCCTTCGTCAAGTAAGGCAGACACATAAAGAGTTTTTACGGTCACAAAGGAAGGAAGTACACCCATGGCAAAGGCGGGAATCGCACCCACACCCGTTAGAGCCCGCAGACTGCTGGCCTGCGATGCTAAGCACTTGGCCCTCCGGGCCCCACCAGTTTGTTGTTTATCTCATGCCTATGTAACATCTAAAGTGCACTGCAACTTGTAAACACAACAAAATGAACGGGAGACACTACATTTCCATTTTTTTTATTCATTTGAATTTCACATGCCTTGAAGAGAGCTGTTCTTCTTAGGTTAGGCTGGTAGATGTATTTTCCGGTTTGTGTGCTTGATCAGAGATACGCTTATAAAACTTTGTCAAGTAAGACAGAATTTTTTCACTAACGCAAAGAGAGAAAGTACACCAAGGGCGAAGGCGTTGATAGAGCCCGCACCCGATTCAGTGAGCAGACTGTTAACGTGAGGGGCTGTGGATCAAACCAACTAATAAATCCGGGTCCCCCTCCTCCTCCTCTTGTTTTTCTGTTTGTTCTTCAGGGCGCCGATGGCCAAGTCGATGAAGTCGTACACAGCCACCAGGGACATGCCCAGCCACATTCCCATGTAGCCTCCGAGGACGCTGAACAGCTCGAGACTCTATTTACAAATATTTTGAACGGTTGATTAGTAAATACACTTAAATGGCATATCACACGAGCGAAATTTCTCCAACCATATATCTCCAACGCAAAACTCAAAAGCTGGAGTATTCGATGAACTTGCACGTGCTTAGATTTAGCCCACTTTGATAAATAAATAAAAATTTAATCCCCCCCCCCAAAAAAAAAAAATGCGACTAACCATTTTTCCAGCCCGATGTCCAACTTCGCGTTAGTTGAAATTAGATATAAGTTTGAGATCGAGTTGGGTTGGCTGAAATAAGTTCCGCGTGATATGCGCTTAAGCATTTGTCATATGTACAAAGTAATGCAAGTTTTTCTTTTTTTTATCTGTTCAATATTTTGTCAAACAAACTAAAAAAAATAATTTTAACCTTCTAGTCCCATTGACAATCTGGCATCATCATTTTAGAATTTTTTTTTCTGATCGTCTATAGCCATTTATATATAAAAAAGCACATTATTGGAATCTTCAAACTTTTTTTTCCTTTTGGCAAAATTTTTTATTAATCCCAATAGATGTCAGCCCTTCTATTTTTTTTATTTTTATCAGAAACATGATGATTCCAAATGGCATCACTGGGACAGAAAGGGTTAAAATTCGGACGAAACATTTCGCGCGAAAGCCCTAAAGCTGTCCCATGTTATCTGTGACGTCAGTAGTAAGTATAAACAAACTTTGTAATAACACATTGTAATCTACATTGGCAAATTTGAACTATTCGCTTCTAAAAAACAGCCTTTCATTATCTCTTTAATTCTTATTTAAAGTAAATAGGATTAAATTAAGTTTAATTACAAAAAAAAAAACACATCAGGACGGTTGTTTGTGAGTTTAAACTACGGATTACATAATATAGGAAGGTATTAACCCCCGAAAAATTAATGAAACGTTAGCAAAACAAAGTTGATATTTACCTCAAACTTAGCGTTGTAAGTCGTATTTGTTATTTCAAACCGGTCAAAAAGAATCTTAATCTTTACTATAGAGCATCTAGGAAATAAAGAATAATAGATTAAAAATGAATAGGAACACCACACACTAAACAAGTAACGAATGAAATTAGTTAAAAAAAATTAATATTATATGCCGTATCCTTAGAAAATATATTTGATAATAATAAGTACACAAACACATACACACACTTTCGTAAAAAAAGAGTGAAAAGAACTTATTTTGTAGTTATGGACCCCAGATCTTAGTAAGTGATGTTGAAGCAATTAAAAGAGTTCTAAAGTTATTGTGTTTATAAATGAATGAAAGTTGGGCTCTAGTGCTCCGTGCTCCAATTGGTCCTCTGTTCAAATGTCAAATAAATTCACCAATCGAATCTCATGAAAGCATTTATTTTCCTTAACATTTATAGTATGATAGTTAAGTTTTCCTTAACATTGCCAATCAACCATAAATAGACCTGGTGCATGCCCATTGCGGTTAAAAACCCGAAACTTATTTTTTTTTAATTATTGCAGTAATTATATTAAATTACAAAAAAAAATGGAAATCCATCATCATGAAAAAAGGCTAATTATTTTATGATGGTAGCTATAGTCTTAGAAATAAATACTAGTGTAAATACCATGATGAGCTATTCAATGATACTATTGACAACACAATCTACCGTCTAGAATTCAAGTTAGCGTTTTTATTTCAAAAACAAAATACAAGATAGAATTTTTTAAAAACAAAATTGTAGAAAACTCACAAAAAAAAAGTAATTTATAGTAGCTTCAGCTAAATTTTAGTGCGTTGCATACAATGTTTTCCTTTATCATATCAGTTTTTGCTATTAAAATGATAACTCGGAATCTTACTTTAAGGTGGTAGCTTACTTTAAGGTAAGGCTGTAAATGGTTTCCTTGAGTACTAAATATTAACTTTGTCATACAGATACTTTATTCCAGATAGTAGTTGCCGACATTATAAAGTTTTTCATGGGTGTCAATGAAAACATTGCACACGGAAATCCAAACTGGCTGAAGACGCTGTCAAGAATTTTGAACGTATTTTTTCATTTTATAAATATGTTAATATACACACTATACGTCGGTAAAATTATATATTTTTTCCCCCTTCGAAAACGAAAAGCTCTTCTATAATCAAGGGAATGGAATACTGGTGGATTGTATTTCATTTTGCATAATTAAAAAAAAAAGAAATATGTGATTAAAGTAACATCCGGATTGATGATCTATATATACCGAATAATCAATAAAGCAAGTGAAGGGTTTGGATACTATAAATAAAGCAAAAAAGCCAAGTTGACTGACTAATTCTTCCCATTTGTTGTTGTTTTTTGCACAATAGTTAAATTTCTTAGATGATGATAATAAAAGCTTTTATAAATAGTTTTTAATGGTTTTAACAAGAAAATATCGAGAAACTAGAATCAAATAAATTTGAAACAAGCATAAAAAACAATGTTTTTAATAACAATTACTTACTCTGGACGCCAGACTCTAGGACCTTCGCAATCATACTAAAAAGGGTTAAAAAATAAACTGCACATGAATATAATCACAAGATAGGGGAGAGTGTTGTACCTTGGGACAATTTTTACATTTTAATTTTTTTCTTCGGTAATTGTTGTCAAAATAAAAATTTCAAAGCAGCATTTCAACACACCAATATATTCCTCTATAATATATATTTTTTAATTCTGGCAGCTTGAAATTAAAAAATTGCCACTCATTTAAAGTGAAGAATATAAACTGCCCCAAGGTACAACATCATGTTGTACCTTGGGACATGCTTCATAATTCAGTCAATAGTCATACACTTGAACTAATTTGTGTCAGGAAACAAACTTTATTTCAAAATACATCGGAAAATTGCTCTTTAGAACATTTCATCACACGGAAGGAAAAAGATTTATCAGGTGTTGCCAGAATTATATTTTCAAACTTCAATCATTATAAAATATATCCAAAACAAAGCTGAGTTGTATTTTACATGTTTTGTGGAATTGCTCTTAAAATAAGTAATAAAGATATTTTTATTTATCCAAATTATTAGGAATTTAATCAAATTATTAATACTGTCCCAAGGTACAACACACTACATGGTTTAAATAAAAGCAAGATGGTGGCCAATCCAAATGCATTATCATTATTTTCTCATAACCAAAATATTTTAAAATCTTCTCTTTTATGAAGAAAATAAAATGCAGTTGACTTTTTGTAAGAGTACTAAGGTAGAAAATTATATTAGAATGAGAAAAATATTTACTTTGGGGTAATGAAATATTATTTTTTGTCACCATTTCATCAATTCAATGATGCTAGTGTTAAATTTTATTATGATGATGACTGTTGGTTAAGGCTACTATTAGAAATAAACAATGTATGAATATTGCCAATAGATTCTTAGAAATTATCAGTGTCCCAAGGTACAAGCGTCCCAAGGTACAACACTCTCCCCTACTTTAGATTAAATACAGATTCAAGAGAAAATTATATTTGTGATCAATTTCGAATGAAGTCGATACGCAATACTTTATAATAAGATTCTTTGATTTTAGCTACATTGTTAAGTAAACTTTTGTTCTTTTTTTTAGGGGGGGGGGATCTTGAAAGGCTTATTTGAGTTACTTAAAAAAGATTGGAATGAATTCGATGTTTGCTACGTCTAATTTTAGATAGTATTATAATATTTTAAAATTTTTAGTTTGTAATGAGACTAATAAGGGATAAAACGTGTCTAATTACGGGAAAAATATAAAAATATTAATGTGTCAAACAGGGTTTTTTTCGGTGACACTGACGTCATTATTTGCTTCTCCCTCCAGCAGAAAAAAAAAACCTAAGCGATCTCGAAACTAAACTAAACCAAGTCCACCAATCGCTACTCTTTGGATCCGATATGCTGTCGACCAGCGTAATTTTAGCAAACCAACAAAACTGTAAGACAAGACCATCTCAAATAAAATTTTCTAAATAACCCAAGGTTCCTACCGATAGTACTTTTGGGGCGGCATTAACTATTAACCTACTTTTGGGTCACCCTGTATAGTGTATAATATTACAATTCTGTGTTTACCTTTTTATTGCCTCTCACATAGCTTGTTGACAAAATTATTATTAAATCTACAGCACTGATTATGGTTTGTTATAAAAATAATGAACAAAGCATATACTCACGTAAGGAATGGTTGTTCTAATTTCCTGTAACAGAAACAGAAAAGACATTTAATAAATTTGCTAAATAAAAAAAAATTGAAACTATTATATTATTATAATTTTTTTTTTCAATTTGGTTGTTTCACGATGTGGATGGCAACAGCTCTTTCGGTTTGCTTTCATTTGTTGGCTTTAATTACTTTTGTTTTGATAATCAAAATAAATTTTTTAAGAATATTTTAACAATTTAATTTTTTAAATGCCAACTTCTAGCTGCGTTGTTTGTTGTTCATAACATTTGTTAAAAAAAAGCTTGAATGAAAAAAAAAGTTTATTTCATCTATATCGGTCATTTTAAGAGTAAAATGAAATCAAAGCAATGAAATTACAGTGCCTATGAAATTACAAGCAATGAAATTATAGTTTTAAATTAAACATAATAGGATTTTTTGATTCACAAATAATGTTTGTTTTTCAAATTTTACAAGGTTTACCAACTATGAGGACTTACATCTTCTGAGTAAATGACAATCTCTCTATCTTCCTTGGTTGTTAAATACGATATTGATCTGTAATTAAATTGCACATATAAAATATAAATAAAAACAATTTTCAAAACAGTTTTGATTAAAATTGCAAAAATCACATTTATCCACTTTAATACTTGCATGGAAGTTAATTCTCTAAAAAACCAGTGTGAAAAAATAGATTTTTTCGACCTTTTTATACTTTTTTTTAATATGGCTTTATTAGGAACAAATATAATCCATTGAATATATACAATACAAGTAGAAAATACATCATAATGGAATTTAGTTAATTAAAGAGATAAACGAAGTGACATTTCATCTTAAATGTATTTAATACGAGAAATATTAATTCGACAAACTTCTTATATAGTAACTATCATTAATATTTTGTGGGGTGTCGTCCAAGTAACGGAATCAGCCGTTTCATTGGATATAAATTTTCAGGGACAGTTGTGATTCGTTGGAACGGTGGCTACTCTGTGAAGGGGCGTATAGTCTGGCTGCCACAAGTTGGCAATCAAAATATTTTGATTGTGGAACAGTCCACTTCGAAACAAGGTAAGGAACTAGGTTTTGGTTTTGGCAAGAGTTACTATGTTTAGCAATTCATCGCTTTTACGGGCGTATATTTCTTTAAGGTTTAGAAGCAGATTATCAATTGAAGGTTAGATCGACAGCAACAATCCTCTATCGTCCATAACTGATGTGTAGTTCTAGTGTGATACGTTATTTACAATCGAAGTAGATCAACAATCCCCTCTTCTCACCAAACGCCGTGAGCTGGCAACCCTTTTTCCTTCGTCTTAAAACCTTAAATCAAAGTGGAATCTTCCACAATCAAAATATTTTGATTGCCAACTTGTGGCAGCCAGACTATACTTAAATTGCGAGAGATGGTTTGGACTATTTTCTTTTCTTTTTACCCCCTCCTCCCCCTCCCTTCCCCCTTGCCTATGCGAGATTTAACTCGACCTTCTTCCCCGCTCTGCGATCTTTCGAAAGATTTTTCAAAAATCAATTTTTTTAAAAATTTGTGTTGAAATTTACATAAATTTTAAGCCCTACATAGCTTGAAAGTATTGCCGACCTTAAGATGATTATATTTTATCTATGTCGCTGTGTAATGAAATATTTTCGGTTGAAAACAAAGCAGTTTTGATCGTGTCTGTGTAGCGTTTACTTGTCTCAAAAGCTCCGTCATGCTATTCAAAATCCTATGGCATCAGAATTTTTGCTCCAATGCATTAGACTAAAGTATTTTCTTTTTTTGATATTGATTTATGACAATTGATTTTTTTCGAGATAAAAGATTTTTTTTAACTAAACGATTCTTGTTTAATTCATTTTTAAATTAAAAGGCAACTTTCTAATAACTCGATATATAATCTTTTTTTAAAATTTAAATTTAAAATCAAAGTGGAAAATATGCTTGTACTTACTGACATGGCTGCTCGTATCTATCTGCCAATTTTATGCATTGGTCCTCATCCACAAGTTCAGTGTCTGTCAATAAATGTTAATTTTGCTGGCATACACATTCAAACAGATCTAAATATTAACTACAGGGTGAGGCAAATAAAAGTGGCCCCGGTCAAGAGATAGGAATACGTTGAAATGATTGTCGAGAAAAACTCTTGAAGCATTTAATTAGTAATTAGTTATAAAAATAACTAAAAACTAATTCAATAATAAAAAATGACTTCCTTACACTCTTAAAACAAAAGAGTTAAATCGACTCCAATAGGATAAGTGCATTTTCGACACTGGAAAGGAGTGAAAATTAACTCAGACTGAGTTAAAGTCTCTCGTTTGGAGTGATCCTATCAGAGTTTTAACTACAAAAAAGAGTGAAATCCACTCCAATAGGATAAGTGCATTTTCGACACTGAAAAGAGTGAAAATTAACTCAGACGGAGTTAAATCCACTCGCTTGTTTTAAGAGTGTAGGACTGTCTTACAGAGCTAAGTTCTTAAGTTTCAACAGACATAAAGCATAAAGTAACCATTTAATGCATACATTTTTTTCATAAAAATCAGATTGTTCGAATTTTTAATTTTCCAAAACGAGCGAAATCTATATCCTTTATATTTAGATAGCAAAAACTTAACGGACAGATACGAAAGCGAAGCAGACATTTATTACAGTTTGCTTTATATTTACTGCCGTGTTGTAGGTAGCCGTAGTCTTGTAGGTATAAGTTATTGAGCTTTTTCAAGTGGTACAAATCATTAGCCTAGATACCACAGTTTACCTTCCCTTGCCGCCGTGGGCATATAAACTGCCGTAACTAGCCTTATGACTAGTGCTGCAAGCACTCAATTACTCTAACCTATAAGGAAACATAAGAAAAACTAATTATTTTAAAGCAAAACTGATATAATCCACTGTTGTGGTTACTGCAGTTTACAAGCCAACGGCACCAGGGCTTGATCCTCCATAATTCCCGTTGCCCGTTAGGCCCGGGTCTAAGCCCCCTAAATTTGAGTTTCTTTCATGAAAAATCTTAGGGATATCGAAAAAATTTTAGTAAATTTTGAGGCCTTCCTTTGGTTTCAAGTTAGACATGGCCCTAATATGATTGATATTATTAGGAAGCTGTTAAAATAGTAGAAAAATATGACACACCGACTAACTGGCACTATCATAACGAGTAATCATACTCAAAAGTTTCAGTAAAATGCACCCAATTTTTTTCCTGCATACAGTACCGATTTATCAGCCCTGCACGGCAGAATAGCAGATGGTATCCATGTAAGATTTGCTTACTGTTTGGATTTTTGGCAGTGGCAGTACCGCAAATGTCGTAGGGATGTGGGTAGTCCACGGTAATAGGGACGCAACCAACTTCAGAATACCATTTCAGCATGCGACACTCCTGGACCACGTTCTAAAATATTGTTACGAATTTCGTAAATATATTGTAAATAGATTTAGCAAATATTGCAAATAAATTTGGTAAGTATTGTAAATAACTTATGTAAATATTGTAAATAATTTTGTAAACATAGTAAATAACTTCAACTTATTGTATTTTCAGCTGCATTAATAGCATTAGTCGTACATGCCGAGAGCGTGCCAGGAAAAACCTTTGCCTCATTGGCGTCGGTTGGGGACAATTTTTCTAAGTCGACGATCTTGGCAACAATTTTTCGAAGTTGGCGATCCTGGCGACAAATTCGACGATAAAACCTCATGTCCTGTTCTCGAAGTTTCTACAAGTTTAGGCCATTACGTAATATTGTAGAATGAATGTACGAAGCGTCGCTGGAATTTTCTAAAAAGATCACCAATGTCTATAAAATCGGACTGTACTACGTGCGTGATGAGTAAGGTGTAGGAATAGCTCTGTTGTGTTTTTCTTTTCTGTTGATATTGTCTAATTTTCTGATTCTTTATGGTTGCAAACGGTGTTAGAAAAAGTGTTTTATTTGATGAAATAAAAGAACTGTACTTGTGAACTGTTATGCTTTAAAGAACTCAGAAATTTCGAAACAATATAGTTGCCCAAATAAATAGAATTTGTGATCAAAACACACACACACACTAATAAGTTTCAAGGAATTTAATTAGTTCACTTTTTATTTTGGATATTTACCACGCAAGTTTTTGATATAATTTTAAAATTTTAATGTAATATTGATTGAGAAGGGTAAACCTTAGGACTAACGTTATATGAAAATCGTACATTACTCCATACCAGTTGATTCATTGGTCCTTTGCCTCCGTTGTCAATCCACTTTTTCATGTAGTTCATGCAGTTAGTTTGGTAGGGGCTTGGCAAAAGATGTTTTTCATTCTATAAGACAGAATACAAATGATTGATACTTATTTGTAGCCTTCCTTGCATATATAAAAAAACATCTACATAAAATCAAACTTTATCATCTATTCTACTGGTTAGAAAATGATTTTAAACCGATGAAGTTAAGCAATTATTCGATTTTCAACATTGTGTTATATTTTTAAACAAACATTTCTTCGTAATTAAAATTCTCATACGAAATTACGAAAAAAATACTATTCAAGTTATGATGTAAACAAAAAAGTGGAAAAAATAACCCAATCACAAACAGTTCCCCTGATCTCACCTCACTGCATTTGGCAGTGGGTGCCCAACCTATTCTGATGAATGCTGGATTTCTGTATATGCTATGATTTTTTTTTATACAGGGTGACGCAAATAAAAGAGGCCCGTCTGAGGAGTAGGGAAAATACAGGAAATGCCTTCAAGTCAAAAACCATTGCAAAATCAGCTTGCTAAGTAAAGCCATTGATCTCTTCAACGTTAACCAGATGCTTAGCGAATTATTTGCCGGTAACTATATCATCTTCACCTAGCAGTAATCTGACCAACACTGCTCGCAATGTGATCTGAACTCTCCTGTTGTCAATATGCAGCTCTTTTCTAGTAACAGGGAAACCAAACAATGAAAAAAAAACAGGTTTTCTAAGTGAAACCATTGAACTTTTGAATAATTTAGGAATTCGACATTCAGGCTGCTTCAATAGTTTTTTCGCCAAGCATCTACTTTCATAAGTAGCTCCATGCCGGGTCCACTTTTATTTGCGCCACCTTGTATATATTAATAGTAATATCGAAAAAAAACTTCCACGTGAATAATTGAATCAGTGAGTGCAGAAACCACATCAGTCAAAAAAGTCCGAAAACTGATTTTCAATGAAACTAAGCGTAGAAAGACAAGATGCGCGTTGGGTGCAAAAACTACGTTAGTCTTAGAGTAGTTCCGTAAATACAGGACGTTTGTTTCGAGTGTTGAGTGCAGAAATAGAGGAGGAGTTATTACGTTTTTTCTCCCTCCTGAAAAATTTGAAATTTGTGACTGACGTTGTTTCTGCACTCACCGATTTCATTCCTGATGCTAAAACCGCCAGGCAAATACACCCTTTTGTAAATAGAAGACTCTGGTAATGAAGGAATATGCCGTATTTGAAGAATAGTAAATATGACATTGTAGTATTGAAACTTAGCTTGTTAATTTTACTTTGCTAAGTCATGGTTCAGTCGATAGTGCATGAAATCGTCACTTAAGTTAACACATGTACTATCTAACTTTGCAAAACGGTAGAAATTTACTAAACTGTAACCCATAGCGAACTTTTCAAAATTGCGCCAAAAGTCGGCCGAAATCCCAACCGAAATGATGGGATAGGTTTGAATTGTCATCGCATTTGAGCTACAAGAGGAAGAGCAGAAAAACGTGTTCGTTCTTTTAACACCGGCTGTTCGGAAAACGTCATCGTTGCGCAGTCAAAGAATTCGAACCATCAGTCGAAGTCAGACGGTTGCTACAAAAAATTAGTTATTGTCAAATCCGAAAATTTGAACCAAGGGTTACCGTACAGTGAATCCGATCCTTTCACAACAGTTAGATAGCACATGTGGGAACTTAAGGTAGGCGCGTACCCAAAATTTCCCTAAATTCTAAAAATTTTACCATTGCTTTAAACTTTTCCAAATTTGGCATAGTGATTTCAAATATAATGAATAATACTATTTAGGCTTTTGTTTTTATTTAAATATAATTTATTTATTTTAAAACGGTGTTTTTCTACTAAAAAAAGAGGTTTACGCCAACAAGTCTACCACATTGAATTTTCATCCTATGAACATTTATTACATGTTAAATTCTTCGTTTTGAACTGATACATGCAATGACCCTCTAGAGTTACATACAAATTAGAAGAAAAAAAGTTATTAAGAAAAATGTTATAAATTAACCACAAAAAAAGGATTTTTCTTTCAATTAACTTACACTTGGAAATATTTTTAAAAATAACTTGCATATTTACACCAGATGTTAGAGGTTCATGGCACAGATAGATATTGAAATAGCATCTGTGAAAAATTTCAGGTAAATTAATTTAAAACTTTTTGTGCTAGAAGTGTTGGCGTAAACCCCTTTTTTTGTTGAAAAACACCGTTTAAAATAAATCAATTATATTTAAATAAAAAAAAAATTGCCAAAAAGCATTGTTCATTATATTTGAAATCACTATGCCACATTTGGAAAAGATTAAAGTAATAATAAAAATTTTAGAATTTTGGGTATTCGCCTACCTTAAGTGACGAAATAATACATAATAATAGATAAGGTTAAAAATAATTAAAGGTATCTCACCATACTTATCCTCATTTTGTAAGACCTTCCTCCTTTGTAGGCGGATCCTTCTAAATACGGACTGGGCAGGAAGTACGGAGAGTGTACTGCTATCTGTACGAAGGGACTTGTGGGAAGGTTGTACATTCCCGTCCAATTACCTCCGAACCATTCATGTGGCTTCGCCCTCCGAGATGCGTTTAGGCTAAAGTGGAACTTCATGACTGAAATATTAAAATCTCGTTAAAAGTGTATGAGCCCACTAGAACTCGGGTCTCCAAACCAAAGTGCTTCAGTGTCAATCCGATGGAGAAATAGTTATTTATGCAACAAGTGTGAAAAGTATCACTTTTTAAAACTAGTGGATTTTATTTCACGAACGAGGTACGAGCGAGTGAAATAATGACACGTGTTTTAAAAAGTTTACTTTTTGCACGTGTTTCATACACTATTTTTTATAATTGTGTGAAAGAAATATCATTGGTCCAAAAATATATAACGCGCATTTATATCTTTAAATAAAAGTAGATCTATACATATCTGGATTTTTATTATGAAATAGAAATTTTAACTTGAAATGTTGGCATCTTATGAAAAGAGTGAAAAAGGTCTTTTTTTCACTGCTTTTGGGTAAAAAAAAGTACTTTTTTTCACTGTTTCAAAAAGTCTAACTTTTTGCACGCGTCCGATATTGAAATTATAATGTAAAAGTCGGATTTTTTTCTCGCAATTATAAAAGAAAATATTTTCTAAGTCACATTTCTCCAGCTGTATTGAATAATTTTACAAACGTTTTGTTAAACAATAAATGCTAATAACCTATCTTGATAATTCTACTTTCTGAAATTGCTTCGAATACTTTTTTGTGTACAATTATTTATTAAAAATTTAAAAAAAATCTTCTAACCAATTTCGAAAAGTGGGATTGTCAGAACACTTTAGTCGGTCACATTTGTTGCACAGAAATCATTTTGCAAAAATATTCAATACAGCCAGAGAAATGTGACTTGTGTGAGAATTGATTTTGTTTATTTAAAAAACTTAAGTATTCAGCAGATTACGGCATTTTTTTTTGTCAATTGAAATAAGTTGATAATAAATATTTCATTGCTCTAAATTGACAAATATATTTATAAAAACAATATGTTATTTTATTTTAAATCCAAGTATTTAGGAAAAACAATAAATATTGTGGATCTCTAAATGAGCAAAGATGCCAAGATAATCCAAACAAGAAGTAAGGTAGACCTCGTAGGCAAGGGTAACTTTCCAACCGAAAAACTACTTTTGGTTAGAAGAAAACTTTTCGTGATTCACATTAGGAATTTCAGTTTGTTATTTGTAAAGGTATGGACTATCGAAATATGAAACTACAAAAAATTATATTTTCCGAAGTTTTACGCTAGATGTGTCCCTTAATCAAGCAATGTGTTTAGCCGGCATCTAGCTATGAAGTGGTAGTTTATTTTATATTGTTTGAAAATTGGCGAAATAGTGATAGTATCCAAGAATTCCTATTTGTTTCAAACCATCAAATCTTGTTCCTAACTTCATATAAGTAGAAGTTTGTAAGGAAATCGTCCAATGGAAATGACCGCTTCTTATTTTGAACGATTCTAATAAACCGTCAATGAACAGTATCAACAACTTTTTTTCGCGTTAATGTTTATAAGCAGAATCCCTGAAAACTAGAACGAATTACCCAATATAATTACTTTCACTTAAAAACGTAAATGTGTAACATTGAAAATTTACATACGTATATGAGCATATTTCAAAAATTACACACCCTAGGCACCAAGTTACGTATTTGCAGGAAATTTTTAATTTACACATATTTATAGGTTTTAAAAAAAATCATATGTAAACATCTACATCAGCACAGAAAAGTATCTAATTTTCACTTACTGAGTCAAGTGTGTCAACTAAATTTACATGCTTTTTTTACACACATAAACAAATCAGTCTATACAAAATGACATGACCTTAAGTTAGCAGCAGAGAAGTGTACTACGCGGAGGATACTGCGTAAACAACACTGCTGGCGCCGACATTTCGCCTGATCTGATTGGCTGCTCCTTTAACCTTGATATTCGTGCGCCCTGTTACGTCAAAATCGAAGGAAACAAAATAATTAAAATTACACTCTAACTGAAGCTAAAAAAAAATATATATAATACATTTATGTCTTGAAATAACAAATAAAATAGTTTATTGAATGTGAAACACCATTTTTTATGCGATTCTCACATTCGAAAATGATAACTATTTACCCTTTTCCTCGTAGAACATTTGTATACTGCAAACTTAATGTCAGTTTTATATTTTTCTGTAGCGGCTGGAAAATACGTGCTTTCGTGTATGAATTTACGCATTTAGTTTTTAGAGTGCTGTTGTTGGTCTTACCTGCTCCTTTGGGTATTTTTTCTCTCTTTTTGCGCGGATGTCCCCACAGCGAGTAAATAGTGTAGCAAAACTGAGGCAGCTCATCTCTCGTGAAGTACGACCCCATCACTGATTCCAAGCTGAAAATAATAAAGGTCGAGATGCAAGTGAGATTTTTCCGCCTTCAAATGCTCATTTGGATCGGATTACTGTATAGTCCACATTTTCAAGATTTTTTCATATTTTACGATATATTTACTTAAGCAACTAGTTCCGAAAATAACACTTTATCAAGCGATCGGCTTTTATTTCGCGAGACGGTCGAGTGAAAGAAAGACAAGAGCTTAATAAAGTATTATTTGGCACGTGCTTGCTTACAATATTTTTTATAAGAACGTGCAAAAGCTTGAAATTTGTGTTCTTATTTTTATCTCACTTAATTTCCTTTAATAATTATTGTAGAACTTGTAGTTTCCATGGAGATATTAGAAAATGCAAAAGTAATGAACCAATAGCAATAAGTGAGTTTCATGACCATTTAGTTTCCATGGAGATATTCATGACATCATTTTGTATTTCTAAATATCAGATTATCTTATTTACTTAACCACACTAGTACCGAAAGTCTCTTTTTCGGCACTGTCTGTGACGTAAGCAAGTAAAGTGTCATTTTCGCAACGATTTATGAATAAATATGATATAAAATAGTGAACTTTTTGCACGTTGTTATAAAAAATAATTTTTTCTAGCAACCATTCTCCGAGTTGGTGGTATCGGGATATAGGTATTGTTTATTTTTTTTTATAATTGCGTGAAAAAAAGCCGACTTTTACATTATAATTTCAATATCAGACGCGTGCACAAAGCTAGACTTTTTGAAACAGTGAAAAAAAGTACTTTTTTTCACCCAAAAGCAGTGAAAAAAAGACTTTGTCGCACTCTTTTTATAAGATGCCAACATTTCATGTAAAATTTCGTTTTGATAATACTCATAAAATCCAAAGATTTATCGTTCTGCTGTATTTAAAAATATTATGCGCGTGAATTATTTTTGAATCAATGAATTTTTTTTCTCGCGATGGGAATATTTCTTAAGTCACGCCCTTCGAACTGCGAGTTCATTGGTTGCTTTCTTTGTCAAAATGTTGAAACACGCTTATTGGTTTTTTATAGCGTCACGCGCTCCGAACTGCGAGTTCATTGGTTGTTTTCCTTGATATCTCTTAGTCTATTTTAGTCTAATTAGCACGTGAATTATTTTTGAACCAATGAGATTTGATTTTTTCCCGCAATTATAAAAAATAGTGTATGAAACACGTGCGAAAAGTAAACTTTTTAAAACACGTGTCTTTATTTCACTCGCTCGTACCTCGCTCGTGAAATAAAATCCACTTGTTTTAAAAAGCATTACTTTTCGCACTAGTTGCATAAATATCTATTTTATTTGCGATTTCAGGGATTTTTTATCCATTTTCGCACCCAATCAACTTTTTTGTACGCTCTTTTCTTTTAATCGTGTTTATTAAAAAGTTGCCAAAATACCGGTTATTGGAAAGAATTCGTAAAGTTCGCCATTGGTGACCGTACGGTTAAAAACACTAGAATTACCATGAATTGGTAAAACAAAATGACGGGATAAGAATATTCAATACTATCATATGTCTTTTACTGTTTTTCAGGTGCTGAATATTATATGAATGCATATAGTATGAATGATAATAAGAACTAAAAGAAGATAACTTACTTGCAACGTGACTTTTCTCCGGAGAATTCAATGGTGCAACTCATGTAATCTTCTAGTTTCTGTCGAAATTCTTTCAATGTATTTAAAGAAATCTTGTCTACAAGTCTCAAGAAGTTGGCATAATGGACACCCTATAAATTTGAATAACTACTTTTAGCAATTTCTTTACTTGTTAACATAGAAGGATAAAAACAATAGCATTGTAGTAAAATTGCCTTCCACAAGTATTTGTTGATATGATTTTAGCGATCAATTGATCCTGATGTGATGTTGTCATTTTTGTTTTAATCATTTTCAAAAATGAGAGCATCCATGGTCTTAAATTTTATAACAATGTATATCAAGTTATTATGAACCAGAGGTGTTATTATGACCAAAAATATATGCGATTTATTTAAAAATTGAGAATTCATTTTTAACCCTTTCAGTCCCAGTGATGCCATTTGGCATCATCACTTTCAATATTTTTTTTTCAAAATGTTTATGTCCCGCAATGACATCCAAACACATATCATTCGATTCTTCACACTTTGTTCTGTCAGACAAAATTTTACTTTAATCTAAATAGAAGTCAGAACTACTATTTTTTTTTATTTAGAAAATAGTCAACAAGCGTTTCTCCTGATTTTTGATAAGTTCACTTCAGTTCCACATATTTAAAGAACAATTTAAACTATTTCGGTTAAAATAATTACTAAATTTTTTTAATAATATGGTCAGATGCCTTATAATATATAACTCGAAGTGTTTTTAGGTAATATATATATATATTTTTTATTTTGTTGTTTTCCACAGTTAAAGAATTTTGGCATTGTTTCAAAAACCATATAAAAATTTTTAATGGATTTTTTTTCTTATAGAATTCGTATATTCGACCAAAAATAAGCTTATTTTGTTAATAGCAGATGTTTCTGTAGTGTAGTAAATTTTTGGGACTGAAAAGGTTAAATAATTTTTCCCTAGAGCAACAAGAAGGCTATGTTCAACAAGCATCTTGATTTATATATGCTGTCAAATGATGTGGCTGACACCTGGACTAGAAACTAACGCTTCTTTATAGCCTCAAAACTACGAACCAGAGCAGATTTAAGAGGACTCCCTTGGGAATTTCACATCTTGAAATTCGTAATGTTATTCCTATGGAGCATACTCGCAAGTCAATTACCGCCACAATTTTATTAAAAGGTTTCTAGTTTTTTGTATCATTGTAAAGAACAAAAGGAGTAGATTTCATAAAATAATTTCTTTTGTGAAAATCACATATTTTGTATTTTTAATAATTTTGTGAAGTTTGAACTTAATGCGTAGTCCATTTTTTACTGACTTCAAAAAAATTATTAAAAATATTATACATGTGATTTTCACAAAACAAATTAATTTTATGAAATTGTTAACAACGAAATAACGTACTTGAAAATCGGGAGGCAATTTTCCATTAATGCATGCGTCCTGCATGAAATAGCAGCGCATGTTTCTTGCTAACGGGATGAAGTTGTCGGGAAAGCAAAAGTTCTTTGAACCGCTGCAAAACACCGACATGTTGTACCTGCGCAAAAGTTTAAATAATTAAGGGCACATAGTTTGCTAAAAATTACACTCACACACTCGTTACCATCAATAAACCTCCAATTATATGAAGCAAATGAGATTTTAGATTTGGAGGCGTCGGGGTCTGTGGACTGGTGAACTGGTCTGTGGACTGGTGGACTGGTCTGTGGATTGGGCTCTTGCTCTATTCGTCTCTCTCGGCCTGAAGCAAATTATTTCCTAGGTGGTGCAGTGATCTGTTACACCTTCACTACCCTAATGTCCTTGTCGAAAGTGCGATAAAATACATTTCATTGTTTGAACTGCTTTGTTATGTATTTAAAAAAAAAAAACTATGGAAGTATATAAAAAAAGGTTTTATGCCTGAACTAAAGTTACATCAAAGATGCCATAATCTACACTCTTAAAACGAACGAGCGATTTTAACTCAATCTGAGTTAATCTCACTCCTTAGTCTGGAAAATGCACTTACCCAGAAGGAGTGGATTCTATGTGTGTTAAGCCTCCGACAGGATCACTCCAAACGAGTGTTTTTATCTCAGTCTGAGTTAATATTCAATCCTTTCCAGTGTCGAAAATGCACTTCTCCTTCTCCAACTGGAGTGGATTTCACTCTTTTGTTTTAACCCGGAAGCACTCGCGCTAACTTAGCATGGACTAAGAATCTTCTAGATCGGGAACTCAATCTGATACCTAGCGCCACCAAAGTGTCGAAAGGAACTAATACACTACGATTAACGATTGATTTGTGATTGGCATAATTAATCTTTACGATTGCAGATCTGTTTAATGTACTATAATACGTCAGATTTTAATAGATAATTAAAATTTTAGATCTTAGCGCTAACGTCGCTAAATAAACTGTCGCTAACTATGCTGTCTACACGACAGCTAGTCGCTGTTCCTTAACTTTTCGACTATGAAATCATCATTAAATTTTCATAATTCATTTTTATGGTTGTTTTTGTTTGAAAAAAACTACAAAAAAATAAAACATAGACTATTTGCAATTTTTTTTATAGCTAGATAGTTAAATAACAATCTGAACCGCAACTGTGCTAAAGCTCCGAGAGGAGGCTACTTAGGTTTGGTGGGCAAAATCTGAGATAGACATCATCACCAAACTCCACGAAGACAGAACACTATTTAAGTTGTAGATAGCATTCTTTAATGTTATTAAATTTTTTACAGGGATGTTTAAAAAATCAATTAATTAAAGCTTTTCATAAGTTTAAGAATATAATTACTATACACTGCCATAATAGTAGATTTAGTTATTGTTCTGGGCATAACAACCCCTTCTCCAACACCACACAGTTCCACGTCCAAGTTAGTTCTTATCTGAAAACGAACATTCCAGTCTTTGGCGCGTATCTTTGCAGTCCACACTTGGCGCGCTCAGCGCCCATTTGGTGACGAATCTTACACGTCCCCCCTAAAAAAGCGCATACGTCACCTTAGTGACTATGCCACTAAAAAGTCAATGTTCAGTTACACATAATCAGTAACATAAATGAAAGTAAAGAAGGGAAGTGAGAGCTCAAAATGAAAAAGAAAAACACATTTAAGGCACTAGGTTATGCATGTACTTCCAAAATAGAAATTAATATATAAATATAACTAAGATTCATATAGATATATAAATTAATACAATTTTAAGGCATGTTTGCATATATATTAAAAAAAACTACACTTTCTCCTATTTTGGTTTCGTACACAAAATATATAAAATTTCCCTTTTCTAGAACTTTCCTACACCTCAATTTTAGATTAAATTAGTCATCTACTCTCACCGGTCCCTTTGAGGTAACACCTTATGTGTTCGTTTTTCTAAGTCACTTTCACAATACTGTAATTCTGCTTAATGACAATATAATACACTTTGTCTAGTTGGACGTAAACCGTTTGTGCACAACTTTTTTTTCTAATGCGGTTACGAAACGCACTTAATTCGTCTTTGAACATTTTATGAAGATTCTCTTCATTCTGTTTGCCGGTCGACTCATTCGAGTCTCTTAAGTCACGAATTTCAGTCTCGTTTGGTCTCTTCTTAGTCACTTCTTCCTCATCCAACTGATCTCTCAGAGTATCTTTTTCTGACTCAAGCTGGCGTAATCGAGGTTGAAGAGCCAACTTCTGGAGCGTTTCTTCGACTTGTAAGTCTTGGGATTCTGTCAGCTGGGACTCCAGCGCACCAGCTTGCCTGATGTCAGCACCGGCTCCGGTCTCAAGTCCTTCAGTCTGGGCTGATATTGTGACGAGCTCAGTCGGTAGTTTCTGAGCTATTTCAGCATGATCAGTTTTGGCCTTATCCAAATCAGATAATTTAGCAGCCATGTCTTGCAACTGCAACTCTAACTGCTCTCTCTTCCTTTCAGAATCTTGCCTGGATGTAGACAAGGCGGTCACTTCATTGGCTAACGCAGACTTTTCAACTTCCAGTTTAGAATTAGCTTTTTCTAGAGTAGTTTTAGTCTTTTGTAATAAATCTATTTGTTCTTTAAAAATTTCTTTTTCAGCATTATGCTTTTGCCTTAAGTCACATATTTGGGTTTCATGGGAAGAGGTTTCATCTTCTAAGGTCTTTTTGAGCATCGCCAATTCTTGTTCTCTTTTGGTCAGGAGGTTTTCCTGTGTTGCTCTGCTTTCTTCTGAAGAATGCAACTTCTTTTTAAGTGCTTCAAGTCCTTCGGTTAAATCTCTCTTCTGCTTCTCGGCTTTGGCCCTAGCTTGTCTTTCAGAATCTAGATCTTCTCGTAATTTTGAAAGTTGACTTTCTATTTCACGCAAGCTCTTCTGCGCCAATGCTTTTCCAGCAGCTTCCTCTTTAACTTCAGTTTTCCCTTGAGTCGACCCACTGCCAAACATGTTTGCATTCAAAGCCTCAAATGCTAGCCCACTCACTAATGGTCCTTCCTGGCCATTTTTGTCACGGGACAAATTTTCCATGCTTGATGGCATCTCTTGTATTGGTAGCTGACCAACAAATGCACTGTGTTTCACTTCGCGTGAAACTTCTTCCTCGTCTTCGCAAAAAAATTATGCGGTCAAAAGGTTGTTATAACCAAAAATAAACAGTGTAAGCATTTATGACAACTAACACAATCTCATTAGTATCTATACCAAAATTAAAAATTAACAGAAATGAGTTCACAATAAATTCCAAATATTCTCAAATTTTTCAGTTAAAAATATTTTCAGACCCATAGAATACACTCAAAATCAAATAAACACCTCATTAACAAACAACCAAAACACTCTCTCAGCAAAAATGCAAAATTTTCTTGCATTAAAAACTAATTAATCTTTTTAAAAACTAGTTAAATTTGTGACAGTTAAATTTAAAATTCACCTACTTTACTGAATTTTACACATTAATTAACTTCACTCATTTAGGTACAAGTGCTCAATAAGTTAATATTTCCAATTAACTAATAACATGCTTTTCATGTCTTTAAACAATCACTAAAGTAATCTCTTAACATTACAGAATCAATCTAAATACGACATTATTTTCAATTTGAATAACACAATAATGTACTCGCAACAAAATAAAAATAAACCACGAAGTTTGACATAAGATTATCGAAAACAAGACTTTTTACCAAGAACAATTGTTAATGTTTACCAGGTATTTCTCTAATACATTTAAATACAATAATACTACAGCAATTTCTTATACTGTTCTTTAAAGAATAACGTTTCAGTTATATAAAAAAAACATTCATAAAACACCTGCCTCACAAAATATTACGATTCTTTCAAGCTTTTATTTTTTTTTTTTTATTTCCAGCTAAAGGCCACATTATAAACTCAGTCAGAACTGTAGAAGGGTAAATCTAAAAATAACTTTTTCCCCTTCGAACCTACGGAATGGCTAATTTTTTTATTATTTATTACTGATACACGGGCTCGATTATTTGAACTCGGCAACCCTACAACCAAAAGTACAAACTTCCAACTGAAAGAATATATTTCAAGGATTTTTTTTTTTACACCTTAAAATTCGTACACGTGTGTTCTTATGAATAGAGAAAGCGCATATTTACCAACAAAGAGCGATCACGTGACAATGGAAAGGCACAAGAGCGGATGCCTTTCGTATCTTCGACATGGCGTTTCGCGACCATTCTTAGGAAATTGTTAAATTATCATTATCCAATTACGCTTTTAGGCGATGAGAAGTGAAATGTTTAAAAGTTGAAGTATGAGAAGGTATGATTTTTGTTTTAATTTGCCTTTTTTTGTTTTTATTTGTCATTTCTCGTTGCTGTTTACAGCAGGGTTTGAAATTTGCCGACTTTCGGATTACCGGAGTTTCGCGACTTTGGAATCCCCGAAGTTTCGCGACTTTCGGATTGCTGTTATTTCGCGACTTTCGGATTGCTGTTGTTTCGCGACTTTCGGATCGTCAGAGTTCCGCGACTTTCGGATCGCCGGAGTTCCGCGACTTTCGGATCTTTGGAGTTCCGCGACTTTCGTATCTTTGGAGTTTCACAACTTTCGGATTTTCGCGACTTTCGGATCTTCGGATTTTCGCGACTTTCGGATCTTCGGATTTTCGCGACTTTCGGATCACCGGATTTTCGCGACTTTCGGATCACCGGAGTTTTGCGACTTTCGGATCCCCGAAGTTTCGCGACTTTCGGATTGCTGTTATTTCGCGACTTTCGTATTGCTGTTGTTCCGCGACTTTCGGATCGCCGGAATTTCGCGACTTTCGGATCGCCGGAGTTCCGCGACTTTCGGATCTTTGGAGTTCCGCGACTTTCGGATCTTCGGAGTTTCACAACTTTCGGATTTTCGCGACTTTTGGATTTTCGCGACTTTCGGAGTTTCGCGACTTTCGGAGTTTCGCGACTTTCGGATTTTCGCGACTTTCGAATCGCCGGAGTACCGCGACTTTCGGAACGTCGGAGTTTCGCGACTTTCGAATTTTTGCGACTTTCGGAGTTTCGCGACTTTCGGATCGCCGGAGTATTGCGACTTTCGGAACGCCGGAGTATTGCGACTTTCGGAACGCCGGAGTTTCGCGACTTTCGGATTTTCGCGACTTTCGGAATTTCGCGACTTCCGGATCTTCGGATTTTCGCGACTTTCAGATCCCCGGAGTTCCGCGACTTTCGGATCCCCGGAGTTTCGTAACTTTCATATCTCTTTCGAAATTTTGTATTTTGGTTTTTCCATCGGCCAGGCCGTTATTCGCCATCGGTCGATCCCTAATACATTTTAAAACACTTAAAACAAAATAAACATGCAATACCTCAAAATTAAGCATTTAAAAAAAATCAAAATCAATATTTTCAGGCTCGTTTCAAATCATAATTATGCTGCCATATCTTAAAAATAACTTTCTATTAATTCTTAAGAATCTCAACTTCATAAAAAAAGAATACAAAACACAATTAAGCACAAAACACAAGCTTTTCTTAAACAAAACCAACCAAGTTCCTGGTCAAACTCACTGAAAATCCGTGCAATGTTTAGATTCTCTCTGCCTTTCCAAAAAACACGTGGTTGTTGCGTGACGTAGCACTGCGCTTTCCCTATTACTTTTAGACATTTTCATCGCCATTTTGAGGCAAAACAAAACCAACAGTTTCTACAATAGAAAATTCTTAACGAAATTTTTTTCGTTATTACCGCATTGGGTTTCACAAAAACTAACACATAGTTTTAAAACAGAATACAACTTATTCTTAATGTATTTTTTTTCAATACACTTATTACTTTTTATAATAGTAATATTTATTACACAACAGTTATTTTTACCGTAATTTTCCCGCTTTTATTTGGGGACAAGAACAAACAAAGCTTATTTTCGTTTTCCTTAATGAACCAGTGTTAAACTGTGCACAAATGCACTTTACACTATGTAACTTTTAACAATGCGGCATCGCTAGCCACCAATTAATACACTTTACTGCATTAATTAAAATACCAATTACCATCACAAGGTAATTATATTTTTCATCAACTACTGTTAATTTCTAAACAGTAAAATACCAAATTCTTCAACCAATATATCCTCGCTAGCTACATTACAATTAATACTACTTTCTGTATTAATTAAATACCTAACTTAATTGTGCTTTTCATTAAGTTAATTTTTTTTTTCCGAATTAGCCTCGCTAGCTAATGAACCATTAATACAATTTTCTGTATTAACAAAAGTACCAAACTTAATTTTGTTGTCATTAAGTTTACAAGTTAATAGAATACAATAAATCAACTTCCAGTTTCAATTGGTAAGTTCAAACTTTTTCAGCAGAAAAGTCTACAAAATGATATACTTCTGTTTCCTGGGTAAAAAGAAACCATGCAAGTTTTTATTGCCAACCGGTTCTTAAACAAATTTTTGAAAACAACCCACCGGAAACACCGAAGTAAAATCAAAAACAAAACAACATTACCAATTAAAACGGAGTTCAAGCATTAACTTAATAATCATTTTCAGGGAAGTACATGCTTAATTTAATTTTAAAAGAGCTCCCACTAACCTGTACAGATGAGAATCACGTTGCACCATCGACGGTAAATGGGAACTTGAACCAAATGCACCAGTGCTCCACGGTATACTCATGAGGTACAGTACCGGAGACTCCGCGACCAAGGGATTGGCCAGTTGATCGGGTCTTCAACCACACAGTCCACGGTACTTAAAGGCAAAGTACCGGACACTTCACCGGATGGTGAAACTCCTTGCCGCTGGTTGGGCACGTACAGTCCAAGGTACTTAGAGGTAAAGTACCGGACACTTCACCGGGTGGTGAAACTTCTCGCCGCTTGGTGGGCGCTGGGTCATCACCGGGTAGTGGAACATCTCGTCGCCGTTTGGCGGAACTTCTCGTTGCCGGATGTGGAACTTCTCGCAGCAGAATTTCGCATGCGTTCCGACTGCGCCACTTAGGTTTGGTGGGTAAAATCTGAGATAGACATCATCACCAAACTCCACGAAGACAGAACACTATTTAAGTTGTAGATAGCATTCTTTAATGTTATTAAATTTTACAGGGATGTTTAAAAAATCAATTAATTAAAGCTTTTCATAAGTTTAAGAATATAATTACTATACACTGCCATAATAGTAGATTTAGTTATTGTTCTGGGCATAACAACCCCTTCTCCAACACCACACAGTTCCACGTCCAAGTTAGTTCTTATCTGAAAACGAACATTCCAGTCTTTGGCGCGTATCTTTGCAGTCCACACTTGGCGCGCTCAGCGCCCATTTGGTGACGAATCTTACAAGGCTAGAAAAAGGCAGCCGTAAACCATTACATTAGTTCCCTTAGACACAATTGGGGGAGTTAGTGTCTATATCAATTTCAATATAGAAAATTCTTATCATGGTAATTCAATCAGAGTTTCAGATCTTAAAGTGTATTTAATATATCTGGGGTCCATTTTGCCCTAGTCGTCTCTCTCGTCCTGAAGCAAATTATTTCCTAGGTGTGCAGTGATCTGTAACAACTTCACTACACTAATGTCCTTGTTGAAAGTGCGATAAAATACATTTCATTGTTTGAACTGCTTTGTTATGTATTTTTTTAAAAAAAAAAAACTATGGAAATATATTAAGGTGGCCAATCACCTTTGACAGCAATTTTCTGAAAAATCTATTCCAACCATGAAGTTGAGGGATTTTATTATTAGTTATGAATATAAAAATAGTTTGAAGAAAAAAATCATAGAAAAACAATTTTTTCAGTATTTGTGGAAAATTATAGTTAAAATATGCTTCAAAAATCACGCTTACGCAAAACATGATATCTTTACAAATTTTTATTTTTTTCCATCGTTTAAATTTAAATATGCTTAACCAACATTAATATCGGTCATGAACTAAAATCATTAAGATATCAGTTCCCCAAATTTTTTTATAGGCGAAAGTTTGTAGCATTATATCAAAAACACATAGAAACAAGAGAGTAAAAATCATATAAATAGTTTTAAAGTATCCAATTCTTAATAGTTTAAACACGATTGTAGTTCAAAACCTTCTTCATATTATTGCAAAACTACTGTAAAAATTTGGAAGCAATTGATAATAAAGATCTTCGGTTTTTATGTTTTGCGTAATGCTTAATGCGTTTTGAAAAAAAATGCAAAAACAGGCAAAAAAAATCTTTAAAGTGCTATAACTTCGGTTAAATTAAAAACTAGAAACTAAAATGAAACAGATTTAGAAAGCTGAAAGTTTATTTTATATTAAGGGGTCACAGGAGTCTTAAAAATGTGCAAAGAAGATGCCACATAGCATAGTTTGATCTCTCTTGTAATTTTTTAACTACTCAATAAATGAGTATAATTTTTTTATATGTAATTCTACAAGATTTATTTATTATAAAACAAGTTTTAAAATTTATGAAACTTTATCCAAAACTAAAATAAATGATATTAAACATGAAGGTACTTGAACACACTGTGATTAGGCTTGCGCGGCAAATTGTGAGGTCAAAATTGAAAAAATGACCAAGAAAATGACTTTATATTGTACAAATATGTACAGACTAGGACTTATACCTAAAGTCTCAGCTCAATTTTAATTAGAAATTATTTTAAGAACCTTTTTCTAAAAAAATTATTAAAAAATTAAAAATTTTGATTTTAAATTTTTAAAAAAATAATTTCTAATTGAAATTGAGCTGAGAATTTAGGTATAAGTCCTAGTCTGTACATATTTGTACAATATAAAGTCCTTTTCTTATTCATTTTTTCAATTTTGACCTCACAAATTGCCGCGCAAGCCTAATCACAGTGTGTTCAAGTACCTTCATGTTTAATATCATTTATTTTAGTTTTGGCTAAAGTTTCATAAATTTTAAAACTTGTTTTATAATAAATAAATCTTGTAGAATTACATATAAAAAAATTATACTTATACATTCAGTAGTTCAAAAATGACATGAAAGATCGAACTTTGCTTTGTAGTATCTTCTTTGCACATTTTTAAGACTCCTTAGACCCCTTAAAAGGCAAAAAAAAAAATGTTTTATATGAAGTCGATTTTTTCTGAAAAAAGGTGATCGGATACCTTAAAAGGATTTTATGTTTGAACTAAAGTTACATCTAAGATGCCATAATCTACGATAATATTATTTTTTATATGTGTATGGGGAGCTAATGCGGAAATATAATATAAAATGATTAAGTCTTACCCTATAGAATTGCATATGGTAAAAGCCGGTACATCTAGAAACCTTGGAGAGCTTTGCTGAATGTTTACAATTGTAGGGTAAGTCCAGTACAGGGAGAGAAATGAAAATGCCTGGTATAAGAACCCAGCACAGCATAGTATTGTCACTGCCACTTTGACGATTATATATTTTATCTTCTTCTTGGAATGCCTAACCGCCAGCTGGGTAATTCGATTCATTATGTTTTCTAACGTTCAACAATTAGGTCTACTAAAATATAAAAATTTGTTTTTAAAAAAGTGAATTAATAGTTATTTAAGCAACAAAAGTGGGAAGAGTAATACTTTTTGAAACGAGTGGATTTTATTTCACGAGCGAGTAACAAACGAATGAAATATTGTCACCTGTTTTAAAAAGCTTACTTTTCACATGTGTTGATTTTCAAAAACAATTTTAAATTATTTTAGCTTCTAGAAGAGATAGAAATACAAAGCAGTGCTTTCATTGTCATTAGAGTTCCAAACATAAGCATTAATAACAGTGGTTATGCTATTATTAACATGAACATTATGAAATAAAAGTTTTACCCCCTTGAAATGTTGGCATCTTATAAGAAAAAATAGGGAAGGGGGGGGGGAGTAGGTGTTTTTTTTGCCTTTGAGTGAAAAAAAGTACTTATTTTCCACTGTTTCAAAAATCAATTTTTTTGCACACGTTTGATATTAAAATTATAGTGAAAAATACGAATTTTTTCAAGCAATTATAGAAAAAATAATTTATTGGAGGTTTAAAAATTTAATAAACTACATTAAGAAATTAGGTCTACTGAAATATAGAAAACGGTTAAAAAAATCAATAAATTTAAAAAGTATTATTGCGTGTTTAGTGGTATAAACTTTTGACTCATTTCATTCAGCAATAAGATTTACTGAAAGATGGAAAATTGTTTAAAAAAAATTAATTATTACTTTCGCGTGATTAGGGGTTTAAAGGTTTGACCAACTTTATTAAGCAATTAAGGGGTCATAGGAGTCTTAAAAATGTGCAAAGAAGGTACTACAAAACATAGTTTGATCTCTCTTGTAATTTTTTTAACTACTCAATAAATGAGTATATTTTTTTATATGTAATTCTACAAGATTTATTTATTATAAAACAAGTTTTAAAATTTATGAAACTTTGGCCAAAACTAAAATAAATGATATTAAACATGAAGGTACTTGAACACACTGTGATTAGGCTTGCGCGGCAAATTGTGAGATCAAAATTGAAAAAATGAATAAGAAAATGAATTTATATTGTACAAATATGTACAAACAAAGACTTATACCTAAATTCTCAGCTCGATTTTAATTAGAAATTATTTTTAAAAAAATTTAAAATCAAAATTTTTAAATTTTTATTAATTTTTTTAGAAAAAGTTCTTAAAATAATTTCTAATTAAAATTAAGCTGAGAATTTAAGTATAAGTCCTAGTTTGTACATATTTGTACAATATAAAGTCATTTTCTTGGTCATTTTTTCAATTTTGACCTCACAATTTGCCGCGCAAGCCTAATCACAGTGTGTTCAAGTACCTTCATGTTTAATATCATTTATTTTAGTTTTGGCTAAAGTTTCATAAATTTTAAAACTTGTTTTATAATAAATAAATCTTGTAGAATTACATATAAAAAATTATACTCATTTATTGAGTAGTTAAAAAATGACATGAAAGATCAAACTATGTTTTGTAGTACCTTCTTTGCACATTTTTAAGACTCCTATGACCCCTTAAGTCTAGTGAAATATAGAAAATGGTCCAAAAATTAATAAATTAAAAAGTATTATTTCATGTACCAAATATTATTGAATTTTAAAATAATAAATTATGTTTAAAAAACAAGTAACACTCATTGAACTCATTACTTACCAGCAGTTCCCAGAATTAGTATAATATGAAGACTCTTAACTTTCAAACCATATTAAGACCATAACATAATTTTAATTGTTTGAAGGTTCTTATAGTCACGTTTTACAAGTAGTATCTATACAATAAACCACAGGCACCTATAAACGGAAATACTGCACTTCTCTTCTACAGTAGAGGCTTATAACTACAATTACAATAGAACTCCAATTATACCCGAATTTCGACAGTCCATTTTTTTTATACATCTTTTTATCCAAAAAGCTGATTATCGGAATCAGAAATTATTGGTATGACGATGAGGATGAACCACCGACCAAAATTGTTGCTGTATTATCGGCTTTTGTCCGTCGCAAGGCAGTTAGTTAGACTAACTTGTCATTATTTGATTTGATCAGTCAGTGGGTCCAATCCAAATGCAGATACCCAAATTTTTGAAGAAAAAACCGTGTTCCCAATTTCGAATAATTGGAGTTCTTTTGTTTACCATTCCATTAAAAAAAACAGTCAGTGCACATGTCACACATTCAGTAGACAATGCATACATAACACGTATGTTAAATTAGTCCCAACCGTTCGTCTATGTAAAAAAATAGTTTACTTTGGAAATTGTTGTTACATGTATGGCGCAATTTTAATAAAATAATTGGTTAACAGATTTCGAAGCAGAAGATAATGAGTTAATGGGCGCGATAACTGACTGTACTTAAATTTACAAGAAAAATGGTTTTAGAATGGTGGTAGAAACATATTGACGTGAAAATCAAATCATTCCCCTACTTTTTTATATGTGTATTCAAACAAACAACTTAAAAACTAATACCAATTACTTAAGAAAATTTTAAAAGATTTATTGCGTGACATTTTTATTTAAGCTCTTACAAAATTATTTTGAAAAACAATGCAAAACTTTAAATTTTGAAATAAAAGATAGAAATTTGTCAAATGATACACTTGCATGTTAAAATAATTTTGTTGTAGTTATCTGAGAATAAATGACTTAAAAAATCGGAAAAGTAATTATATTAATATGCGAAATACTGAATAACCCATAAATTATCGGATACGAAAACGTTTCAAGCAATTTTTTTCTAGTCAATATTGTTTCCTCCCCATTTCAGTTATTGATTAGATTTATACAGACAATGCTATAGGTTTTTTTTTAACATTTAATTTGACCATTGCACTGCAAACTCGGGACACACATTCGGAACATATTTAGCGCGCTTTCAGGAAAATTGTGTTCCGATAGTGTTCCACATACGTTCCGTCGCATAGATCGAATTCTGAAAGCGTTCCAGAACCGTTGACAAAGTGTTCAGAATGTGTTCTGCTAAGGGATTTGTTGCATTTCAGTTTTGGATCACATTGCGAACTATTTTGGAACATATTATAGAACATATTGCAAACACTTTTGAATCACATGGTAGAATACATTGTCGTTGAAAATTACAAGGATTGAATATCTGTTTTGATAGAGTTTTAAACTAATTTTACGATCTCAATTGATTTTAAATACTTCATAGAACACTTGTACATTTGCACATTTGAGGTTGCAACACTTTTAATCACTTGACCGGGCTTTTAGATTACAAAAAGTAGTTGGCCATGTTAAAACTCCTAACAGAGGGTAGAAGTGGACAACAACAGTTTTGAAACCACAGAAGACACTGGACAACAAGTTTAAACAAATAAACTAAGATCCGCAACGTGAATCTTTTTGAAATTATTATATTTAAGTTTGTGCGGGACGTGGCTGCTTAAATTATCTAAACTGTGGAGGATACATCTTACCAGGTGTGAATTGTAAGAAATCGATTGTTATTGACTCTAAAATTTATGATTTTGCTATATATTTAAATGATCTGGACTTCGAATCTCGATCCGATTAGACATCTGAAAATAATTATTTTGACTTTGGGGGTCTTGGTATCTGATTTGATATTTGAATCAAGGAATAGATGGTTCCAAAATTTTATTAACATTGTATTTGTTGTATGTCGTATTTTTTGTATGTATTGACGTACGGTAAATTGATTCTTTCTTATTAAAATTATTTTGTGCAATTTTTTGGTGTTTCTTTTACTTTTGCCAAAGGCAGTTTATGGATCATATCGTTATATTCTTATGTAATAAAAAGGCGTAAAAGTATGCTATGCTTAAATAAATTCGTCAAACCCATATTTTTTAATTTTCAAATACAAAAGCTTTTTTTTAAATGTAAAAACAAAAATATCTTTTAATATTTAAGTACATTGCAAATCATATATGCATACCTTCATTGTTTTAATTCTAACGTTAGCGTAAGACATTCATAATCCAACTAAATTTTGGTTGGTGACCCAAGTTTTTTTTCTAGTGAGATTAAGATCATTAGTATAAGAAATGAGGCAACTGGCAGTGCTTTGTATTGCCGTGCTACAGGTCCGGGATTCGAATCCCGGATTGGGCGAGTTTCCTCAGCCTTTCATAATATAAGTGGGTCGATAAAATGAGAACCAAGCATGCTTGGGAACTAAACACTGGGGTCCTGCGTAGGTTGACCGCTTAACCGCAACATATGCATAGCAGCCCAGAGCAATAGATAAGCTGAAATGGGCACGGAAGGACTTAGCCCAATAATGGGCTGTTGCGACGAGGAGTTTAGTTTTTTAGTATAGGTCTGTATATACTTAAACTATACTGCATCTTACAAATGCATTCATTTGAGCTTTTGAAGTAATGTTGCTTTAATATTTTTTCTAACTCCAATCGAATACATAAAATTATCCAGGTAACAAAGTAGGCAATGAAAACAATAATCACAATTATTGCCAATAAAAGTTTGCAGGTAGGTAAGATAAGGTTAGGCTGGCAGGCAGGTTAGTTATATACTAAAGGTGGAGTAGGGTAACTAATGTAAGTAGCTAGGTAGGTAAATTAAGCAGGCAGGCATTCAAACAGATTGGTAGTTAAGGCAGATAATCAGGCAAGTATGTAGGTGGTTTAGGCAGGCCGACAGATATACACAGGTAAGGTAAGGCATGCAGATAGGTTAGGCAGGGAGGCGAGTAAGCAGCTGGGTACGTAGGTTAGACAGGCATACATGTCTTCAACATTGCTGTAGAGCTGCACAAAAGCATCTTGCAGTTGTAGGAAAATACTAACTTACTATCAAAATTAATAGACTGTGGAATGGGCTAGTTAAATTGCCATGTGTTTTTACAAAGATAAATGACTTAGTTTAAAAAAAAAAAATCCACGTTAAGGGGTCATAGGAGTCTTAAAAATGTGCAAAGAAGGTACTACAAATCATAGTTTGATCTCATGTCATTTTTTAACTACTCAATGTATAAGTATATTTTTTTATATTTAATTCTACAAGATTTATTTATTATAAAACAAGTTTTAAAATTTATGAAACTTTAGCCAAAACTAAAATAAAAGATATTAAACATGAAGCTATTTGAACACATTGTGATTAGGCTTTCACGGCAAATTGTGAGGTCAAAATTGAAAAAATGACCAAGAAAATGACTTTATATTGTACAAATATGTACAAACAAAGACTTATACCTAAATTCTCAGCTCAATTTTAATTAGAAATTATTTTTTAAAAAATTTAAAATCAAAATTTTTAAATTTTTATTAATTTTTTTTACTAAAAAGTTCTTAAAATAATTTCTAATTAAAATTGAGCTGAGAATTTAGGTATAAGTCTTTGTTTGTACATATTTGTACAATATAAAGTCATTTTCTTGGTCATTTTTTCAATTTTGACCTCACAATTTGCCGCGCAAGCCTAATCACAATGTGTTCAAATAGCTTCATGTTTAATATCATTTATTTTAGTTTTGGCTAAAGTTTCATAAATTTTAAAACTTGTTTTATAATAAATAAATCTTGTAGAATTACATATAAAAAAATTATACTTATACATTGAGTAGTTCAAAAATGACATGAAAGATCAAACTATGTTTTGTAATACCTTCTTTGCACATTTTAAAGACTCCTATGACCCCTTAATTCATTGAAACTAATTTCAAAAATTTAAATTGTTTTTGGTCAAATTTTAAAATTGTGAGTTGATTGACTCAAGAATTATGTAACATTTATTTATGAGCATTTTATTATTAACCATTTTGTTAGATTGTCTTATAATGTTAAGACATTTACCAGAGTTGCCAACCTGCTAGATTTAAAAATAAGGAGATCCTAGGCAGAAATCGGGAAATTTACATTTTTTTATTATAAATTCAAGGACTTTTTCCAGAAAAATTTCGTCACTAGAAATTACTAACAAAATAAAATCTTTTTGGTATATCAAGTGAAGCTTTCGGCATTCTTTATTTATATGCAGAAATAGAATATCTTTGAAAATTGTAAGTGGCGTAAACGATCGAATTCTTTTTGACATACTTTCATCAACACTTTTAATTTGAGCGGCAGTTTGCAGAAAATGCTTTTTCAAAACTCATAGAGGACCGCTATTTTCCGCACTTACGAAACACCTTTCAAAAGAGTTTAGGTATGATTTTTGCACACTTTCAGTAACACTTTTATGAGTAGCAGTTTGTTGTATGGTAAAAAGTGAACACACGCTTTAATTTTTTTATGAAAAATGTTTGAAGTCTTTAAGAAAAAAATTATTCTGTTTTATGCCCATAAGACAAGTCGACATGACCGTTGAACATGAAACAGAAGAACTAGTTTTTTTAAAGACTACAAACATTTGGCATGTAAAATTTTAAAGCAAGTGTTAAATTTTATACCATTCAACAAATTGCTGCTCAATAAAAGTGTTACTGAAAGTGTGCCGTAAATCCTACGTGAAGTGTTTTGAAAGGAGTTCCGAAAGTGTTCTAAAAGCGTCCCCGAATGTGTTTTGAAAAAGCGTTCCCGAATGTGTTTTGAAAATGCGTTCCCGAATGTGTTTCTAAAAGCGTTCCTGAATGTGTTTTGGAAAGTGTTTCCGAATGTGTTCCGAAAAGAGTTGCCAAATACGTTCTAAAAGTGTTCTCAAGAAAATATTGTTCCATTAGGTGTTTCGAAATGCGTGCCAAAATGCGTTCCGGATTGTGATCTAAAAAGGGAGACAAAATAAAGTGTTCGGAAAGGCACTTCAAAATATGTTCCAGAAAGTGTTCTGTAATGTGATCTAAACTAGGAGACAAATATAGTATTCTGCAATGTGTTCATAATCTGTTCAGAGATTTGCAGTGTGGTATAACGGAAAGCAATGTGCACAAAATAAATTTATCTTATCGAATAAAAAAAATATTTCATATAAGTTTTAAAAAATTGTGTCTTATTTAGCGTTCAATAAGTTAGTATTGTAGACCAGCCTTTAGATCATAGCGGTACCAAAAAAGGATTTGAACAGTTCACCTGCTGCTGGTGGTGTTTTGCACCAACATGTAATATATAGTGAGAATTGTGACATTTCGGAGAAGTAGCCAATGGATCTTAAATACTTATCATCTATTTTTGTTTTGAAAACCTCTACTAAATTTCTTATTAACGCTGAAATATTACTCCATATCTTCATTCCTTATCATTTCTAAACACCAATTTAGTTAAATTTGGAAATACAATTATAACCGAGTTGAGAATATCTGATCCAGCTTAAAAATACCAAATAAAGACATTAATAATAAATAAAATAATGATATTCAAGTAACAATCCTTCACCCAGCTAGTATGGTGGTTTCGACTCTAGGTTTACGTGCTTGGTCAGAGACCTGCTTATAAACCTTCGTCAAGTAGTGATACAGACACAACACACACAAAGGCATGGTTATTTGTGTTGTTCTGAGAACATGAGGAGAGCGTGCACGTTATATCTGTGGGTTCCAAAGTCTCGTGAGCAGTATTGCATTGTTCCATGGCTGCAGGTAGTCCAGAGAAAATTACCCATCCCATCTAGTCACGTGTCAAAAAGGAGGATGTGGCACCCTCTCTTAAAGTGCGTTCACATACGTCTCTGATGCTTACACGGGTGTTCGGATGTGCAGTTTAGAATCTAACTGATTTTAAGATCACTATTTCAATAAATTGCTATCTTTTTAATTATTATCACGCCTTTTTAACTAACTTTTTCCCGGGCTAATCATTATAACCTTAAATAGGTTGCTAGAACAGTAACATGATTTCTTAGTTCTAACACAATTGAATTTTTCTGAAATCATTGTATCTAAGTTAATAATTCTATTTAACTACTCAGGTACATGTACCATTCACACAATTTTTTTAAAATTCCAACTGAGAAACTAATTCCAACTGAGACACTAAAAACAAAACTAATTGTAAACTTTAAAAAATAAAGAAATGTTTTTTCTATTTAGAACATCAATATAAAAGCAATTGTTTAAAGAAAAGTAGCTGAAAACTTTAAAAACACACACACACAAATACAGAGCCATTCTGTATGTTTTTTACATGCAACACAAGTTGTCTAAAAAGAAAACAGTAATGTCGGCCATTAGTTTTAGCTGCGAATCACTGATCATACCCGTTTTCGCCGTCTTATCTAGGTAAAAAACACACCAATATTGGCAAGTATAAACGCGGCCTTATAGAAGTCAGACATACACACAAACGGACACTCAAAGCCTTGTGTCAATAGATGCTACTGCGCTTTAAACCCATATGTATGCTTTTGCATGTTTATACATAATTTCCGTTCGTGAACTATAAAGCTTCTTTCTAATTGGAAAATGAACGACATAAATGCTAAGTTTAAAACAATGCACATGCACAATGCTATTCCTATGGAGAAATCGAATTACGGTTTGCACTATTGCACCCAAATAAATTTTGAATTTTAATTTTTGAGCATTTGAATTTCAAAAATCGCTTCGAAGTGACGCCTTCAACACAAAAAGAGCAATATTCTTAAATTTGGAATCCAGTAGTTTTGGCAGGGCATTAATATGTGAGTAAATAAATGAAACAATCAGGACTTGGTTATTTAAATGTGTAGACTAAATAACAATATAACAATAATACAAAAAGAATTAAAACTATAAAACTCGCTAAGTTTATTTGACTCATAAAATCATGTCATTCATTATTGCCATATCATTCACAAGAATAAATTCAGAATCAATTCCACTTAGTCTTTATTTTCCATTTCAATAGGAAAAAAATCAATTTTCAGATGTATTTTTTCTTACAAACTCAATTTGCACGCAAGTCATGATTGCACAGACAACACCCGATACATGTTAGATGAATACATCTGAGCTTTCCATTTAATTGTCGGTACTTTGCGCTTGGTGCATTTTATAATATAGTCCTTTCCTACGTAGCAGTTCCTCATGTGTACCCTTGTCGACTATTTTGCCTTTATGCATAACCATGATGACGTCAGCATTCTGGACGGTTGTTAGTCTGTGGGCTATAACGAAGCACGTGCAGCCACTTCTTGCCTTGTCTAGAGCGTCTTGAACAATCTGGAATTAAAATAAATGGTTTTGAAGTATTTATTCGGGAAAATTTGAAAGGTAGCCTGAAAAAAAATTAATTTAATCTTGATTGAAAACTGGGTTATCGGACTTAATAAATAAAAATTATAAAAATCAATGCACATGTGAATAGTATCATCCCAAAAGCTGACTAATAATTGAATCGGTGAGTGCAGAAACAACGTCAGTCACAAATTTCAAATTTTTCAGGAGGGAGAAAAAACGCAATAACTACTCCTCTATTTCTGCACTAAACACTCGAAACAAACGTCCTGTATTTACGGAACTGCTCAACAGACTGACGTAGTTTTTGCACCCAAAGCGCATCTTGCCTTTTTACACTTATTTTCATTTAAAACGAGTTTTCGGATTTTTTGGACTGAATTGTTTTCTGCACTCACCGATTCGAATACCATCAACCGAATATGAAGCCACACATTTTATATAAAATTCGTAGAGTGAGGTCGAGTAAACTGGAAAGAAGGGGTAAAATAGACATTTATTGAAAAATCACAATATTTATAAAAGTTTTCCATGATTTCAGTCGGCGACTTTCTTGTTCTTCACGCAACTTGTTTTGTATTTGAGACCTAAGCTTGGTTTTTGACTCATTTATTTAATATTTTATCATTTAATACATTTTTTTTATTTTTCTTGCGCATTTTTTTATTTTAAAGATATGTAATACCTGTTCACTCTCAGCATCCAGTGCAGATGTAGCCTCGTCTAAAAGGAGTATTTTCGGGTTTCTCAGGAGTGCCCTCGCAATAGCAACCCTTTGTTTTTGGCCTCCGCTAAGCTGAGCCCCCTTGTCACCAACTGGAGTGTCATAACCCTGGAAACAGCCCAGACAAGGAAAGGAAAATAAAATAAAATTGAGAAGAAATTCAACATTGTACCAAAAGCTTAGTAAAAAAAATCACAATTACATCATAATCCAAAATAAATGCCTAGCAATATATCGTGCCTTGAAGTGTACTGCTCTGCAAAATTGTGTATTTGGAAACGTTTATTGAAGCATTTTCTTGTTGAAAAGTACTGTTTATCTCAACTAAATGGTCCCAAAAATGGTTCAGAAGTGTACTTTGAAAAGATGCAAAAATTCTTCCTTCGAAACCGATTTTTCTTTCAAAACCTCCAAAAAGTTGCGTACTTGTCAATTTCATTGTTTTAAGAATTGGTCATTTAAATGCTAGAGCTGTCGGCTTTTGTCGGGAAAAAGTGGCTATGTGAGAACAGTTTTTTTCGATTTCACTTTGCTTTTAGCTTGACTTCGACTCGGACCAAGCATTATTGGTTTGATCGAGGTTATAAGGAAGTCGATAAAATGATAGCAAGAAAAATGAAACATCGGCCAACTAGTACCAACCTTACGGCCATTGTAACTGTTTCTGTAAATAACCCCCTTAAGCCCATTTCACACCTGCACAACTACTTGCAACTGCAACTTGTGACTTGTTGTAACCTGGTTTTTCGGGTTTCCGCAAAAAATTATTATCTCACAATTTGGCAAGTTTCATCTTTTTGTAAGCAAACTTTAATCAAACTATAGGCATCGTTTTCATCCAACAGAAATTTATGTTTCCGAATTTCTTTAATAAGATCAATTTCCATTTTTGCAATTCATTTACTACCCATTTTTAATTGCTCAGATTTTTTGCAAGCAAGGAAAGTTGGCGCCTTAAAAAGTAATTAAACAACCAGTTGGCGAACTCTAACTCGCCACAATGCAGCCAAACAAACAACGAGTCCTGATTGGCTAAGGTAACATGCACCTTCGATTTTTTTCGTGCTCGCATGAAAAAATCTCGCGATATGAGTGCAACTTTTAAATGCATGGTTTCCTATGGGAATTGCAAGTAGTTGTGACAAGGTGTAAAATGTTCTTTACGGGCATTCTAACTGTTTCTGTAAATTACCCCCTTAGTCTATCCACTAACGTTTCTGGTCCCTCACCTGCGGCAGCGTGCTGATGAAGTTGTGTATGTTGGCCTCCCGCGCCGCTTCTATGATCTCTTCCATGTCGACTTGGCGCGAGTTGTCCCCGTAGGCGATGTTCTCGGCGATGCTGCAGCTGAAGAGCACCGGCTCCTGAGACACAAGACCGATGTGGGACCGCAGGTTGGACACATTCATTTCACCAACGTCTGTGTTGTCCAACAACTAAAAGATCAAGACGTTTCAGTCTTGAAGAAGATTCACAAAAACTGGGCTTCAGGTAAATGCAATGTATAAATTATAGTTTTCAAAAATGCCAGTACTACACGATTTTGAATCGATCCAATTTTTCATTCATTTCACCAACGTCTGTGTTGTCCAACAACTAAAAGATCAAAACGTGTTTCAGTCTTGAGGAAGATTCACATAAACTGGGTTTCAGGTGAATGCAATGGATAAATTATAGTTCTCAAAAATGCCAGAACTACACGAATTTGATTCGATCCAATTTTTCACTCATTCTGAGCAGTTTTCAAGAGAAAAATTTTAAATTATTCTTTGAATACGTTTGGGGACAATGGGCTCTGCGTTAGGCCAAAAAGGCGAGGGAGGCTGGATTCTCAATACATAAATCTATTTATCCGAGTATCTTAAATTTATCTCGAAAGATTCAACACATTATTTAAATTACTTATACCGCTAAATACAATTCAAAAATACTGCAACTCTTACGAAACTGGTACACTAACCATAAACAACATCTCAAAAGTGATGTGATTTTATGAACTTTGGGTCAATTTCCATAAAAAAAACTTATTTCAAATTAATTCAAGGCAAAACAGCCGTAAAACCACTAAAGTAAATTGAAAACCATAAAGGGCTTTGAATAATGAAACAATAAAATTTTAAAATAACAATCAACATTTAATTAAATCTGCTTATGAAATGTATTAAATGTTATTTGAAAAATTTCATTATTAATATCTTTTAATTTTAATATTGCACTTTTTATATTTTTGGCAATAAAAAATACCCACAATATCAGTCCTTTAAATAAGGTTGGCCCAGAACATCTCTATATAATATATAATTGTAAATGTCGGACGCTTGAAAACCACGTGTCTTACGCGGCTTCAGCCATTCAGAAACGCAGAAAGTAAGTATGGCGGTGTGCTTGCTTTGTGCAGGGGCTGATCAGGTTGCGTCCCGTTGCTTTGGTAGAGCTACGTGATGCCCTGGATCAGTCCAACGGAATCTAGCCAGATTGTATCGATGAACATTCTTACATTGGCAGTATCCTTATATTAGTCTTGCATGTTTGTTTGCGGAGCAAACAAATAGGAATTGCGTAGCGATTCCCGGGGGTTGCGAGCGGTAGCGATCAGGGGGCTTTGCCCACTAATACATAAGAAAAAACAAGATGTTCCGAATAATGTCCAGAAATTCGCGGAAGAAACTCTAGCCATTTGATAAGCTTTTATATGCATTTATATCTACAGGGTGGCTATAAAATAACGCTCCCTATTCGGAGTGGTCTGTAGCTTGAATGAATAAGCCAAGCGCAACAAAAATTGATACACTTACTAATCAAGAAGGGGGGAAAAGAATGGTATCATAAAAAAAGACAAAATCCTAATAAATAATCATAAAAAAAAAATCATCATAAAAAACTCGTCTTTTGACCAGAATCTAAATTACGAAGCGTCGTCAATGAGGGCCAATTACTGCCAACACAGCTAATTACGCCTCGTAATTTAGTACCCTGGTCAAGAGACGAGTTTCTTTTTTACGAAAAAGAATGGAATTATAACACAGAAACTCGTCTCTTGACCAAGGTTATAATTAAGAGGAGTAGCCAATTATGGCTAATTACGGCCAACACATCCACTTACGCCTCGTAATTTAGAACCCTGGTCAAGTGACGAGTTTGTTTTTTATGATTCCATTCTTTTTCCACCTTCCTGATTAGTAAGTGTTTCAAAGTTTTTTTTTTGCATTTGGATTATTCATTTAAGCTACAGACCACTCCGAATATTGAGCGTTATTTTATAACCACCCTGTACTTACCACTGATCCTGACTGGGGATCATAAAACCTTTCCATGAGTTGCACACAAGTACTTTTTCCACATCCACTGCTCCCGACCAGGGCAACGGTTTTCCCAGGCTCCACTTCCAATTCAAGGTCACTTAAAATCTGTACATCAGGTCGGCTTGAATAGGTAAAGTAGACTTTCCTAAACCGAATGTGACCGCTTACGTACTCCTGTAAATTATTCGAACATTAACCCTTGTAAGGATTTTAAAAACAAACTTTAAAGAACGTGACTGAAGATGTTATAATTTAACAGACTTTAAAGAACGTGACTGAAGATCTTATAAATTTATGTGTGGCAACGTTGTTGTAAAAAAGAAAAGAAAATGGAAGTTGATTTTCTAAACGTTCCTTTAAATATCTGTTGAAACTAATACATTAATTATAACTCTACCAAAGGCTACTGAATATTCAAGTAATTCGTCACGCCCTCTAATGCATACTGTTACCGTTTGGTAACAGGTTACACAATCCACTTTATTCTATTAAAGTAGACCTCCCTTTTGACAAATTTGTGTTTTTTTTTTCATCTATTACATTCCATTTTGAAGTGTTAGTTAATGATAACCCTCATAGATGACAGTAGTAAAAATGTATTCAAAATTGAAGAGTGAAGTTATTAACTGTTGCGAAATTACGTTTTTGGCAGTATTCAAAGTATAATAATATTAATACTAAATTACAAATAAATTGTTTTGAAAAACTAATTGTAGTTAAAGAGGGTTATTTTGAAATATATTTAGTAGTTTTCTAGTCATTATTATCAAAATTGGAGCTTTGTAGTTGGTTTCTGTAATATGGAAAAAAAAAATTGAAATTATTTAAATTCTAATGCAGTTATTTTTTTTTCAGTGTTTTTCCCATAATGTATGAGTATTAAAGATTCATATATATTTTTTCGGGATGAAAAAAAAATCATGCCTTAGAGGATTAATGTCAAACCAAAATTACTAAAAATGACTACTGAACTGATTGGTAAATATAACATGTTTCATATACTGAAGGAGACAACCTTTAAATGCAAAAATACGAATGCAAGTTAAAAAGGTTTTGAAAAGCAGATAGTTTGATTGCCTTTTTCAAGCTTTGTGATGTACATGTATCGTTATTTCAACAGCTGTAATAATCGTAGAACTAAGATAGTATTCGAAATGGGGGGGGGGGGGGATAAAACGTAATATAAATGATTTTCTTCGGAAGTTTGACTAACGTGGCGCACGTTAAGCGCCTTAAGCTTGTTCACGCATGTTAAATTAGCATTAACCATTCTTCCATATAAATTTTTTTTATTTTGGAAATTACTGATATATATAATAACAACAACAATGTTTATCAGCGTGGAATAAGATTGCTGCGCCTCTACTATTATGCCTTTACTATACTACTACTATATTTTAACTTAGTAGTTTATTTTTATGTTGTAAAATAATTAAAATAGATTGAATTGTCTAGAATAGATTCTTAGACAAAATGATCTAAAGCTAAAAGTATTATAAAGTGCTTACTAATATTTTACCCGTCGTAGAAAATGCATCTATTTTGGGTTTTATATCCAGAAGTTGGAATATCCTTTTGGCAGCCAGTTTCGCTTTTTGGTATTCAGGAGCAAAGGCAACTGCTTGACCAATGATCATGGCACAGGGAAAAAAACTTTCTAGCACCCTAAAATGCAAATAGAGGCAAGTTTATCATGACTAAAAAAACCGGTTATAGTTTTTAAATATTCAAGAAGAAAAAATTTTCGAAAAGAAATTTTTCTATTTACTAAAATTCGTTTTTTTTTACTATGTGTATTAAGTAAATAAACTGCTTTTAGGTATACCCATGTTTTCTTTTACTGTTTTTAAATATTAAGTATTTTTTTAAAAATTTAAAAATTAGTTTCATAATTGCCGAGGAGACATCAAATAAAGTATTTATACAATTTCTTGTCTGTAACGACCAGAAAGTTAAGAAAGTTATTGAAATTGAATAAATAGCTTACATATTTCACTTATTTATGTAAGTTATAAGATATAAATATAAAATCACCAATAAATTTTATTTAAATCATCTAAAATTAGGAAATACCTATTGGGTATATTTGCCACGTAGTATATCAAATCAAATGTAGTAAAAGAAACATTCAAAATCAAAAGTGGATGATAATTGAATGAGGCTTAATGAGGTTGATAGAAGGTTGATGAGTTCGTGATTTTACTTACTCTATGAAGATTGAAGACACAATGATTGAAGACACTTTTATAGTTTTATTAATTGCAATTTGAACAAATTAATTCAAGCTTAATTTAGCTTATATCATTTCTAATTTAAAATATAAAGTAATTTACAAACTAAATAAATTTAAATATCTTGTTTTTAAATAAGTCTAAGAAAAATCGAATGACAGTCAATAGTTGGCATATTTTGATAAGACATCCTGTCAACAGCCACAGTCGATCCGGTATCCCTTTTTACCACGCCCCTTTTATCTTTGCTGCAGGCTCGAGCACAGTGTTGCCACCAACTGAGGTAAATTTAATAATTTACATAATTGTTATATTTACAATAATTTCACTTATATTTTTATGCATTTTTTTTAAACTTTCAACTTGCCATTTTTCGCTACTATGGTCTCTATCACAGTACATGTTTTAAAGAAATTAACGAGATCTCATGGAGTGGTCGATAAAGGATCAGTAGTGATTGTTAAATTTGTTCTTTGATTGAGCACACAGCCAACCAATTTCCATTAATTTTTAATTACTCGTGATTTCATAATGCTTACTTTAAGAAATCCCCGTACTGTAGCTCCTTATTAGCAATGAGACGACTTCCATAAAACAAAAGAAATGCATCTCCAAACCCAAAAAAGAAACCCTGTGTAAAGCCGTATACCAAGCCTCTAAGATAGGATAACTTTCTTGATTTCCTGGAAGGGGGAAAAGTATTGAAAAAAACTTTAATTTCACTTCATAAAAAATAAGTATTTTAACTAATTTCTTGCTTTGAAAAATTAATGCAATATCGTGTAGATTTTTGAAGTTAATTCCGTTGTTTTTTATTAAAAATAAACATTGAAATATCCACGAGGAAAGCAAAATGAATATCTGAATGCTATCATTGATGGCTTTTCTCTCAGAAATTGATGCTCAAATTTCAGAAAATTTCGTTTTATTTTAAATATAATTTGTTTTGTGTGCAAATTTTCTTATTTAAACCTATCATAAAATTTTTTATAAATTTGTGTCCGGGAGTATGCGCAACTTGTAAAGATCACATTATATAGCAAGACCTCGCAAGAAGGTTTTTTTTTTTTGCTATTAAATAATCTTTAAAAGTTCAACATTTATTTCAAAGTTTATATGTAGAAAAGTAAGAGTGTTATTTTTTGCACTTTTAGATAGTTTGCCGATTGTCCCACATTCTTTTTCAATTTCTCTGTCTAGGAAGTTAAAAATGTAAAAAAAATATATTCTACAAGCAACACAAAAGAAAACTTACAAGCTTATCGTTACACAAAACATTATAAGAAAATCAATCACATTATCTTTAAAATTTGTTAATATCAATTGCAGAAACACATGTTTATTGATAATCAGCAAAACATTTATCTTTTTCCATGCATATTATTCAATGAAAACTCGTTTAGAGTTTAATATTCCACTTTAAAAATTAATTGACTGTATATTTTATTTTGAAATCCTTTGATCCTAGCCTTAACTTGTAAACATTCAATTGTCAAGACAATCATAAAGCAAAGCGAATAAATACTTATATGGTTCCTGGAGGTGGTTTTGAAATTTCTGTAAAATTGTTTCTTCTTGGTGGAGAGAGGCCACAGTGCGAATGCTCTCAATGGCTTCAATTGCAACCTTAGAAATTTCAGGTAATTCAATACAATTATATTAAGGGGTCATAGGAGTCTTAAAAATGTGCAAAGAAGGTACTACAAAACATAGTTTGATCTTTCATGTCATTTTTGAACTACTCAATGTATAAGTATAATTTTTTTATATGTAATTCTACAAGATTTATTTATTATAAAACAAGTTTTAAAATTTATGAAACTTTAGCCAAAACTAAAATAAATGATATTAAACATGAAGCTATTTGAGCACATTGTGATTAGGCTTGCGCGGCAAATTGCGAGGTCAAAATTGAAAAAATGGCCAATAAAATGACTTTATATTGTACAAGTATGTACAAACAAAGGCTTATACCTAAATTCTCAGCTCAATTTTAATTAGAAATTATTATTTTAAAAAATTAAAATCAAAATTTTAAAATTTTTATTATTACTTAAAAAAATTAAAATCAAAATTTTAAAATTTTTATTAATATTTTTAGAAAAAAGTTCTTAAAATAATTTCTAATTAAAATTGAACTGAGAATTTAGGTATAAGTCTTTGTTATATATATTGTTGGCCTTTTTACCCATTATAAGTTTGGGTCTCATGAGTGTGTGTGTGTGGGGGGGGGGGGGGTGCTATTGCTCCCTTAGGTCTCATAAGCCAAGGCCCCACCTCATAAATCCTCAACAGTCTATAGTGGCTCTAAATGAGATATGATAATATTGTATATATTTCCTTTTTGCTATGATAGCAATTTGGTTACAAGTTTACAATGCTGAAAGATGAATATCAGATAAACTGGAATGCCTGAGAATATATTTTAACAGCAGTAATAAAACTTACTTTCGATGCTTCTTCAGTTCCCAACGTGTCACTGGACTCAAGATCTTTTTCTTTTCGGTTTGCAAAACGAGACACAAGCCAGATACAAGGTACTAAGGCCAGCACAACCAAGCCAATCTTATACTCAAACCAGAATGCCATTGCGATAAAGACAACAAGCATGGTTGCAGCTTGGAAGAGCGTAGATATCATAAATCCTGTGGCCTTAAGAATGAACACTATTTTAGTACTCCATTAGTTCAGAAAACACGAAAAAAGCAACAAACAGTTGGCATTTTTTAATGCGAAACTAACATTAAAATTATTTTTTTAAATTTTCAAAACATCTATTAAGCCGATTCTAGTTAACTAATTCAGTTATGTTTTGCTATGTGTCTTGATTCTTTATAAAGTAATAATATATGTATCCATAAGCATTTTAAATTACAAAAAAACAATTAACGAATTTTTAGCAATTACGGTCATTATATAATATTTTTTTAATTATCAGTATACATAATTATGAGCTTGTTTTTAAACAATATAAAACAACTTACCCCTTGCACACTAGCTGCGTCCGAAGTCAATCGCGCACACAGAGAACCAGTGCTGTTTTTAGGATGGTCAAAGAATTCAATATCCTAGAAATGATTGCACACTGTAAAAAAAAATCAGGAACGTTACTGGGAAATAATGGGCAGCTGAGCTGCCCAATTTTTACCAGTAATGTTCCTGGAATATATCAGTAACCTTTCCCAAAAACATAGAAACAATCCCACTTAGAGCCAGTAACTTCTCTGGAAAATACCTGGAACCTTTCTGGAAAATAACTGGAACCTTTCTGGAAACTGAGCGGGCACCCAAAAGGAACTTCGAGCGACATCGTACGCTGACGACGTCGGGACTTTGGACTCCACAGATTTAACGAGCACGTCTGTCCCCGTGTACTCGGGCCCATCCGTCACGAATTGGATTTTCTACTCTTTCCCAGTACAGAAATCGATTTATAGGATGACTGGCAGCAGGTGGGATCGAACCCCCGCACTCTTGAGAAGGCTGAATCCTGAGGCGGATGCCTTAACCACTCGGCCACGGACGGGCCTTTCATGAACTTAGTTATACCCCAACAACGTTACAAAACAACTGATTTTGAGCGAGGCGGCGGTTCATAGCAAATTGAATTCCAGATTTGAAAAGGGAAACCTGAAAATCCCAGGAACTTATCACGAAGCGATGGATACTTGAAAAAGCCAGGAAAGTTCCTGGTATATATACGGAAAGTTAAGGAAATTTTTTACAGTGCAAAGAGTGAAAAGGAAACGAGTTTCAAAATGTGAAGTGGAATTGCAATCGTTCAGAAAACATGTAATTTTTTTTATTTTATTAAAAACTATTATTTAACTAAAATCAAGAATAAACAAAGGTTTTTAGTTACTTTAAATGATAGTTAAACATTATTAATGAGTCATTCCACGTTAAATCGCTCGACTCAATATCTTCCTGTCACAGAATTCAATCTTCAATTCAGTACTAAATAAAAATTTATTAGATACGCGTATTTTTATTTTTTTCGAAATTAAAAGATTTAAAACAGTTATGGTTTTTTTAAACCGAAAAGTTAAGCCTAATTTTTTCTCATTTAGCATTGCGGTATATGGAAAATTGAGTATTTTTGAACGGCACAAAATGCCAACCTGGGAACAAGAAATAAAAATTTTCTGGAATATTATTACCATTACAACATTTTGGTAAAGTGCGCTGTTGTTCAAAAACTCCTTCTACTGAAACTATTTTTTTTTCAAAGTCAGAGGAGAATAACATTCGTCCCGATGGACAAATGGGTGCCATTAGGGTTGTGTATATGAAAGAATATGTGCAAGCGATAAGATTTTTTAAAAATTGGTAATAATATTAAAATTCAAATATGATAGCAAACACTTTTGAAACACTTCGTATAATTGAAAATTTTAAGTCTCTTCTTTCTTTCAAATTTTAGATGATATTCATAATAAAAAATATATATATATATTATAAAAAAATTAGAATTTGAAAGGATTACGATAAATACATTTTTCAATAATATAAACTGTTTTAAAAATGGTCCTAATCTTATTCTCCTCTGACTCTGAAAAAAAAATTCCAGTAGAAATAGCTTTGGGAACAACAGAACACTTCGCCAAAATGTTACCATATTAATAAGTATTCCATAAAAAAAACTATTAGTTGTTCCCAGGTTGGCCTTTTAAGTTATACCCGTTCAAAAAAATCAAATTTCCCATATACCACAATCCTAAATGAAAAAAAAATTAGGAACTTTTTGGTTTCAAAAAAATTATAACTTTTCTAAATATTGGAATTTTGAAAAAATAAAAAATACTAGTCGAATAAATTGTCTCTAGTACTTGGAAAAAATATCAAAATTGAATTCTGGGACATTAAGATTTTGAGCTGGGCGATTTTGACAAGGAATGACTCGATTCGATAATCAAAGGATATTTTAAAGTTCCTTTTAATTGTGATGTGTTCAATGCGCTCATAAACAACATTTATTAAAAATCCTATTGAACCATCAAATATGTACAATCACATAGGTTTGGCTATGGTTTTTGGGGCCCTGCTCGCTGCCGCTCGCCAACCCCCGTGAATTTAGGCAATCCTAAATACTGACATTCTATAATGTCTCTTCGCCTATCAGAAGCAGCACTCCTGGCTCCAGCACTCGGCGGTTACTAATAATCTCTCGATTATTGGCGGAGCTTCTGCAAATTCTTTCACGTTGGCGACTTCTTTGGAGATTCGCTACGACCTCGCAGATTCTGTAGAGCGGAAAAATTTCTATTCTCCATCATTAGAAACATCCATTAAACAGCCTGTGGTCGGTCACGATCTGGAGTTTTAAATTTCGTTGCCAAACAGCGAAAATGCACAAATATGCTAAACATTTTACTTCATAATTCATACAACTCGATAAGTATAGCAAACCTTCATTACATTTTCAATTTCACTAAAAGTCTGCGATCACTAAGCATGCCATTACATTATAGCCGAACCATTATTTACTACAAATACGAATATTTATTAAGTGCAGTAAATCCTTCGTTATATCGCTCTTGGAATGTAAGAAATGGAATTACGTCTCAAAACTCAAAACATTAAAAAAGTTCGGGTGCCCTGTTGCCGTCCAAGTAAACAGAAATTATTCATCATCAGATTAAAAACGATTTGATTGGTCGATGCGATGACGTGAAACTCTTAAGCTTACTTTCAGCGCTTCTGACGTTTCTGATTGGCTGAAGCCGCGTAAGTCAAGTGACTTTCAAGCGTCCGACAAATACAATTTTATATTATATAGAGATATAATAAAAATATCGTTTCAAACTAAAGTAACTTTTTAAAGTGTTCAAAAACTAGAGTGAGACTTTTTACTTTACCTGTGATATGATGTTAGAGAATACCATTTTTCTTAACCTTGAAGTTATTGTTTCTCCTGCAACTGTAAACATAAATACCTAAAAAAAAGTTTCTTAATATTTATTTATTTTTTAAGATTAAGTTTATTTCAAGCTCAGCTAAATAATAATATTTCTTACTTGTAAGAAAACAAAAAAACCGGTTATGACAGAAATGACCACGAGTGCAATACAATATATATCAGCTTTCTTCGTAACTTCATTGGGGTCATCTGATAGCACCTAATAAGGATATGCACATTAATCAGTGAATAAGTGACTAAATGCTTCCATCTTTTAAACCAAATTATGTAGCAGAGTATTACAGTAAAAATGTAAGCTTTTTTTTTTGCAAAGTATGAAAGTAGCAATAACAAAGTATGAAGTTGAGTATGAAATATAGTATGAAGTTTAAGTATGATAGTAATGAAGTTTAAGTATGATAGTATGAAGTTTAAGTAGCATAGTATGAAGTTTAAAAATGATAATAGGGGCAAAAACAAAACCTTTAACTAAACTAAAATTGAATTATCATCCGTACAATGAATAAATATTATTTTTAAAAAATATTTAGTTAAAAAATTAAATAAAAAAATTGTTACAAAATTAAATTAAAATAGTTAAATTATATAAACAATAAAATCGAAACAAATTTTCAATTCAAAAAAGTTAAAAAATTAAATTTAAAAAAATAGAAAAAAAATATTAAGAAAAAAAGTTAAAGAAAAAATTATTGAAAAAAAATAATTAAACAAATTAAAATTTAAAAATCGTGTTTAATTCAATTTTATACAGAAGATAGACAGCTTGGATTTCTTTAATGAGAATGAAAATAATTTACACAGTTTCACTTTTCACTTACACAGTTTCAATATTTTCACTATTTCCTTGCTAAAATTACGGCAGTGGATAACAGAAAACATGCAAACACACCAACAAGATACACACGGCAACACTTTCCCAATTCACTCTTAACAGAAAAACATTTTATCGGGCGTACGGAGTTGTCATTTTAGAAAAAAAATCTAGGAAACCACTCTAGCTTGATCAATGGCAGATAGTTTATTTGACGTCTTTCACCATTCCTGTCTGGTCGCTAGATTACGTCTTCTCTAGGAAGCCAAGGCATTAAGAAAAGCATACTTACACCAATAATATGTCCTATCAAAACTGGTTGAACCAAGAAAAGAATCCCCGTCATCAAGGCAGCAATGCCTCCGACCAAAACATAAGGCCATTCACTTGCCGACAATTTCCAAAGTCTAAGTTGAGACACTGGTACCTTTTCATCCAAGTCATCATCAGTGTTTTCCTAGACGTAAGGTCAACATTATTTCACAACTTTGATTGCTATAGTAATCATTTTATTTTGTTTCAAAGCAAAAATAGTTTCTTATTTTTTAAAGTCTAAAGTCTTAAATGTTAACTTCTTCATTTGTTCGGAGGGTTTAAAACCAGGCTGTGATGTTCTCTAGTGACGTTTGAAAGCCCCCATAATTGGCCTCGGATTAATCAAAATAGTGTCACAATTTAGTAGCTTGTCACGAATTGTCATTACAAAAGTTATCTTAATAAAAGAAAACTAATAACGCTGACGCTTTGGCATAAATAAATCTCCCCCATCCTCTTTCTGAAATAAAGTGTTTGTTATGACAAAAAAACTTCAATTTTTTGTTTAAAAAAAATCGTTTTATGTAAAACAGTTTTCCCTTGCAAAAGGGAAACTTTTCGAATCGTTACGTCAAGCATGCGATTACCCCTCCTCCCTCCATGTTACGATCCTTCACGTTGGCGCATATCGCTTCCTCTGTGCATGATGTAATTTATGTACATCCCCAAATGTGGGGTGTCAAAATCGATGTTCTATTCACTTACCACAAAACTATCTTCTGCAGTACTAGAAAAGGACGAATGAGTCCAGGACGAATGAGACAACGACCTACGGACCCCAACTTGATTCTGCAACCCTAGTGGTCTGGCAGCAGAGCCGACAGTACTTCCACTCAGCACAGACATCTTGCGACCAAGTTCGGAGATCAGATATTCTTCTTTTTCATCCAGTTTTTCCTTCTGTTTTTCTTTTGTAGAAGATTTGGTCTAGAATAGTTAGGGTTTTTTAGTAAAGGTTGGGTACTGCCAGCGTATTATGGCCGGTCCTGATTTGGCGACATTCCTTTTGTAGCCATGTAGCGGAAATGTACTTAAATTGGTTAAACATTCCAGTTCAACTCAATAGATGCTTACCGTCTACATCGATCCTGTTGATATAACAACCCGTGCTTACATATCGCGAACGTTAAAATCGCCAAATAGCATTCCGACCATAATACGCTAGCTATTCCGGAGGTAGAAAAATTTATAGAGATATACAAACAATAATATTGCTTTACTGTGCTGTTTTTCCATTTAAGTTATTCGTAAAAAATACCCTGTTACCAATGCAATTGATCTTTGTTTCAAAGAAAAGGGGGGAGTGAAGATTTTAAAGAAAAGGCCTTTTTTTTCGTTGTTGAAATAAATAGTTTAAAATGAAATTTCTCACCAATTAAACACTACTTCAATTTGCAGTTAAATCTGTCTTTAAGACTTCTGTAAGATGGAGATTGGGGATCAGGATCCCATTTTGGGTTCAAACATACGATTTGAAGGCAGTTATATTTTATTTATGCATTTGCATATTTTTTTTCCTTGTCAGTATTTATAAGTTGATGTACCACTGATGTAAATGAGTTTTGAACCACTTAAAAAATATGATTGTTTGGCCTCAGTTTTCCAGTGAAGTTTTTCTCCAATGCAGATAAAATAAAAAAATAAAGTAATTTTTTTTTGTGTGTCAAATATTTATTTATTACTGATAGCTGCATTTACATCTGGCACTCTGCTGTGCAAAAAGGGAATTTACTTCAATAGGTTATGTCGAAACAGCCACTTTTCCAGTTTCCACTGCGCGAAGGGTAACCATGTAAGAATTTTTTCGTTTCCCACTCCGTATGCAGATAGATAAAGTAAAAAATAAAGTAATTAATTTTTTTATTATTTTGTGCTGAATATTTATTTATTAATTTTATATATCTGCATATATATCCTTATTAATATTATATATCTGCATTTACATCTGGCACATTGCTGTGCAAAAAGGGAATTTACTTCAATAGGTTATGTCGAAACAGCCACCTTTCCAGTTTCCACTGCGCGTAGGGTAACCATGTAAGAATTTTACTTTTTCCATTCCGGTGCACCTCAATTCACGGAACTTAGTACACACACATTTCAAATGTTACTCAAATTGCATGAAAAAAATCGAATTTTTTTTACCTGTGTTTGAACCAAGTTGAAGTACATTCCTCTTTTTTTCATTAGTTGGTCATGTGTCCCAACTTCTTTGACAATTCCGTCAGACAAAACAACGATTCTGTCAGCAGTCCGGATTGTTGATAACCTATGAGCAACTACAACTGTTGTTCGACCTTGGCTTGCCTGAAAAAAATCTGTGCTTATTTTCCTGTTTTTTTTTTTTTTTTTTTACAAATATTTTCTCCAAAGGAATAGCTTTGTACTGTACATTCATAGGAATAGCATTGTACTATACATTGTTTCAAATTATTATTTATAGGGTAGAGTGGGGGCTATTGGGACAGATTTTTATTAACCTATGTATAACCGTAAAAATACAAGAATTTTAATTTCTTTTTAACAAGCTCATAAACTGAACATTCGTTTACTTAAAAAGTCATTCGACACATGTTAAAAAAATACCATATATTAGTTGCTGAACATTTAAACAAACATATAAGCTTCCCATTAGCCCCCATACGTGGGGTCTAATATGACAGGGTGCAAGGGTAATTGGACATGTCAAATTTATGTCTCCTTAACTAAACTTTCAAAAAAGGGTAAAATAATCAGAAAGTAACCAGAAAATAAAATTTTAAAGCCAACATCATTTACATAAAGTATACATAATGAAATTTTTTTAAACAATTATTTCCCATTGAAAGGTGAAATATCAATGTTAAAACTCAAAATCGAAGATGATCCAATATTTTTTGTTAAATCACTGGAAAGGAAAATTTTATAACTAAATCTTCTAAAATTTATCCAAACTTGTCCTCTTTTTCAGGGTAACGTGAATTCCAAAAGACCGTATTTATCTTCAAATAGCTTGCCCAGAAGTCATAGTTTTCTATTTCAGAAATCAATCCAATGAATAAAGAATAGTTTGCTTTCTAGCAAATTTTACCAAGAACAAATTATTTAACTTCACCAAGCTCTGTTCAGATGTAATTAATGAAATTGCAGGTGGAAAAATGTCACCACTAACGCTATTTAAACTTTTACTTATTATACGATGAAAAAATTTAAAGTTTAAAAAGTTTTTGGCAACTTGATAGAAGTAGATTTTAGAGATTTATATAGATTCTATACATAGATTCTGCAAAAGAAGCATACAAAGCTACGGCCCCTGTATGTTCGCAGTAAAGCACAAAAGAAGCAGGCTAGAGCGGTGCATCTTTTGATACCTCAGCGCCAGTTTCCATAGTTTCGACTGCTATGTTATGCGCAGTAGCTCAAAAAACAGCTAAAGGTGTGCATCTTGGGAAACTTCAGTGCCGGTTTGTTATGAGCAGTAGCTCGAAAAAGCTTCAAATCATTTGAACTGATAGCCCCCTCTACTTCTCCTTCCTAACTCTATGCCCAATAGTGGTGTAATTGTTTCCAGCTGCCTATTTCTAGCCTCCATTAGGAGCTTTAATACAGCCAATAACGCCTCGTAATCTACAACCCTGGTCAAGTGACGAGGTAAACACCTGACCGAGCACCCAACGGAACTTCGAGCGACATCGTACGCTGACGCCGTCGGGACTCCACAGATTTAATGAGCACGTGTGTCCAAGTGTTACTCGGGCCCATTCGTCAGGAGTTGTTTTTTTGCCCAACAGATTTTCTACTCTTTCCAAGTACAGATATCCGATTTATACACTCTTAAAACGAACGAGCGATTTTAACTCAGTCTGAGTAATTTTCACTTCTCCAGTCTGGAAAATTCACTTCTCCTCTTGGAGTGGATCCTTTGCGAGTTAAACCTCCGACAGGATCACTCCAAACGAGTGATTTTAACTCAGTCTGATTTAATATTCACTCTTTTCCAGTATCGAAAATGCTTTTCTCCTACTGGAGTGGATTTCACTCGTTTGTTTTAAGAGTGTAGGATGACTGGCAGTAGGTGGGATTCGAACCCCCCTCACTCCTGAGAAGGCTGAATCCTGAAGCGGATGCCTTAACCACTCGGCCACGGACGGGCCTCCCAATAGTGAACGGGAGGGATCCATTTAACAATGAGCATTGAAATCGCCAATACTTGGTCGAGTGCAGCTTGCACCACGGATTCGCTCTCCGTGTCGAGGGCAGATGTGGCCTCGTCCAGAAGAAGGATCTTTGGGTTCTTGACGAGGGCCCGTGCGATGGCGATCCTCTGCTTCTGCCCGCCACTCAGCTGGGTGCCCCGCTCACCGATCAGGGTGTCGTATTTCTGCACGACAGAAACACACCATGTAAAGTTATGTTGAATTTTCCTCAATTAACATGATTTTTAAATAGTTCTGCTGAAAACAGTAACTGGTTTTGCAAAGTGTTCTTTTTTTTATTAGTTGGTAATAAAAAATGTATATTGATGGCGTTTTTCTTCGATAAATTCTAGCAGATGTATGTATTTTAAGGGTCTTGTATGGTGACCGATCTCTATACAATTCAAATGGTGAAACTTTTGACCCTTATTTTAAAAAAGTATACAACGAAAGGTTTTCACTAAAACTTAAAAAAACAGCCAAAAAATTTTGCAGAATTGCTTAAAAAATTCGATCTTGCAGTCTTCTTTAAGAAGTCTGCAGTTTTTTTTTTAATATACAGAAAATTAAAGTGTATCGAAGAGGGATTCTGAAGTTTTTTTTGTAGAAATTGTGCACCAAATCTATAGTCATTTCTGATGCTTCAAAAAAACTGCAGTTATTTTGAGGCAACAGAAAAGTGAAGTCTGACTACGGATATATCTGAGGTTTTTTATGCAGCAATTCTACAACCATTCTGAAGTCTTTTCGGCACTTTAAAAAAACTGCAGTTATTTTGAAGCAACAGACCAACAGACGAGCGAGAATATTTAAAAAATGCAGTTATTTTGAAGCAATATAAATCTAAAAGATGATCACAGATGTATCTGCAGTTTTTCTGCAGCAATTCTACAACCATTCTGAAGTCATTTCGGCACTTTGAAGAAACTGCAAGTATTTTGAAGCAACAGACGAGCGAGAATATTTTCTAACTATACTATAGTTTGCTTATATATTTGCAGAACCAACTTCATAACAACTTCCGATAGCACAGTCGGTAGCGCACTCGACAGCAGCACAATTCTCCTCAGATCGAATCCCGCTCTCCTACTTCCCGAAATGGTCAGAAAAACAACCCTCTTGTTCGATAATTACTTTATATATTTTTACTTTTAAAACATTTCGCTAGATGGCGCCGCGTTTTCTTACAAAAAAGAGCCAAAATATTCTGCAAAATTGTTTTACGAAAACTTCAAAAAACTGCAGTTTTCTTGCAGAAATTCTGCAGACTAAGTGTTTCAGATCCCTTCAGAATTTGTGAAGTTTTTAAGTTTTTTTAAGCAATTCTGCAGATTTTTTGGCTAGGATGAGGAAAAAAAACAGAAGAAAGCAATTTTGTCATTAAAATAATTAAAAAGTATAATTTTAAGGATATTAATTAGTTATAATTAAAAAAAAATTGAGTAAATTAGTGACGCATGTGAATATCTAAAAAAAATTTGGTTTTAACTATAACTAATTAATATCTTTAAAATAATACTTTTAATGACAAAATAACATTATTCTGTAATTGTTTGGTATGTTTTCGTAAATACATGTCGTGCAATTTATTTAAAAACAGGGCATTAAGTTTCTCCATTGGAATCGTAAAGAGATAATCCCCCTTACAAGTCCCTTAATCCCTTAATCACCTTAGAATTATAAGAAATAAGCCTACAATAATATTCGTCTTCTTAAATTTTATAATTGCAAAGTTTAATAAATTAATTTATAGTGTTAAGATTTACAAATATTTATGCATTTATTTTGATTACCCGATTCATTTTTAACTGCCTCACACCTAGTCCTAATGTGGAAAAATTTAACGGTATACACATAAGAATATGAAGTTGCAAATTTGCACAATCTGTCAAAAAAAATAGAAAACAGCTGTCTCATAAAAGATTTTAAAATTTCGAAATACATTTTAAGCTTTTTATCTTCAGTAAGAACCATTAAAATAGCTTATTATTGCTACAGATTATAGAATAAAAGTTTATATTGAATTTTTTTAGCTAGCAATTAAAAATAATAGGAATTGATTACGGCGCTTATTAGTATACATTTCTAATTCCTTGATTTGACTTACCAATGGTAGTGCGTCGATAAAATTGTGAATGTTGGCCGTTTTAGCGGCCTTTTCAATTTCCTCCTGCGTTGCGTCGTTTTTTCCGTACCTGATGTTCTCAGCAATGGTCATTGAGAACAGCACCGGTTCCTGACCGACGAGACCAATGTGATCTCGCAGCCAACCCACGTTAAGATCTTTCACATTGTTGCGATCCAAGACAACCTATTTTTTAGAGAATAAAACAAACTTTACTAATCATATGAAGAGTACACGGGAAGAAGCGATTGATTTATTAGGCGGACGCCCGCAACTTTCTGCTTGGCGGCATGAAACCGGTTTCTCTTTCTTTTTCGCTTGGTCCAAGCGTCGGGAGCGCCAATCGCCTGAACTTGGGAGCTAGGAACCACAGATATAGCAGTTAATTATTCTGTACACTGGCATATCACGTGACCTACAACACTGACTTCTTTGCTTGCGCGTCCCATCGTTAGCATTGGAGGTCACGTGATCTGCCACTTCTTAATTTTAACTATGATCTCTGCGGTAGGAGCTGGTTTCCTTACACAAGTTTAGGCGATCACTCGCTATCATCGCCAAAGGGGCCTGCTAAGGAAACTTCTCTGAAAAATCAATCGGTTTTTCCCGTGTACTCTTCATATGTTTAAGAAAAAAGAATGTAAGATTTAATTGCTTTGTTCTATTTTTTGGCAACAAATAATTGACAATGGGTATTTCCATAATCAAAAGAAGGGGGATGTTATAATAGGGTAGACTTACCAGTGAATGAACGTTTCTGAAAAAAAGAATGTAAGATTTAATTGCTTTGTTCTATTTTTTGGCAACAAATAATTGACAATGGGTATTTCCATAATCAAAAGAAGGGGGATGTTATAATAGGGTAGACTTACCAGTGAATGAACGTTTAAGACGTCACGTTCTCCAGTAAATGAACAGCAGGATATGACCAGGACACAACCAACCATTGTCAGATAGCTTCCTACTACATGGAGGAAGTCAGTGTTGCCAATCCATATAGTGGAATGATTTTCAATCCTTATTTTTTTTATTATATTTACCAAATGTTCATTCACTGGGGCCTGTTTACTCACTGGTCAGTCTACCCTATCATGGAAAAAAATGGTGAAAAGCCATCGTTTGAGACAACGCTATGCTATTTTTTTTACTCAGTTCTTTACTTATTTTTAAAAATAACTCGCCTCACTAGTTGTTTAAGGTTATTTTGCTTTCAATTAATATTCGTTTTTATGCAAATTGGAAAAATCCAGAAGTAACAATAAGCAACTTGCAGTTAAATCAAGTACCCTTAAATTCCCAAAGATATTTTAATTTCCATTATATTAAAAGATTTCTTTATTCAATATTAAAACAGGGTTTCTAAATTCGTATGACCATTCGTTCGAAACAAGCAAACTTCTGCTTTATTGTCATTTTTTTTAATCGGAGGTTAGAAAACTTTATTTAGTGGGCAAGGGTCTATCTTTTATTAGTATTTGAGAGTGTTTCTAATAATACAGTGAGTCGGGCTTTCTAAAAAAATTAAGTAAAACATCGTCACTTAAGTTCCCACATGTGCTATCTCACTTTGCACAACGAATCAGATTTACTGTGCAGTTACAATTGGCGATAAATATTATTTTGCGGCAACTTGTGTGATACTAATTCTTTGACTTTGCAACAATGACGCTTTCCGGCAACCCTATCTGACCATAATTTATTAGCGCGGTATAGAAAGCGTGACGTCAAAAGTCGCCAGAATACGGACTTTCGGCGTGGTTTCGGAAAGTTCGCCAACCGTACAGTAAATCTGATCCGTTGCGCAAAGTGAGATAGCACGTGCGGGAACTTAAGTGACGACATGCTTACAGAGCCTTTAGTGGCGTCGTAAAACCTTTGAATGAGCTGTATGATTGTGCTCTTCCCGCATCCACTGGGCCCGACCAAAGCCACCCTTTCCCCTTGACGGATGTCCAGAGAGACGCCCTTCAAAATCTGTATGAAGAAACAACGCGTCCATTAGGGCGGGCCGAAATAGATATTTATGCAACTAGTGCGAAAAGTAATGCTTTTTAAAACTAGTGGATTTTATTTCACTCGCTCGTGAAATAAAGACACGTGTTTTAAAAAGTTTACTTTTCGCACGTGTTTCATACACTATTTTTTATAATTGAGTGAAAAAAAATCAAATCTCATTGGTTCAAAAATAATTCACGTGCTAATTAGACTAAAACGAGTTTGGAGCTTCCAGGAGAGATGTCAAAGAAAACAACCAATGAACTCGCAGTTCTTAGCGCGTGATGCTATAAACACCAATAAGGGTGTTTCAACATTTTGTCAAAGAAAGCAACCAATGAACTCGCAGTTCGAAGGGCGTGACTAAAGAAATATTCCCATCGCGAGAAAAAAATTTCATTGAATCAAAAATAATTCACGCTCATAATATTTTTAAATAAAGCAGATCGATAAATCTTTGGATGTTATGAGTATTATCAAATCGAAATTTTACTTGAAATGTTGGCATCTAATGAAAAGAGTGACACAAAGTACTTTTCTTTCACTACTTTTGGGTGAAAAAAAAGTACTTTGTGTCACTGTTTCAAAAAGTTTGACATTTTGCACGCGTTTGATATTGAAATTATAATGTAAAAGTCGGCTTTTTTTCACGCAATTATAAAAAAAACTTTTTATTTTATTTCGGATCGCTATAGTGCGGAAAAGCTGCCATGGGTAAAGACATGAAAAATGCACTAATTTTTTTTTATTACTTTATCTTCCGTTCGCGCAACGCCATCAAAGTTGGAAAAAATTGTCAAAAAACGAAATTTTTTTTTTATTTTTTATACACGCTAAATTTTTTTCGTTGCGTTCCTATATCATAAATTAACTTCTAAAAGTACGTAAAATCAATTTATATGCACTTATCATACATTTGCGTCAGATCTGTTAATTTTGCAAAAACTAAGAATTTTCCTCATTTTGTACTTCGTTGGGTAGCCGGAAGATTTGACGCAAATGTATGATAAGGGTATATATTTTGATTTTACGTAATTTTGGTAGTTAATTCATGAATAGGAACGCAACTAAAAACATCTATCGTGCTTCTAGAAAATTATAAAAAAACTTGGTTTTTTAACAATTTTTCCCAAATTTGAAAGCGTTGCGCGAACGGAAGATAAAGTAATAAAAAAAATAATTAGTGCATTTTTCATGCCTTTACCAATGACAACTTTTCCGCACTTTAGCGATCCGAAATAAAATACATAAAAAGTTTTTTTTTCGGCTCACCCTAACGTCCATGGGGAAGACTACATCAAATTGCAAGGTACAGGGTGGTAATAAATTAATGCTCGAATATTCGAAGTAGTATGTTGCTTGAATGAATAATCCGAATGTGACAAACATTGAGACAAAAGAAGGGGGGTGGGGGGTCATAATGGAATCATGAAAAAGAATTTCTTCTCTTGACCAGGGTTCTAAATTACGAGGCGTAGACAATTAAGAGAAGGACTCTCTTTTTAATTCCACATCTTGAAAATCGAATCGAACGTCCTATGGAGAATATTCGCAAGTCAATTACCGCCACAAATTTATTAAAGGTTACTAGTTTCTTGTATCATTGTAAAGAACTAAAGGAACTGAAAGGATAAAACTAATTTGTTTTGTGAAAATCACATATTTAGTATTTTTAATAATTTTTTGAAGTTAGTAAAAAATGGAGTAAGCATAAAGTTCTAAGTATAAAAAAATTATTAAAAAATACTAAATATGTGATTTTCACAAAACAAATTAGTTTTATCCTTTTAGTTCAATTTGTTCTTTACAATGATACAAGAAACTAGTAACCTTTTAATAAATTTGTGGGGGTAATTGACTTGCGAATATTCTCCATAGGAATAACATTACGATTTTCAAGATGTGGAATTCCAAAGATAGTCCTCTTAATTCCAATTTCGGCCAACACTGCAAATTCCGCCTCTTAATTTAGAACCCTGGTCAAGAGACGAGTTTTTTTTTTTTTTTTAAGATTCCATTATTTTCCTCCTCTTGATTAAGCGTCCCATTGAGACAATGGAATCATAAAAAAGAAATTCGTCTCTTGGCCAGGGTTCTAAATTACGAGGCTTAGCTAATTACTTCAAAAACAGCCAATTACGCCTCATAATTTAGAACCCTGGTCAGGAGAAGAGTTTGTATTTTTTAAAATTCCCCATCCCTCCTCTTGATTAGTAAGTGTCTCGATGTTTGTTGCATTCGGATTATTCATTCAAGCTACAGACCTCTCGATGCCGATCGTTATTTTATAACCACCCTTAATATGTTAACTACAAAAAAAAAAAAAAAAAAAATTCCCCAGCGCAACAGCCCATTACTGGGCCAATGCCTGCTGTGTCCATTTCAGCTTTCGTGACCTAGGGCTCTGGGGTGCTAGGCATATGTCCCGGTAAGGTGGTAAGAATCACGCGGAACTTATGTTAACTACTAGTGAATAAAATTAAACCTGATACTTTGCCACATTTTAATTAACACGTCCCATTTAAGGTTATTGCGTTTATGATTTGCAAAAATGGAAAACAAACAAACTGAAAGATACAGAATTGATAATAAGTTCCACAAGTTACGGTATTAACATGATGTGTGCTACAACATAGAAATTCTTTTTAACCTGTTATGCGGTTTTGTTATGAATGCTTTTGCATAACATAGCTTTAAGAACTAGCGAAAACGAAATATAAATTAATCTATGCACTTTAGGTTAATCTAAAACATGGAATGTTTTAAATACAATATGATAGATGTCTGCAGTCGTTGCATTTAGATTTTAATTTCCAGGATAACTTATTCTTTCATTTTCCTACAGTGCTTGAAATTTTTTATCTATATTAAAACGAATACCACTATTATTGACAAAGTTAGCAGGTAGTTTGGAAAGTTAGCTTTCTGGCAATTAACCATCATATTTGAAGAGTACAAGGGAAAAACCACTTGATTTCGTATGAAGGCTTTCCTCAATAGGCCTCTTTGGCAATGATAGCGAGAAATTGCCTAAACTGGTATACAGAAACCGGTTACTCGCTTTGTTCTTCTTTCGCGGCAACCCTGATTCACGCCAGATATCTTTAACACGTTTGTACCGCTATTGAAGAACCGAAAGAAAAACCGGTTTCCTAACGCCAATGTCCGCCAGGCAGACACAATTACGGAAAGACTCCTAAAAAATCAAGTGGTTCTTCCCGTGTACGCTTCATTTGCTGAAGCAAATATGCAAGTTACCGGAACAGTAGGTCTTGCGGGATAGTTAAAGTAAACGTCCTTGATACGTATTGTTCCTTTCACTGAAAAAGGTGTCTTTCCCTCCTTTGAACTGCTGTCTATTAAAGGAACCTGAAAAATTATAATTGAACATTATTTTAAATAAATATTATTGTTAGGTAAGAATATAAATTTATAAATTTATTTGTTTGTTCGTTCATTTCATTTATTATTTATTTTTATTTATTCCAATTATACAATGTAAAATGAATGAAATAATAATTGATAAATAAATGAGTGAATGTAAATTGGCAAATGAATAATAAATTAAGACCGAATATGTTTCGTGTGCACCATTTGAAACGAAGCGATTTAACTTTTAGAAGAGTTTATTTGGCAATGAAATAATCTCCAGTCTCCAAATTATGACCGAATATGAGTGATTTTAAATCAGTCTGAGTTAATATCAGTCTGTGTATTTTCACTCCCTTCCCTCCCTTCCAGTGTCGAAAATGCACTTCTCCTACTGGAATGGATTTCACTCTTTTGTTTAGTTTAGTTTATAGTTTAGAAACTTTTAATTTGATGCTAGATTGGAAAAAAGGCCAAACCAAATTTTATTATACAAGTGTTATCGTGCCGTAAAGATGTACTATAATGGGCTGTTTGTAGCTACCTTTGTTTTGATAGTTTTTTATACATAGCTTTGACTATCCTATCGTGTTCTTGAATATTCAGTAACTATTATGATATAAGTTTCTCAAAACCAGAATATATAAAAAGATGATTTTCTAGCAAAATATGTTACTATGACAATCAAAATCGTCGATTTGCAATGGAATTGAAGAGTACGCGGGAAGAACCGATTTATTTCTGACTGACGAGTCTTTCCGTAATTGTGTCTCTGCTTGGCGGACATTGGCGACCAAAAACCGGTTTTTCTTGTGGTTCTTCATTTGAGGTACAAACGTGTGACTCGTTCCACGCAACTCTGGCGTGAATCAGGGTAGCCGCGAAAGATATACAGAACGAGTAACTGGCTTCTTTTCACCAGTTTAGGCGATTTCTAGCTATCAGCCCCAAAGAGGCTGTTGAGGAAAGCCTTGCACGAGATCATTCGGTTCTTCCCGTGTACTCTTCAATTGTCGCAAACGCGTCAAATTATCACACAAAAAAATTGTTTTTTTTTCATGATTCAGTAATTGACTTAATATAGAGATGTTGTTTAAGGATGTGTCAACTAGTTAGAATGAGGAAATGCTAAATGCACACTCTTAAAACAAAAGAGTGAATTCCACTCCAGTTGGAGAAGTGCATTTTCGACACTGTAAAAGAGTGAATATTATCTCAGACTGAGTTAAAATCACTCGTTTGGAGTGATCCTGTCGGAGGTTTAACACACAAAGGATCCACTCCAAAAGGAGAAGCGCATTTTCCAGACTGGAGGAGTGAAAATCAATCGGGTGAGTTAAAAGCGCTCGTTCATTTTAAGAGTGTACTTTTTTTTCGTACCCTTTCAATAATGCTATAGATTTTAGCAGCAGAGCCTCTCGCCATCGAAAAAGCTTCAATAAATGGTATCAATTGACTTAAATAGATGGATGCAGCATGAGCGTTGAACATAACCTGGAAATTAAAATAAAAGTGAACTGCTCAAAAGCATAAACTATTCTGTCCTAATATATATATTTTTTAAGTAGAGAAGTTATTTTAAAGAAATATATGTCAGTAGAAATTTTCAAAATAATACTTACAGTTACAAAATTTCCTCCGGTTAAATCGCCGGCACCTACGAGTTTTATTCCATACCAGAAAGCCAGCGAAAATCCCAATTTGGAGCATGTAAACGTAATACATCCGTCAAGTGCTGTTATAAAACCTCTTTTAATTCCTTTTTTACAAGCAGGTACAAGACACTTGTCATACCTTTTCATGGAAAAAAATGACATAAAAGAAACAGTTGTCTAGTACTCAAATAAATGATATTTATTTAAAATTTATTTAAAATACGTATTTATTTAAAATACGTGATTTTCAAAATACTTCATGTACCATTTTAATAAATTTCTAAAAGGGAAGTATCAGTATCTGTTTTTGTGCATAGTCTCTAGCAAACTTAAAAATTGTTTGTAAATGGGTAAAAAAATTGTCGCCTTTTAAATTTATTTAAGTTATGATCACTTCCCCTTGACAAACTAATGACACTTAACGGTTGCTAAGCAATTGCTTATTTGTGAATCATTTTTTGTGTTCGAAAATCACGTGATTAAATTTTCATTTCCGTTACTTTAACTCCAAAAGATCCTCATCAGCTCTTGCTCTTTTTCTTCGTTAGTTGTGGCATAGTTATATTAGATGATTGCAATTTCCACGTAGAGTAAAATATTAAAATATTGCAAAAACTAGACTTTTTAAATTAATTTACTACAAACTATTTTTTTTATAACTCTTAATACCGTTATCAAGTTAAAATTTTATGTCTTTATAAAATAAAAATTATGAATTGTATCCGGAGAGGGGCTTTATCCCTAAAGTGCTGCAGAAGCGACCAGACAGCCATTACGAGACTTAAAAGTGGACACATTAGATCTCTGTGTTACACCAATGGGAAGAAGACCTTTTCTACCTGACCGAAGTGTTCCAGCAAACAGGCGGCACCTGACCACATCTTGTGCTGTCTGGGACTTTCCAGACTCGATCTTTATAAAAATCCAGTCATGATCCTGGACTTTTTGCGAGTGACTACACTGTAAGAAAAAACCTGTTGTTTTTACAGTTAAAAACTGTCAACTTTGAAGCCAGTTAATAACTGTTTATTTTACAGTTTAAAACTGTAATTTTTTTACAGTTAAAAACTTTATTTTTTTACAGTTTCAAACTGTAATTTTAACAGGAAGAAACTGTTAATTTAGCAGGGAAAACTGTTAATTTAACAGTTTTAAAATGAAATACTCTGTACTAGCACTCGCGACCAAGATTACTTTATCTCAGGCGGCACAGTATTGGGCTGGCATGCAAGATGCTCCTGGAAGTGGTATAGATCTGACCCGGTTTTGATCCAGGAACCTCTTGTGTACGAATCCAATACTGATCCCCTTGCGAGGAAGTAATTACTCGGTCGTGAAGGCTAGTATTGGATATTTGTGCTTAACGATGATCTCAATCACGTGACACTTTGCGCGTCTAATTTAACAGTTTTTTCTCTGCTAAAAAACAGTTTCTCCCTGTTAAAATTACAGTTTTCCTGTAAAAAAATTACAGTTTTAAACTGTAAAAAATTACAGTTTAAAACTGTAAAATAAACAGTTATTAACTGGCGTCAAAGTTGACAGTTTTTAACTGTAAAAACAACAGGTTTTTTTACAGTGTAACATCATAGACCAGGTTTAGCTCTGCTAAACCAAGGAGATAAGCAACAACAAAAACATAATAAATTGTTTTCGTTATTTCTCCTTACCTTTGTATTTCTTTCGCTTCTCCACCATAAGAAACCACGGTTCGAATGGCTGACAATACTTCCTCGGCGACTGCACCCGCTGCCCCGTATGCTTGCATCTCTTCACGAGAAACGGATGCCTGGATCTGTTAACGGAATCAGACATTGATAAAAAGTTGTTTATGACTTTCATTGTAGATTCTGGATAGAGTTTGTCAATAAGAGGGAAAATAAAAACCTTTATTCGGGATTTAATTGCTAGCACCTCGGTACAATTTGGTTACAATGGCGAGGCTATTAAAAATACCAATTATGTGATTTTCACATAACAAATTAGTCTTATGAAATCTAATTATTTCGTTCTTTACAATGATACAAAAAACAAGAAACATTTTATTAAAATTGTGCCGGTAATTGACTTGCGAATATTCTCCATACGAATAACATTACGATTTTCAAGATGTGGAACACTTATCTGGTCCTACCTTTGACATGACTGCCATAGCTAACGATGTGAGAGGAGCGTAAGAGAGTGTGGCCAACGTGTGTAGTAAAAACTAGTAAAATTTTATTAAAATTGAGGCGGTAATTGACTTGCGAATGTTTTCCATACGAATAACATTATGATTTTCAAGATGTGGAATACTTTTCTGGTCTTACCTTTGACATGACTGACATAGCTAACGATGTGAGAGGAGCGTAAGAGAGTGTGGCTAACGTGAGCCTCCAGTTGTAGAGGATTGAAGTGACAACAATGATAATAAGGGTGGAGATTAAACTGATGCAGATGCACACTTTCTCCCCCAGGCCATCCTGGATTCTTGTCAGATCCCTAGGCCAAAGCAGAATAGTAAGCAGTTATTTTGCAATTTGTAAGCATAGATTTAAAAAATAGCAGATCTGCCCCCAGTGGGAAAGGTTAAGCCACTTTTGAAACAGTATCCCATAAGGCAGTTAGCAAGCCCTCGCACATGGCATTCCATACGCCACCAGGTGGCACCATGAGATAATTCGACTAATAAAAAATATATAAAAAATATTAACTAATTAAAACGTTTTACCAGTTTTGCTAGCATAAGTTTATAGCTGGATACGTATTGATAAAATCTGGCAGACATGAGGTATATTATTCATAAAAAAAGCATATTAAAACTGAAGTTTTTAATGCATGTAACTCTTCGGCAAAAGCATTTTTAATGAAACAGTATCCCGTGATGCATTGTAAAAACGGCGAAATGTGGCTTCATCATACAATCCCGCGGTTTGTATTGTGTTGTACGGGAATTGCGCAATCGATGGGCATATCTGCTACTTTCTATAT
>CM043111.1:19173911-19438911 GCA_023701765.1 Hylyphantes graminicola
TCGAATTTTGATCTCATAGCTTAATCGCTGTTAAAAATAAAGAAGCATATTAGACAGTGTTAATTATACTGTAATGGTGATCGAATTCCAAAGACTGAATCGTTACTAAATATGAACATATTTGTGATAGCTATCTTACGGAAGTTAGTAGAACATGTGGCTGCTGCAAAGTAAAAGATAATTCAAAACATTGTCTTTCAAGTGAATTCACGATCGCTTTGGCGGTAGCTTAAACATATGCTTGGTTTCTGGATATCTACACTAGCACTAAAAATAACAATTTAAATTTTTGATATAAACAGAGATATTCAAACGCTGTATTAACTGAGATCATTTACTGCAAAATACATTCGTAAAAAAATTGATTTTTTTTTAAATTCTCGAAGAACAAAGTCGATTGTGAATAAATGCTTTAGTAAAAGCGCGCAATGCACTGTGTTTGGGCGAATCTACTTAACTTAGTAATTTTCAGCAGCTTCATAGATCAAATTTCTAGTTTTGAAAAGCAACTACTTAAAAACAGATTTGTTTGATAAAATTCTAAGCACAATTCTTTTTGGTAAAATAATCTCAAACAGGAAAACGATGATGCACAAAGTGTAGCAAAGCAACAATAAGTAAAACGGGTACTTCATTTCTTCCATTCCAAGGGCGAGTGATGAGTTGTCCGGCCACGCTAGTTTATAGAGTTCGTATTTCCAAAGATAATCGCGCAAAACGTCTGAAAAAAACTTGTCGTAAAAACCACCTTCCATCATATCGAGTACAGCTTTATTAAATTGTTCAAAACAACAAAAGTGTTTCCCCACGAATATGACAAAGACATTCATGAACAGCCAATCGTCGGAAAAATGTTTTTCTTGTGGCGGATAAGTAGGGGCAAATTTCAACGATAGATCATTTCCTATCAAACAATCGGTGCTGCTTATTTCTTTCACTTTAAAGTTCTCGAAATACCAGTTATTTTTTGTTATAATTTCTCCCAACCGCCTCAAGGGTTCTTGATCGCTTTGTAACAAGAGTTGGATATGAGTTTAGGGAATAAGGCATCTAAAATTTTTGTTCTGTACTGCTTCCGAGAGCTCTTGAAAGTTTGCCGGGCTGTAACCATCAATCGGAAACATTAGAAAATTAAGAAAAACTGCATTGTACAGGGATGAAATGACGCCAGCCCACACCAACCAAGTGGCCCACCAAATTGCCTTCTTCAGCGTGTTAACTTCGACATCCAGAGGCTGTTTAAGGAGGCTCCCGACCAAGTTCAGGAATATGTTGACAGATTGCTGCTTCGAAGATGTCACGTACTTGGACGCAGCAGTTGCTACAAGTATGAAACAAAGACAAAATATCCAAACATCGGCGCTAAATGGATACAAGAATGAATTGAATTTCGGAGACTTGCTTGCTTTCTCGCACATGAAAATCACTTTAATTGTTTGATAAGGTACTGTGAAATGTGCAAAGTCAAAGTATCGCCCAGCCATAGCGAACTTTCCAATGCCTATGTCGAATTTTGCTTTAAGACCAGAAAAAATACGACTATGATCTGCTTCTACAGTTAAGTTGTAATTGAATTTTAATCTTTTAGAGAGATAATCCAGCATATAAAAATCCGGATGTTTGGTAGCTTGGGTTCCAATCTTTAAAAGGAAGCTAACATCTGATGTCACCAATCTTAATTTGTCAGGAAAATACATGTTTCGTTTTAAATTTTAAATTTTCTTTGTTGAAGAATAGCTAACTAATATTTTGTAGTATTATTAGTTGAATGAAATTTTTTACGAGTATTGCATGTGAAGCTTTAAATATTTCAAGAACATAAACTTCAACAGTATAGTTTCTGCTTATAGTAACGCTTCATTGTAGTTGGCAATAATGGTGATATATATTTTTGATCTGAAAAATATCCAAACAGGAACTTTGGTCGATTAATACCAATCAGTATTACATGGATATCTTAATTGACAAAAGTTTGAAAGTTAACATGATGTGATATCGTTAAAACACGCAATGTTTTGCCGACACTAAAGTTTTTGAAACATTTTCAAGCAAACAAACGCATTTGTTTGTATTGATCTTATATAATTAAATGATTATGTATCTGCAAGTGTGTGATGCAAGCATGGTGTGATTGCGTTAAAAAATGCACGCAACTTTTTTACGCACACGCAAAAATTTAAAAACATTTTTTACCATGTATATGATTAAAAGCTTGTACGGACTTGTGTGTATTGATCTTATAAAAATAAATGCTTATTTATATGCAAATGTGTTCCGATATCAAATATACATAATGACCACAATTAAAGTAACAACTTTAAAATGCTATAAAAAAAATCCGGTAATCCGAGCATTTTATTTGTCCATTCACATCTATTCCAAGAATGCTATTGTTCTTAATCGCGTTTTCCAGGTACAGATGGAAGGGGAAAACTATTCACCCCTCGTATTTCGGCTGCTATTGGTCAAGGAATTTTGTGAAAGTTGTCATTTTTCAGGAAATAGCGTAAGGAACTGAGAAATGGCAACGAAAATTAAGGGGTCGTCTAAGTATAATAAAATGAGTACCAACTTCGAAATTCCAATGGCAACACCCATTTTTTTACATAAAAATAATCAGCACCGCAAAATACCCCATGTATCAAATAGAATTATTATTTATTTTTCATTACTTGCTGAGATATTAAAGCATTAGTTTTGAACACGTTTAGGGGAAAATTTCCAAAGTTAAATAGGTAATATTTGGGTTGTGTCTTTTTAAAACGGCAATCTTCTTCAATAATATAGTGATTATTATTTTTTTAATTTATGATTTTAAAATCCAAAAATAAAATAAAAACTAGAAAATGAAAAGTTTTTTAATTTTAAATGATTCCACATATACGGTTATTTATAACGAACAGATTTTCAAATGTGATTAGTTACAATCATATTGTCAAACATGATTATTACATTTATGTTTCACATTTTTTATGCAAATTTTTGTTTCATTCATATTGTTGCAAAAAGTTTGTTTTTAAATTTCGTCACATTTTATCGGTAATATAAACCATGTGTAAAAAAAGAGGGTTATGACCTTAACACGATATTTAAAGAAAGCAAAATAAAATTACTCAGGATTTGACAATGATTTTTAACGTAAGCAAGTGAGCACTAATCATTTTAAATAATCAATGTGGTAACAACGAAATGTACTGAAAACTGAATTCCAGTAATATTTTAGGGTATTTAATTTTTAATATTAAACATACTTTGGAATTGTATTTGAAATAAAACACATTTAAAAACGTAATAATCTATATAATTTAATGTTAATTATACAAACAAAATGCATTGTATGCACCTGAATTAAGAACAGATTTTTAGGTGTTTGACAGACATCAATAATTTGAATAAACATTTATCAACAAACGCTTTTCAACTTCCAAACGATAATGCAAGTTAGGATCAAATTTGCCAAGTAACTTTTTACACGATCCCTAAAGTTCGTCTTTTTTCAGTATTTTTTACAATAACTCGGCAAAAAATGTTGTTATATATAAAAAAAAATTCGGGATTTTGGATCTACTTGATTTACTTTATCGATTTGTGCAAAAAAATGGGGTTTCTATTCATGTCTTATTTTTTCTTCATCCCCTCATCTACAAGGTGATTATAAAGAAACTTTGTCAACATCTGCATTTCTAGAGTCCGTTCTCGTTAACCGATTGAGATGAGATTGCAAATACAAGTCATTCGGTGGTATGCGCTCGAAATTCTGTGAATGGCATTATTAGTCGTGCGCACCATTACGGATATAGTTACAGAAACTCGAAAATGTCGAATTGCAACGCCTTCTTGTTTCTGTCTCAAAATGTTCAGCGCATGCGAAAACCTTAAATAGCATTGGAACGGTATGTCCAAAAACCGACGTGTTATGCATACACAAAAAAGAGTTCTGAAAACCGTCCAACAAAACACGATCTGGGCGCACGCAGTAAATTTGCATATGACTGAGGCAATATCCCAATCACAAAACGCCGTTCGCCAGATATTCAGCGTAGGAAACCTCAAAATCTATAGAGTTAAGCCTCGGTTTCCTCGGAGTCCGTCAGCAGATTTAAGCGGTCGGACAAGTGCGGTGAGTGACGTCATACAAACAACTGACATTGATTACGCTAGAGTGTTTTCCTCGGGAGCGTTACCGGACAACTCAACACGACCGCCAGATTGGGTTGCTGTTGAGTGTGTTTAGAAAATCCTGATGACAACGTTTTTTGCTGTTGTCTGTTGTGTGGTTTGTTTGATAAAAATAAAAAAAATTGAGGAAATGACGGAAATCCAGAGTGGTTTTACGCTTGCCGAGGAAGAAATGCTAATTGATTTTGTGAGAAATCACGAAGAACATAAATTTTCCATTTTTGACATGCAAAGACGAAAACCAAAATAACAACAGAGTTAGTTGAGTGAGTTCGCTAGGTTTCCAGTTTCGTGTCAACGTAAAGTTCCGATAAAGCGGTGGTCGGTAGGATGACGTCATCCACGTATAATAGCGGTCGCATTTTTCTCCGCGACAGACTCCGAGGAAACCAAAGCTTTAGGAAGGAGGAGTAGTGGGATCTATCAGTTCAAATGGCTTAAAGCAGAGCTGTCAGGTTACTACGCATAACATACCGGCACTGAGGTATCCCAAGATGCACCGCTTTAGCAGTTTTTTGAGCTACTGCGCCTAAGGGTAAAAACGTAGTGGAGCGGCGAGTCAAGAGTCAAGCGGCGCATTTTTTATTCAAGACATTACAGTGAAAAATGCTAATTGATTTCAATCGATTCACATGCATCGCTTCACATGCACATAGTAGAGAGGCAGGAACTGCTGCGAAGAGAGCCTCATGTCATGAATCTAGTCAGCAAGATGCTATCTTTTTGACATTAGTTAAAGTTGCTTGATAGAAAACTTATTGCTTGCCATACCTAAATGCTAACAATATTATACAGTATAGTAAAACGTACCTGTACAATTATTTTCTTCTCCTACTTCCTTCCATGGTTTGTCCAATGTATACCGATTGTGATGGTCATTCAGCTGATGATTTCATAAAGGTTCACACTCTTAAAACCAAAGAGTGAAATCCACTCCAGTTGGAGAAGTGCATTTTCGACACTGGAAAGGAGTGAATGTTAACTCAGACTGAGTTAAAATCATTAGTTTGGAGTGATCTTGTTGGAGGTTTAACACACAAAGGAACCTTTTGTAGAAGTGCATTTTCAAGACTGGAGGAGTGAAAATTACTCAGATTGAGTTAAATTCGCTCGTTTGTTTAAAGAGTGCACGATTCCGTATAGACAGAATTAGCAACTCCACGTTCATTTTGTGTAATAAAATACTTTAACCTTAAAATCCAGAAAAATTCACAAACAGACAGTACCACCTGCACTGGAAGCCCCAAGTCGACTGGAGCAGCGCTTCAAAGAAATCCTTGGTGATTTTACTAGCGACGAGTCAAGATTCATGTCGATGCATGCAGCGCTGCTTGCCGTCCTACTATGTGCGCGTCAACTTCAATGTACGGAAGATTTATATATAAAAAAAAAGCCGCTTGACTCTTGACACGCCACTCCACTACGTTTTTACCTTAACATAGTAGCCGAAATTATGGAAACTGGCACCCAAGATGCACTGCTCTAGCCTGCTTCTTTTGTGCGTTACTGCGCACATACATGGACCGCTCTATTCTTTTTCATAACTCTGTGATAAAATCATGGTCATATCATATCAGTCATATGCAAATTTAATTATGATGTGATACAGCGTGTGACCAAATCGTGTTTTCTTCGACGGTTTTCAAAACTCTTTTTAGTGGATGCATAACGCGCCGGTTTTTGGACATATCGGTGCCGTTCCAACGTTATTTAAGGTTTTCGTAAGCGCTGTACATTTTGAGATAGGAAAAAGTCGGGCGTTGAGATTCGACATTTCCTAGTTTCTGTAACTATAACCGTAAAGGTGAGCACCACTGTCTTGTCATTCACAGAATCTCGAGCATATACCTCCGAAAAACTATATTTGAAATCTCATCTCAATCGATTTACTGGAACGGACTCTATAGATGTGCAGGTGTTGGCAAATCACCCTGATGTATTTAAAAAAAATCGGTGCGAAATTTCAACCTTTTTGTCCATAAACTAAATAACAATAATAATAATTTAAAAAAATAGTTAATCCAATATTCATATTTTTAAAGTTAATTCAAAATTTTAAGTGAAAATAGTTAGAATATTAAAAAAAAATGTCCTCCCAAGTGTAGGACTTAACTTAAAATAGTTATTTATGCAACTAGTGCGAAAAGTAACGCTTTTTAAAACTTGTGGATTTTATTTCACGGGCGAGGAATCGAGCGCGTGAAGTAATGATACGTGTTTTAAAAAGTTTACTTTTCGCACGTGTTTAATACATTATTTTTTTATAATTGTGTGAAAAAAATCAAATCTCATTGGTTCAAAAATAATTCACGTGCTAATTTTTTTACGTAAAGAAGATCGATATCGATAAATCTCTGGAACTAAAAAAGACAACTGATTTTTACACCTTATAAATTTTCTCTCATTCTTTACAAAACATTCTGTGTCAACTATTATTATTTTTTTTTCTTTAGTTAGCTTATTGATTGCACTGAAAAACAAAACCGATACAATGCGATTATGTATAACTTTTGTGCATACCAGCAATTGGCGCCGTTTTATTAGCGGGACGCTTGAATTGCTAAAGTAATCGTTTATTTCATTATAATAAGAGCCTTTTTTAATGCATGTATATGGATATTTTATATTTGCGCGATTTTTTTTTAATCACGAATATAATGTTCTGAAATATAGACAAGTTCTTTGTGATTACGTACAGCAATCAAAAACTGTTGGTGTTGTTTTCTAAAAAAAAAATGTTTTAAGCGCTTTTGCTATTAGTAATGCATCTCTGTAGTTGACAATAATAGTGATATATATTTTGAATCCTAAAAATATTCAAAAAATTACATGAGTTGATTAATCTTAATCAGATTTTTCACAATTTAAAAAAGTTGTGAAAAATCTGATTAGGTTCAGTTTTTGTGGCTGTTGTTTGCCTAAAACAATTATACTTAATTAAAATTAAACTACATTTGTATATGAAGTTTGAAGTTGCATCACCAGCTAAAGTAAGTTTATTTTTCCCCAATTTCAGATACAAAAATGTATAGTTTCTTATTGTAGATCTTCATGTACTTCTGTTTTTACATCTTCAATACTACTGACAATGACAGGTTCAGTTTTTGTGGCTGTTGTTTGCCTAAAACAATTATACTTAATTAAAATTAAACTACATTTGTATATGAAGTTTGAAGTTGCATTACCAGCTAAAGTATGTTTATTTTTCCCCAATTTCAGATACAAAAATGTATAGTTTCTTATTGTAGATCTTCATGTACTTCTGTTTTTTACATCTTCAATAGTACTGATAATGACAGGTTCAGTTTTTGTGGCTGTTGTTTGCCTAAAACAATGATACTTAATTAAAATTAAACTACATTTGTATATAAAGTTTGAAGTTGCATTACCGGCTAAAGTATGTTTATTTTTCCCCAATTTCCGATACAAAAATGTATAGTTTCTTATTGTAGATCTTCATGTACTTCTGTTTTTACATCTTCAATAGTACTGACAATGACAGGTTCAGTTTTTGTGAATGTTGTTTGCCTAAAACAATTATACTTAATTAAAATTAAACTACATTTGTATATGAAGTTTGAAGTCGCATTACCAGCTAAAGTATGTTTATTTTTCCCCCAATTTCAGATACAAAAATGTGTAGTTTCTTATTGTAGATCTTCATGTACTTCTGTTTTTACATCTTCAATAGTACTGACAATGACAGGTTCAGTTTTTGTGGCTGTTGTTTGCCTAAAACAATTATACTTAATTAAAATTAAACTACATTTGTATATGAAGTTTGAAGTTGCATTACCAGCTAAAGTATGTTTATTTTTCCCCAATTACAGATACAAAAATGTATAGTTTCTTATTGTAGATCTTCATGTACTTCTGTTTTTACATCTTCAATAGTACTGACAATGACAGGTTCAGTTTTTGTGAATGTTGTTTGCCTAAAACAATTATACTTAATTAAAATTAAACTACATTTGTATATGAAGTTTGAAGTCGCATTACCAGCTAAAGTATGTTTATTTTTCCCCAATATCAGATACAAAAATGTGTAGTTTCTTATTGTAGATCTTCATGTACTTCTGTTTTTACATCTTCAATAGTACTGACAATGACAGGTTCAGTTTTTGTGGATGTTGTTTGCCTAAAACAATTATACTTAATTAAAATTAAACTACATTTGTATATGAAGTTTGAAGTTGCATTACCAGCTAAAGTATGTTTATTTTTCCCCAATTTCCGATACAAAAATGTATAGTTTCTTATTGTAGATCTTCATGTACTTCTGTTTTTACATCTTCAATAGTACTGACAATGACAGGTTCAGTTTTTGTGGCTGTTGTTTGCCCAAAACAATTATACTTAATTAAAATTAAACTACATTTGTATATAAAGTTTGAAGTTGCATTACCAGCTAAAGTATGTTTATTTTTCCCCAATTTCAGATACAAAAATGTAGAGTTTCTTATTGTAGATCTTCATGTACTTCTGTTTTTACATCTTCAATAGTACTGACAATGACAGGTTCAGTTTTTGTGGCTGTTGTTTGCCTAAAACAATTATACTTAATTAAAATTAAATTACATTTGTATATAAAGTTTGAAGTTGCATTACCAGCTAAAGTATGTTTATTTTTCCCCAATTTCAGATATAAAAATGTATAGTTTCTTATTGTAGATCTTCATGTACTTCTGTTTTTACATCTTCAATAGTACTGACAATGGCAGGTTCAGTTTTTGTGGCTGTTGTTTGCCTAAAACAATTATACTTAATTAAAATTAAACTACATTTGTATATGAAGTTTGAAGTTGCATTACCAGCTAAAGTATGTTTATTTTTCCCCAATTTCAGATACAAAAATGTATAGTTTCTTATTGTAGATCTTCATGTACTTCTGTTTTTACATCTTCAATAGTACTGACAATGACAGGTTCAGTTTTTGTGGCTGTTGTTTGCCTAAAACAATTATACTAAATTAAAATTAAACTACATTTGTATATGAAGTTTGAAGTTGCATTACCAGCTAAAGTATGTTTATTTTTCCCCAATTTCAGATACAAAAATGCATAGTTTCTTATTGTAGATCTTCATATACTTCTGTTTTTACATCTTCAATAGTACTGACAATGACAGGTTCAGTTTTTGTGGCTGTTGTTTGCCTAAAACAATTATACTTAATTAAAATTAAACTACATTTGTATATGAAGTTTGAAGTTGCATTACCAGCTAAAGTATGTTTATTTTCCCCCAATTTCAGATACAAAAATGTATAATTTCTTATTGTAGATCTTCATGTACTTCTGTTTTTACATCTTCAATAGTACTGACAATGACAGGTTCAGTTTTTATGGCTGTTGTTTGCCTAAAACAATTATACTTAATTAAAATTAAACTACATTTGTATATGAAGTTTGAAGTTGCATTACCAGCTAAATATGTTTATTTTTCCCCAATTTCAGATACAAAAATGTATAGTTTCTTATTGTAGATCTTCATGCACTTCTGTTTTTACATCTTCAATAGTACTGACAATGACAGGTTCAGCTCTTGTGGCTGTTGTTTGCCTAAAACAATTAGACTTAATTAAAATTAAACTACATTTGTATATGAAGTTTGAAGTTGCAAAACTCGTATTTTCTTCGGAATAAGATAAAGAGACCGTCACCTTCACTGGCGATTTCGTTTAACTCTCTAATAAATGAATTTTTGTTTTCATCCCGAAAAAATATATATGTATCTTGATAAAATCAAGTTTGAAGTTGCATTACCAGCTAAAGTATGTTTATTTTTCCCCAATTTCAGATACAAAAATGTATAGTTTCTTATTGTAGATCTTCATGTACTTCTGTTTTTACATCTTCAATACTACTGACAATGACAGGTTCAGTTATTGTGGCTGTTGTTTGCCTAAAACAATTATACTTAATTAAAATTAAACTACATTTGTATATGAAGTTTGAAGTTGCATTACCAGCTAAAGTATGTTTATTTTTCCCCAATTTCAGATACAAAAATGTATAGTTTCTTATTGTAGATCTTCATGTACTTCTGTTTTTACATCTTCAATAGTACTGATAATGACAGGTTCAGTTTTTGTGGCTGTTGTTTGCCTAAAACAATTATACTTAATTAAAATTTAACTACATTTGTATATAAAGTTTGAAGTTGCATTACCGGCTAAAGTATGTTTATTTTTCCCCAATTTCAGATACAAAAATGTATAGTTTCTTATTGTAGATCTTCATGTACTTCTGTTTTTACATCTTCAATAGTACTGACAATGACAGGTTCAGTTTTTGTGGCTGTTGTTTGCCTAAAACAATTATACTTAATTAAAATTAAACTACATTTGTATATGAAGTTTGAAGTTGCATTACCAGCTAAAGTATGTTTATTTTCCCCCAATTTCAGATACAAAAATGTATAGTTTCTTATTGTAGATCTTCATGTACTTCTGTTTTTACATCTTCAATAGTACTGACAATGACAGGTTCAGTTTTTGTGAATGTTGTTTGCCTAAAACAATTATACTTAATTAAAATTAAACTACATTTGTATATGAAGTTTGAAGTCGCATTACCAGCTAAAGTATGTTTATTTTTCCCCAATTTCAGATACAAAAATGTGTAGTTTCTTATTGTAGATCTTCATGTACTTCTGTTTTTACATCTTCAATAGTACTGACAATGACAGGTTCAGTTTTTGTGGCTGTTGTTTGCCTAAAACAATTATACTTAATTAAAATTAAACTACATTTGTATATGAAGTTTGAATTTGCATTACCAGATAAAGTATGTTTATTTTCCCCCAATTTCAGATACAAAAATGTATAGTTTCTTATTGTAGATCTTCATGTACTTCTGTTTTTACATCTTCAATAGTACTGACAATGACAGGTTCAGTTTTTGTGAATGTTGTTTGCCTAAAACAATTATACTTAATTAAAATTAAACTACATTTGTATATGAAGTTTGAAGTCGCATTACCAGCTAAAGTATGTTTATTTTTCCCCAATTTCAGATACAAAAATGTGTAGTTTCTTATTGTAGATCTTCATGTACTTCTGTTTTTACATCTTCAATAGTACTGACAATGACAGGTTCAGTTTTTGTGGCTGTTGTTTGCCAAAACAATTATACTTAATTAAAATTAAACTACATTTGTATATGAAGTTTGAAGTTGCATTACAAGAAACAAATTAGACTTAATTAAAATTAAACTACATTTGTATATGAAGTTTGAAGTTGCAAAACTCGTATTTTCTTCGGAATAAGATAAAGAGACCGTCACCTTCACTGGCGATTTCGTTTAACTCTCTAATAAATGAATTTTTGTTTTCATCCCGAAAAAATATATATGTATCTTTAATACTCACACATTATGGGAAAAATACTAAAAAAATTAAACTGCATTAGAATTTAAATAATTTAAATTTTTTAAAAAATTTCTACATGAAAAAAACCAACTGCAAATTCCAATTTTGATAATAATGACTGGAAAACTTCTAAAAATTTCCAAAATAACCTTTTTTAACTATGATTAATTTTTCAAAACAATTTATTAGTATTTAGTACTAATATTATCATTCTTTGAATACTGCCAAAAACGTAATTTCCCAAAAGTTAATAACCTCACTCTTTAATTTTGAATACACTTTAACTACTGTCATCTATGAGGATTATTAGTAACTAAAACTTTAAAATGAAATGTAATAGATGAAAAACACAGATTTGTCTTTGAGGAGCTCTAATTTAATAGAATGAAGTGGATTATGTTACTTGTTACCAAATGGTAACAGTATGCATTTGAATGTTAATTGAATTTAGTATTTAAAAAAACTAAGTCATACTAATCCCAGAGGCTGTTCAGTCATTAATGCTGAACTGATAGCGATTGCGATGGCTCTTAACTACCTCGATAAATCCTCGCCAAACAAGATGGTCTTTTTTGTGGATTCCTTATCAGCCCTTCAGGAACTCCAAAAGTGTTTCACTAGTTCCAAATCAATACTAAAAGAAATCGCGACCTGTATTGACTCCTTCCACAAGGACTCCTCACTAACATTCCAATGGATTCTCTCCCATATCGGCCTGAAGGGAAACGAAACGGCCGACGAATTGGCTAAGGCTGCTGCTGTTCCGGACTTGTCAATCGACTTCGACCTCTTTAAATCTTGTCAAAAGAAGGCACTAAAACAGGAGTCCCAAGGAGTATCTCACCACTGGTACGTGCCCGACAAGCCTGGAACCTGCATTGACTATGGCCTGAATCGGCATGCTTTTTCCTCCCTGTCACGTCTTCGTACTGGCCATACGAGACAGATTAAATTTATTAATGGAGAAAGGGTTTTCCCGACGTGCACCATCTGCAATGCAGGCTTCACCCGAACATCTTCTTGATTGCATGGGCGTGTCAAAGAAGGAACTGTTCTCTGCCAACCCGCTACAAGTTCTGGACTTTCTTAATGTTTTCAACTTGTTTGATATTGTTTAATTGTTGTGTTCCTGTTTTGTGTGTCCATGGATTTGTGTATATACACTTGGGATAATAAAAAAAGTATTTAAAAAAAAGGCGTCAGTGAATGGATCGGTCAAATTCCTTGGTAACATTTTGAAGAATACGACGTTTGCATCTACAACCTTCAGATGAGCTATTAAATGAAACTATTGCTATTCAAATGAAAACTATTAACTATTTAATTGAAAAAACTATAACTAAACTATAACTATTTAAATGAAATTTACAACAATTAATCCTGCTCTGTACTAGAGAAATCGTGAATATTTTTATGAATGCCATTTAGTGTAAATCGTCATTAAATAATTTTGTATTTAATTTTCTGAAATTAAGTGTCATGTGACCTTTGTATGTATGCTTTAAATTGAAAAATGTGCCTTTATTTCAATAACTGTTAAAGTTTTTAGATAATTAAGATTATAGTTTTTTTTAGTTCTAAAGAGAAAAAACTCTATAATGGACATTTTTAAAGGTAGTTAAAAAAAAACTTACGAGATTTTATTTTTGTAAAGAACTCTGTAATGTCAAAAACTTGATTCTTAATTTTCTTTATGAATTTTTACTGTATTGGCATAAATATGGATTTAATGTTGATGATAAACAATTCTACCTTATCCATGAAAGGTATTTTTGATCTTTTCCAAATTCTTCTGCATCTAGAACAGTTTGTGGAAGATACGTATTCACAGTCTCAGGTAAAAATGAAGTCAGTCCACTTGCAATAAAGCACGTGACACTTATGATTACAAATGGTATTGCTTCCCCATAGGTGCTCTGAAATATCAAGGAGAAAGTAAAAATTACATGAATATGAGTTATTTTATAGGTTTACCAAATTTTGAAATGTGAAGTATGGAGAATTCAATTGTAATCATCTGCAACAGAAGTATAACTTTTATAAATTAAAAAAATTAATAAAATATTAAAATGTCAACATTAGTAAGTAGACAAAAGTTTGTTTGGTTTGGTTTGAATTATCGTCGCACTAGAGCTACACGAGGGCTGTTGGCGACGGGCGTCGTATTTTAGAACCACAGTCAGGTGACGAGCCACACCTGAATAGGCACCCAACGCAACCGTTAAGGGCGACATCGTACGCAGCGAAAAAAAGTTTGTACTTCAGCCTATTCGCTCATCCTTCAGGGCTTAATATGTAAAGTGAATATTTTAGAAGTTATGTATCAATGTGATTTTCTTAGAGAACTTCAATGGAATAAATCAAATCAATAACGAAATTTACACGGTACTTTTCTACTACGATATCATATGAAATCAGGACGTGCTGTTAAAGATGCCTTTGAAGCCCTTGAGGCCTCGTCTATATAAATATGGGCCTCCAATTAACGAAGACAAGACAAAGTTCATGAAGTTTTCAAACTCAACCGTAAACTACACTCTAAATAAATCTGTTAGTTTACTAAGAATTCTCTAGGAAACTCAGCTTCTATAAGGTTTTTTAGTAATGTTACATAAGAAATATGTGTATGTATACATTACTAATTAAAGCTTAGTATCCAATAAATCAAATTGCAAGCATACTATAAAAACTTCAGTAAACGTTACAAGATATATTCTAGTAATCAATACATCTACTTATGTAGTATCTTTACTAGGAAAACGTTAGTAACTAGCAGTTTTAAAAAAGTTAAAAAAAAAGAGGGCGCCACTAATTTCTCTGTTAGTCGAGTATTATTTCGACTTTCCCTCAAGACAGAACTCCCAACCTCGCGATCCGCTCGCTCGTTTTGCATCGAAAAGTAGCACGTTTCCACTCGGCCATCGGGACATACAGATTATTTGCGTGTAAATAATGAGGTTAAAATCTTGATTGGATATAAAGCTGTCGGATATGAAGTTTTAGAAATACTTTAACGCAATTTGTATGTACTAGAATAAAAAAAAGCCACGTTTTTCGGTTCTTATCGTTGCGATATCGATTAGTTATAATTTTTCGATGAAACGTACACTGATTGAATTTTCACCTTTGACCGATATCGAATCAGACTTTTATCAATAGAATTTCGTTAAACCGATTGCCGATGTAGTCTCGTGCACTTTCAATTTACGGACGCGATCACCGGTTAGTTTTTGCTAAATCCGATGACCGATCGAACAAATTTCGAGAAACGAAACAATGCAGTAAGGGAAACTACGCATCTCTCGGAAAGATAGCCAGGTGGCGCTGTAAGCGTTACATCAATTTACTTAGTATTGCTTAGTATTACTACAGCTGTTTCTTAAGTATACTTACTATCAGAGATTGGTTACAGGTGATTTTCTAGTAAATGGTGTGATACCTGTAAAGTTACTAAGTAATCGTTGGTAAATTCACGCCAATTTTTTTACAGTGTATATAGTGACCTTTTGAATATAAATGGACATTCCTTTAAAAAGGTTAAAGAATTCAAGTGTCATGGTACAATTATTAATTACCAAAACAAACTTAAGTTAAAAATTGACAACAGAATCAAAATCACTAACAATTTTTTTTTTTTTTTTTTGGGGGGGGGGCTAAAAAAGGCAACTAACATCGAATCTTATTAGCCGAAAAACAAGACTAAAACTATATAAAACACTTATTCTAACTGTCTTGCTATACGGAAATGAAACCTGGCATTAAAACCAATAATCCGCTAGAAATAATCCGCAACGCCCGCTAGAAACTTTCGAAAGAAAGATACTTAAAACTATCTTTGGTCCCATACTGGGAAAGGGAGGATGTTGGCGAACACGATACAACTTTGAACTTTATAGCATCTATAAGCAATCTCAAATCATACAGATCAACTGAAACATGGCTCAAAGACACCGAAAACGACCTCAAAGTCCTAAAACTTAAGGTAGGCGAATACCCAAAATTTCCCAAAATTCTAAAATTTTTACTATTACTTTAATCTTTTGCAAATTTGGCATGGTGATTTCAAATATAATGAATAATACTATTTCGGCATTTTTTTTAAAATTTAAATACAATTTATTTATTTTTAACGGTGTTTTTCTACTAAAAAAAGAGGTTTACGTTAACAAGTCTACCACATTGAATTTTCATCCTATACACATTAATTATGTGTTAAATTCTTCGTTATGAACTGATGCATGCAATGACCCTCTAGAGTTACAAACAAATCACAAGAAAAGAAGTTATTAAGAAAAATGTTATAAATTAACCACGCAAAAAAAAGGATTTTTTTCGATTATTTTACACTTGGACATTTAAAAAAAAACTTGTATATATACACCAGATGTTAGAGGTTCATGGCACAGATATATATTGAAATAACATTTGTAAAAAATTTCAGTTAAATTAATGTAAAACTTTTTATGCTAGGAGTGTTGGCGTAAAACCCTTTTTTTAGTTGAAAAACACCGTTTAAAATAAATCAATTATATTTAAATAAAAAAAAAATTGCCCAAAAAACATTGTTTATTATATTTGCAATCACTATGCCAAGTTTGGAAAAGATTAAACCAATAGTAAAAATTTTAGAATTTTGGGTATTCGCCTACCTTAAGAACTAGAAGGGAGTTGCCATGAACGGAGGAGCTGGAGAAGGCGTGCTGTTGAGGCAACCAAGGCTTGCGAAGGGCTGTTGCGCTCTTGATAAAGAAGAAGTTTTCTACTAATTATTGCTATAGAAAACGACATTCACCAGCTAGCCGGTGAAAAGCGTTTTCTATGTTCATTTCCATTTAACAATTTCGCTACGCAATCGAATTTATTGACCATATTTTAGTTTTCTCGAAATTTTATTGGATTCTAGTCGAAATTCAAAAGGATTCGATAACCGATAAAGATAGTGATTTTTCCGAATAGAAAGAAACTCTTCGATAATCGATCTTCATCCGATGAAAAAAAATTGACTAAGGCTTTATAATTTTTTTGGGGGATCAATTCTAAGTGCATGTGTATTCGTCCTGCTGTATGAACTGGAGATACATTCTATAATAGGATAGGCGATGACAGAGTTACATATTCGAAGTTCATAAATAATAATCGATCCATCATAAACCAGAAAAATGATACATTTTGACTGTACGAACTTGTACAAGCAATGCGATGCAAAATATATTGAAATGAATAAACATTTAAAAGTTTTTTATAAAGCTTGTTGCCCATAATTTCCAATGTTAAATAATATTATTTTTTTTTAATTATGTAGTTCCTTATACAATTGTTATACAATCCGATCTTAGTTAAAATGTTTTGCTGCTTACTTATTAGTTGTCAAACTGTTAAAATCAGTTATGAGAAAAGGTTGATATTTTGTTTAAGTTACATACTTAAATAGATGTTTTCTTTATAAAAAGTATTTATCTCAGTGTGGAATAAAATAATATAATTCTTTTTTTTTTTATTTTTACTCCAGAATGAACCCTTTAACAATTATTATTTAACTACCACCTTAAAATCTTTTAGAAAAGAATAATTTGCTTGAATACGCACATTTTCAAAAAGAGAAGCAAACGCTGTGAAACTATTAGGACAATTCAGCTTCGATAAAATTTTAATTTTTTGTAAATTTTTACAAATTAAGTTTCTAAATATATTTCAAGTTATGGTTTAAGAAAGAAGGGCGATAAAGGACATATAATCACATTTCCCAAAAAATAAGATTTCCACAATAAGAAAAAGAAGACATTTATGGCTGCTCATCACCCTCATACCCGGTACCCGGTCCTCCTTCGATCGGGCTGGCTAATGGTAAGTCTATGGGGGGAAAATGGTTTTTGCTCCCAATAAAAGCAATGAAATTATAGGAATATTTTGATGCGGTTTTTTTAAAATTCATAAGACTCCAATAAAGTTGTGCTTTTAGAGGTTATTTTTTTTAAATTTTTTTTTACCTTTTTTTAAAATAAAAAATTTAGATTAAAAAAAGTAAATAACGTTTTTTAAAAAAATAACCTCTAAAAGCAAAACTTTATTGGAGTCTTATGAATAAAAAAAAACCGCATCAAAATATTCCTATAATTTCATTGCTTTTTTTGGGAACAAATACCATTTTTCCTCCATAGACTTACCATTAGCCAGCCCGATCGAAGGAGGACCGGGTATGGGGGTGATGAGCAGTAGGGTGGGCCGAAAAAAACTTTTTATTTTATTTCGGATCGCTAAAGTGCGGAAAAGTTGCTATTGGTAAAGACATGAAAAATGCACTAATTATTATTTTCTTATGACTATATCTTCCGTTCGCGCAATGCCATCAAAGTTGGCAAAAATTGTCAATAACCGTAATTTTTCATAATTTTTTTAAACCCGATATATGATTATATGATTTTAATTGATTTCCTATATCATGTTGTATGATTAAAATTTATAAAAAGTTAAAACTTTGAAATTTAGCAAAAAATACGAAATTTCCTAATTTTATACTACGTTGAGTGGTCGGAAGATCTGACACAAATGTATAATAACTTATTATACTATATATTATAGCATTTATTATTAATAAGTGCTATAATATTTGGATTTTATATACTTTTAGTAGTTAATTCATGATATAGGAACGTAATTAAAAACATCTGCCGCGTTTTAATAAAATTATAAAAAATTACGGTTGTTAACAATTTTTCGCCAACTTTGAAGGCATTGCGCGAACGGAAGATATGGTAATAAAAAAATAATAATTAGTGCATTTTTCATGTCTTTACCAATGGCAACTTTTCCGCGCTATAGCGATTCGAAATAAAATAAAAAGTTTTTTTCGGCCCACCCTAATGAGCAGCCTTAACCTACCAGGTAGGCAATGAACGGTACTGTCAGGCCTACGATACATGCCACAGTTTTGCCGGCACCCAAACCAAAAGAGCGGCAGACAGTTGGAATGAGTTCCATGGCTTGTTGGTCAGTCACCATGACGACTCCGGATACAAGGAATTTTCCAATCAACGTGCTGATAATGCCGCTGTATTCAAATCCTAAATATAAATTAAATAAGATATAGATAACTTTTGTATTTGGCAAATTCTATCAAAATTACCAATTATATATGTAGTGCAGTCACGTGTGTTAGAAATGATTGTCACTATAATTAACTGTACATAAAAAAAGTTTAGCCAAACAGTTGATCACACCAACTGAAATAAATAATATTTCGTTTATTATTTAATTTGACTTTTTATTCAAACAGCTTTTCAGCTAACGTTTAATCATTTTTTCATTAAAAAAATTTTAAAAAAATGGTATTGACATGCGGACGATGTCTGTCTGTCCATTCATACATTCCAAAATCGTTTATATCCATCGGATCTTTAAAATTCCTTTTGTTTGAAAGGCAAGACCTCAAGAAATATCCTTCATACTTTCTGCTCGTCTGTCTAAACTAACAAATGGACATTATCGAAAGTCTGTCAGCGAATTACCCTTTGAAATTTAATTTCATGTCAATTAAATCACTGTTGCTACATCAGCATTGACATGAGAAACTTTATTTAGAAATAAAATTTGAAGAAAATTTGTTTTTGTCATAAACCCGTTTGGAAAGACGTCTAAAAATGTAGCACAATGTAATTCTTTGATCGTCCATTATTTATTCATAAGAATGCTAAAAATCATTATACTTTTTGCATAAAAATCTGTTAAGTTTTAATTTGCATTTCTTATATTTTAGTGCAGTCTGTCGGCCAACTACATTAACAAGGCCAGAGGAGCTTTCCCAAACATGAGCGTAGACGGAAATTTTAACGTCACTGTTCCCAGTGCCAAATATCGAGATACTAGTTCGGACGCATTCGGACCCCTAAAAATGTGGTCAGACGTGAACGAGTGATTCCGAACAGGTTCTCTTCATCTTCGGAACAACGTCACTCGGAACTATGAGTCAAAATCTCCATCCCCGCGCTTGTTTCTGAAAGCTTCTTCGGCCTGAGTAGGCCGTGATAAGAGACAAAGTACAGGGTGGTTATAAAATAACGCTCGCTATTCGGAGTGGTCTGTAGCTTTAATGAATAATCTAAAATCATAAAAACTTTGAGACACTTACTAATCAAGAAGGGAGGAAAATAATGGAATCATAAAAAACAAACTCTTCTCTTGACCAGGGTTCTAAATTACGAGGCGTAATTGGATGTGTTGGCCGCAATTAGCCATAATTTACTACGCCTCGTAATTAGAACCTTGGTCAAGAGATGAGTTTCTTTTTTATGATTCCATTATTTTTCGTAAAAAAGAAACTTGTCTCTTGACCAGGGTTCTAAATTACGAGGCGTAATTAACAGTGTTGGCCGTAATTAGCCATAATTGACGACTCCTCGTAATTTAGATTCTGGTCAAGAGACGAGTTTGTTTTATGATGATTCTTTTTTATGATTCTTTTTTAGGATTCAGTCTTTTTTATGATACCATTCTTTTCCCCCCTTCTTGATTAGTAAGTGTATCAATAATTGATGCATTTGGGTAATTCATTCAAGCTACAGACCACTTGGAATAGCGAGCGTTATTTTATAACCACACTGTATTTATTCGCTGTAACGAAAGCAGTAATATTTATATCTCAATAGTCAAATACTAAGTTGGATCAACCAGGTCATGGATTGTTGACGATGACGAGGTTGAAGATACTTTTTTTTCAACCTCAACATCCCTAGCAGACGGCATATGACACACACTTTTGAGCTTTGCGTCGAGTGTATGGTTGAGCTGAGGGTTGGAGAATTTTAGCTCGGGTGATATGACCTTTAGCTACAGTAGAGTCCCGCTCATCTAAAAGGTACGGGGCCAAAATTGAACAGAAAAACAAATACAGAAAAAAAAAAGAAATAAATCCAACTTTTTAAGTACGTATTCATTTTTTGAGTATTAATTTATGCGTATACATTTCTTATTTTAACCGAAAGACTCTTAATTTTTTTTTTGATAAACCAAATTTCGGATAACCGGGATTCGGATAACCGGGATAAACGTTACTACACTGCTCAAAACAATTAGGGGAGCACTTTGCGTACTTTTGTTTACCCATCCAGTTCAAACTTCTTATTTTTTATTATAAAAATCTAAAATTTGTGAAATAGATTCCTTATGCATCCAGATTTTTCTAAGAATGCAAGCGTGAAGAATTTAGAATTGATTTATTTCACAAAAGTTTTTGGGAGTGAATTTTATTTTACCATGTTTTTCATATTTTCATTTAATTAAAACAAACATTATTTAATTCTTCAAAAGACATGATTTTTCCATCTAACGATAAATAAGTACGAGTTCAACTTAGTGAGAAAAAAATCGGAGGCTGGTGATACCAAATGGAATCATTGGAGGCGAAATGGTTTAAACCATGCATTCTCCTAATTGTTTTGAGCAGTCAGTGTATATTGTAAATACCACACATTCGTACCTATTACTGGCAACAGACAAGCTACGCCTGAGAAGAAGTACCCTGCGGTCGCTGACCACCTCCGGCCGAATTTGTCCATGGCATACCAGAACAGCACGTTTGAAGGAAACTCAACGAGACCCAGCAAGAAATAATTCACAAATTCATTGCCATTCAGGTTAACCGTGTTATAGATCACTCCGCTGTATCCCACGCTAAAACTTGTCCTGCAATTGAACGTTAAAATGAAGAATTTCTATGTTTGATCTATTCAAAATTATTATTAACTAGCAGTATGGTCCCGCCGTACCGGGAACCCGTTAACTTCGCATTGCTTCCTTTTAGAAGCATGCTTACTTGTGAAAATACACTCAAACACTTATAAAGAATGAAGCAGACTTAGGGCGAGCGCATATCTCAATCAAACTCAATCAATCAAAATAATAGAGGATGGCGTCAAGCCCCCGTTTCGGCCAGCTCCATGTATTTTCACGCCCTGTTATGGTCCCGCAATCCCACGTGGATGACGTTTTTTTTTAAACTAATTATATTAATTGAAAATCACAATAAAATATGAAAAAACTAAGCCTCAGGTGCACACGTAGGTATTAAAAGGAATCTATATTAACAATTTCGAATTTTTCTAGAGCAGTCTAAGTAGGTCTTCTGCGATCCACTCCACAGACATACGCACAGACAGGCAGACAGACTCTTTCTTTTATTATTATAGATAATTTCTGAATTCGAGAAATTGAACAATATCATTTGAAATATCTAGGTTTGTGTAATTAGTGATACATAAGCTTACCTAATTACAGAAAAATACCATATATCTCATGCTTGGATTGAATGAGAAATTATTTTATTATGCAATTGTTTAGTACGAATGGGTGTTTTTATTTTGTGGGTGGTTTGATTTTGTAAGTGCGTAGGGGAGACCCCGGGGCTAGTTTTCTCATGGGGTAAGTTTACCACCAGGTATTTTACAAGAAATTAGTCGTGAGGAGGCGCAAAATGGCTGCTTGGTTTATGAAGCAAACCGTTTTATGTCACCCACATGAATTTTTGCTCAGTGTGCTTTGTAATATTGTCGTTAGCTGTTTTTGTGATTTTTTTCAACGATTATTGAATTTTCATGCTTACATTCTGAGTAAATTAAACGTACTTTTATTAAACTTTCAGTTTGCCATTGAGTATACTAAAAGATAGTTCCTCTCTCTACGTAAGTATACATACGTTTTCAAAATAATTTTAAATTACTTTCGTCCAGACACTGCTAAAGCCAAATGTGACGACGTTGCATGTTTTCCCCAAACTTCTCGGGGAAAGTTTTCCAACAATGCCTTGTAGGAAATCGTATTTAACATTTGTAAATTAAGCCTAATATTCCGGAAACCAAATTATTTTTATGGTATACGTAATGAATTGTACGTAATGAAAAAAGTTGTGCTCTAGATTCCCCGGTGGCTCAATCGTTAGGATACTGGGCTTTTGAGCTGCTGAGGTCGGGTTCGAATCCCGGTTAGGCATGGATGTTTATGACCGTCAATAAATGTTGTTATTTGTCTATGTGTTTGTGTCGTCCTTTTTTGTGTGTCTTTTGTGTCTGTCTCTTCTGGCGAGCTGGGTAATGGGCTATAAAGCCTACACTCTCCCTTCTAGAGGGCGCAATCACTGTCATTTGTCATTGTGCTCTAGATTCAAAATTTCCTGCATAGCATGAAAAGGGAAGCTGAATTAATTTGTACTATTTTGAAACGCTATGTCACTCAAAAAACTATCAGGATTTCATGTAGTAGCCGAAAAGCATCCAGATACTTAAATATTCCTCATATATCGTGAATGATAACACCGTAAAGAAGTAATGTGCCATATTGTACCCAAAGTTTTAATTCAATTGGCTTGTTCCAAAAAAGGGTGAGGAGGAATCAATTACGCATCAGACTTTAGTCAATCAATTTTTTGTAATATTTAACACTTCTTAGACAATCTCTATAAACGAGCACTAAATTATCGTTACACAAAAAGGGAAGTTTTTTGTGGAAGTTAAAAAGGATATAGGTAATAATGATGACCATTAATGATATTGGTTAAAATAGTATGGTATAATAAACTGGTTTTTTTTAAGTATTCTGGTTATTCAATTTTCTGCTATTTTAATTTATAATAAATCTGCATAAAAAAATTGCAAAATGTTTTCCAATGCGTTAAATCTTTCTTGAAAAATGGGTGGAAAATTTGCCCAATCACTTTTTGGCAGTCTGGTAAAATTTACCCCACATAAAGAGCACGTTTTCCAGCTCGACATGCTTGAATTTAACCACTTGCAGCCAAAAAGTATGTATTTTTTTTTCTAAAAGTAGTAATGCTAATTTGTAGATAAGCACATAGTGAAGAAGACAATGCCTTATTTTTTACCTCTAAATAAATAAAAGTAAAAATATACGATCAAAAAAGAAGAAAACTTGGAACACTAGCCCCGGTACTCTCGTACTATACACATGCTAAATTTGTACCATAAAAAATAAACTATTTGTGCTAATAATCTACGTTGTTTAGTTTGTAAATTCGTTCATGTATGCTATAGGGTACTTTATTCCTAAAGACCAACTTAACTTTTTCCCAACAGGTTTCTCGTTTACTGATTCTGGAAAAGTAATTGATAAATTTCTTTAGTTCGTGGCTGTTTTTTTTCTCCTTTTTTCCACTTTTATTTAAATTTGACATAAAAATTATGAAAATATTGCAATAGGGTAAAATCCCTCCTAAAAAAAGAGGTTTTTGAACATGGTTCTGTCAGTCTAAAACCACTCTACAGCCCGTACTAAAATATTTAAGGACTTCAAACTTTATTCACAAGTGTCTAGTACCTCGGGCGACATAATCGACAAAATTTCGCAAGTGCAAGTGGTAGCCACCATAGAACATTTTAGGATCTAAAGGTGTTGATGTGACAATGAAAAAGAACTGCGGATTTCGAATTCAGTATACGGATTCCAAATATTAGTCAGATCGAAGATAGTAAGTTTTTTAGGTTTTGATAAAGTATGGTGATGCATATATGATACATAACTTTTTGGCTTTGAAAGTCTTTCTGTTAAAAACAAAAACAAAAAAATTTAATCATAGCGTATCCGTTAGTTATTGCAAATTAAAATTGGTTTGGTATCTCAGACCCCTAGAGTTTCTAAGCATCACACCATTAATGGATAGCTTAATACTAAAAATGCCAAATAATTTTTTTATTTTTCCGTAACTCTATTGAGGGGGGGGGGGGGGTCATAACAACATACTTCATGCTTATTTAGATTAATAGTTTTATTTTATATTCATAATCAAAATTAATAAAAGTTATTAAAAATGCAAAAGAGACTACTTACCAGCAGAACGCTAAAATAAGGAAATGCTTTCTAAGCCTCGGGTACCTCATTATTACATTTTTGGAAGAGTTTTCTTCCTCTTTTTCACCTTTTTCTTTTATTTTCTGTAATTCATAAGCGTTTACATTAATGATTGTAATTTAATTAAAATAATTCATTAAGTTTGAATTCTTGAGTGACTTTTTATGAATCTAAGACCAGTTGGTTGGTAAATATGGCTTTGAAATCTTGACACTTACCAAATCCTAAACAAATTAACTAAGTATTTTCGAGCGAAAAGTACTCAGGAATATATTTGATGCAGTCGATATCGATGGTATATGGATACATTTTACAGTAATGAACTATATAAATTATATTAGGATCATTCATAACCAATAACACCACAAATTATTTTTTTCAGTTCCATGTTATAGCAGTGAAACGAACGCTCCTAGTTAACCATAAAGAGGGCGCCACCATTTGAACAACTTCTTTTTGTCTAATTGGTGTCTACGTAAGACAAAATCTCTTCTACTCAAATAATTAAAGTCCGTACCAACGTGAAAGAAGTACAATATACTTCCTACAAACCAGATCTTGGTTTTGGCGATATATCCTAAACTTTGCTGACACAACCCAATCACTCAGTAACCATATGAAGAAGAAAGTGCATTTGCAATGCAATGGGGTACTGAACAAAAGGAATTCTTCGAAACCTTGTAGATTCGGCTGGTGACTTTACCATATTAAAGCAAGCGGATGGGTCAAAACCTTTCACCATCCGTTCAGATGCAAGTAACTATGTCCTTGGAACTACGTCCTTCTCTAAAACGAAGCTTGAACATTCTACTCTATAATGGGAGAGTTTTATTAAGAAAAATTGTAGAATGAAGCTGTGAAGGGAATTCTTCAAAAGTCTACGTATGTGGTAAAGGAAGAAGTTAGTGGAAGTGTGGTGTAGAAGAAGTTAGTCAACAATAACAGTGTTAATAAATCAACCTATCATTTTGATAAGCTGTTTTTATTTTTAACATACATTCTAATTATAAATAACATCCTGTGCAATTTAAACTGAATATAAGTTATCTGTGGAAATGTTACCTGCAAATGTAAAAGTAATTCTGTTTCGTTTTGTTCTTTTCCGTTTTCTTTTGCTATTCTCATCATTATTTTCAAAGACTCATCCACTCTTCCCCGCGATAATAACCAACAGGGAGATTCAGGAATATACCTTTTAACATAACAAGACAACATTTAATATCGCCATTCTTGATAAATTTGTCATTCTACGTTCAGAAAAAACTCTCGTGTTCAAATATCACAAGTGAAAAACAGGTATTGTGAAAAAATGGCAATATTACAAGATTGTGTTATATCAATACAAGATATGTGTTGATGACAATAACTTGTTGTTGTGAACAATATTTTTCGTTATTTCGACACAATAGACTGTAATTAAGAAAGACTATTATTATCGATTGGCGATTGAAAAAACACTGTAAACTATATTGTTTCCTAAATATAAATAACATAATTCTATGACTCATTTTAAAGTACCGTAATACATTTTATGAGCTTTGATGCTGCAAATTTTTAGAATTACTTACGTTTATATTGCCTCGCTGTGACGTCCTGTACTAATATGCGATTGTGTTCGGATTGCTAACATAAGAAGACTACTTTTAAGATAGTTATTCTTGTAAAATTTGCCATTCTACATTCAGAAAAAACAAAACATCTCTAGTAGTATACAAGCATTGGGGACATTCACGGCCATATCCACCTGTTCTTCAATTCTAAATCGCTGTGGAAAACAAGCAGTTAGACAGGTTCGAGTAGTAGGGTAACATTAGCACGTGTTTCGAGAGCTGTATAGGGTAACATTAGCACGTGTTTCGAGAGCTGTATAGGATAACATTAGCACGTGTTTCGGGAGCTGTAGCATAACAAACCTCGTGACATCACATGAATGTTCCACATTGGGTAAAAATGGCAAAATTACAAGGTAAGGTTGTGTTTTTTCAATTTAAATTTTGTATTGATGATATACGAACAAAAACTGGTGGTGTTGTTCCGACACAACTGACGATCTCGAAAGGAGAGTATTAATCATATCCATGGGAGACTGACAGCATACTGTAAACTATATTGTTTCCTAAATGATAATATTCAATTTAAAGTACTGTAATACACATATTTAAAATGTTATACAGATATTTAACCAAAACAATACTTAGCAGATTCTGAACAACATTTTGGAAAAAAGAAAGAAATCTGGATTCGTGCTGCGCGCTCAACTTCGTATTTGTGCAATATATAGTCAATAGTAGGGGAGGGTGGGGGCTATTGGGACAAATTTTTTTCAACCTCTGTATTTCAGCAAAAATAAATTAATTTTAATTTCTTTCTTCACAAACTCATAAACTGAACATTCATTTACTTAAAAAGTCTTTCGACAAATGTTAAAACATTACCATATTTTGGTTGCTGAGCATTTTAAACAAACATGTAAATGTCCCATTAGCCCCCATATGTGGGGGCTAATGGGACAGGTTGCAGGGCTAATGGGACATGCTAAATGTTGCCTTAATAAAATATTAAAAAAAGGGAAAATGAATCAGAAAAGGACCAGAAAATAAAACTTTAAAGGAAATACAATTTAAATAATGTGTACATAACGAAATTTTTTAAAAACAATTATTCAACATTGAAAGAGATGAAATATCATAGTTAAAACTCAAAATCGAAGAGGCTCCCAAATTTTTTTTTGAATAACTGGAAAGGATAGTTTTATAACTAAATCTTTAGTTTTTATATCTAAATCTTTAGTTTTGTAACTAAATCTTTAGTTTTATAACTAATTCTTTAGTTTGACAACTAAATCTTCTAAAATTTATCCCAAACGTGTCCTCTTTTTCACGGTACAAGGATTTAAAATACCGTCTTATCTTCAAATAGTTTACAATCTTTCACCTGTTTCAGATCATTCTAACGAACATTTTCCCTGTAACGGGCGCGGGTTCGATTCCCCTCCTTTGCCCTGGGTGTACTTCCTTTCTCTGTGACAGTAAAAACTCTTTCTGTGTCTGTATTACTTGACGAAGGCTTATAAACGGGCCTTCGATCAAGTACACAAGCCGGAATATATATTATATGCAACTAGATGTTACCCTACCCTGCGAACATTTTAAGTTCATCGTCTTCTTTTTCAGAAAGCAATCCAACAAATAAAAAATAGCTTGCTTACTAGCAAAATGTACCAATAACAATATATTTATCTTCGCCAAGCTCGGTTCAGATGTAATTATTAAATTTCCAGGTGGAAATATGTCATCAATAAAGCTACTTGAACTTTCACTTATTATACAGTGAAAAAAAGTTCAAAAAGTTTAAAATTAAAGTTTAAAAAAGTTTTAAGCAACTTGACTGAATAAGATATAAGTGATTTAAATAGATTGTTTGAGAGAAGCATGCAAAGCTAGGTTTATTCGTGTCCCATTAGACCCCACTGTGTTGTTTTTTATAAAGGACCCAACACAGAAGCACTTGTACTTCACCACAGTATTTGACATATACTATCTTAATCTAGGATATTTCATCTATCTAACACTGCATTTTAATTCATAGAAAGTTTTATTTAATACTTCAAAATTGAAAAACAAGGTACACTTTTAATTAACTTTAAATTCTCCAAAACAGCAATTCTTCTCTCCTCATCAGCACATGCGTTTATTTGCTGATCTTTGGTTGTTAAAATGTGAAGTGTAACTGTTACAATTCTCTAGTGTAGAAAAATTTGTAAAAAAGTATATTTTTTCTAGCTTTAGGGCCCTTGTCCCATTAGCCCTGCGCCCCAATAGCCCCCACTCTCCCCTATAGGCTGCAGGATACAGGCAGGCATTATAATTTTTTCGAAACACATTTTTTGCATTGTTTCAACACATTTTGTAATTACGGGAGTATTTTTTTTATTAAAAGTCAAACTAAGTGTATATGGATGTATGTAAAGAATCTATGAAAATACTATGCAAGGGGTATTGAGAAAGTGGACCGAATCGCTTACCATGCATAGGCCAGAACGAGCAGTGCCGATCCTGCATTGATGTAGCATAGTACTGTCCAATCTCTGGACAGGTACGCTATCAATGGCAGAACAGTTATTCCAATGGTCCAACACATATTTATGATCCCATTCAAGTTAACTCTCATCTCGGGGGGCATAACTTCGTTAACTGAAAAGATTCAAATAAAATCAAGGATGAAATATATATTTTAAATCATGTTTATGTATTTTTGTCTAAATTGATTGCAGTCAACTCTTGCCAATCCAAACTACTAGTTTAAAAATTACTTATGTTCACTAAAGTAGCTAAGGATATGTTCAATGATTACACGAATTTTAAATACCACTCTGTCAAATCAATGCATCTTTAGCTAATTATATACCTAAAATGTAATTAATATAACTTTCAAACCTTTAACCTTCCTTACTATTTCAGTTACCTTTAACGCATGCATAAATTCCTTTGAAATCTCCATCTGACAGGTACTCGGAAATATCCTTTGAGTATAAGAGTTTTCTCGAAAACTTTACTACGACTTCCTACCGTACTAGAAAATTGTGTACATATTTAAAGTTCGTGGCACATTTCATTCGAGCCGTTGACTAGTTTCAAACAGGTAGATCGATCAATGCTCAAAAACCAGAAAATTGTGTACATATTTAAAGTTCGTGGCACGTTTTATTTGAGCTGTAGAGTGATTTCAGACAGATCGGCCAATGCTCAAAAACCATTTTTTTTTTTCGAAATCAGTCCCCTCCTAAACGTGAAGAATCCTGAACTCTCCATTTTCGATTTTCAACCCCATCTCAACAATTTCTTTACTTTACATATAATAAGGTAATTGAAAGTAAGAAAATAGTTGGTTGACAATGAATTCTTTTACTCGCAGCTAATCGTACACTTACATCAGATTTTCCCATTTACATAAATATAAAATATTAAGAACATACATTCAATATATAACGAAAAAAACCTTCGTATTAGCAAATGTTGACTAAAAATAACTGTGATAATAGTTGATATTATTCAATTAAAGCAGAAAATGTTTTTTATAATACATATTATACGTATTGATATTAAGTGCGATTATTTACCTACAGTGGTGGCCAAAAGTGTCGACACTTTTTGAAAGTTTCATACTTTTCAACTTTGTGTGTTTACAGAATATTATATTAATTGTATATCAAATTAATCAATTGTGCATCTAATTTAAAGTAATTTAATCTGTATGAGGACCATTGCGTGCAGATCGCTGAAGCCGTCTATGAGACCTTTGGTCCCATATTATCAATATCCATGGACACAACATCATCATAAAACTCATAAAAGTAATTTCATGTAGAATTAAAAATAAATACAGTATTACAATATCTGTATTACGAATAAGTTATGCAACTAATAGTATGATCTGTCTTAGTTTTGAAAGTCATTAACCGACAGTATGTATTGCAATTCCAGCATAAGAGAATCCATTGATTGTGCTTGTTTGTTTAACTAAAATGAGCAAAACTTTATTTGTAATACAGATACTTTAATTCTGTTTTTTTTTTGCTGAAATTCTACATTAAATTACCTTTAATTTAATATTTAAATATTTGAATTTAAGCGAAATTCAATAGATGCAAGAACACATGTTACAGTTGAAACAAGTGAAACTTTCAAAAAAAGTCCACACTTCTGGCCACCACTGTATTTATTTAATTGATTTTTTTTTGTTCAACAATAATTTGAATAGATTTTCAATTTTTATAGATAATTATTTTTTAAGAAACAAAAGTATTTTCGGATCACAAAGAGAAAATATTTATTTGTTCAAAAATATAAAACATTCAAATATATAGTAAATTTATTCAAAGAATTTGAGTTCTATTGAGTTATCATAACATTTTTTTAACAATTCACTATGCCGAAAAAAGTGCATTAGATTATTCGAATAGGTTAAGTAGCAAAATAACATATTTTTTTGTTAAAGGCTCAGGAAGATAAGTATTCTCATAAAACTTGGCAATCAAGAGAAATTCCGTTAAAAATAGACCCAGTACATTATAGTGTATCAATGTTACTCAAGTCTTAGTGTCCCAATGCGGCACGAATGTGTCCTTTTGAAGTAATATGCTTTAATATCCTTATTCATTTTTCTGAATCACGAGTCCTTACGAATTCATATGAATAATATTTTTAAATAAAATTCTGATTTATCTAAGCAGATTTTGATTATCTTTGATTATCTTTTGATTTATCTTTGCAGCTAATTGACAATATTTTAGCTGCAGTCTTTTAAACTTTTTTTCTTAGAAATAGGACAACACAAATTATATTTAATTTGTAGAACTATTTTTCTTTTCTTCTGTGATAGTTTTAGAATTTCTTTATTAGGCATTTTTATAAAGATAATTGAATAGTATATACTCACTGGTTTCAAATTTTCAATCTTTTGATAGCATTAGTATGAATTTAATTTTGCTGAACCAATGCATCCGTAATAGTTCCGCTCCTACTATCCTTCAGTTAATTTTATCCCATCTTTGCCAACTTTTGCTTTGGCTTATTAATTTGTTTTATGGTAATTTTGATTCCATAGACTTATATGTATAAGTAAAAATTAGCGACATATATAATTCTTTTGAAAAAAAATTAATGTAATTAACAGCTATACTTACCTAATATATAAATTAAAATAAACATAGGAGGTGAGACAATGCCACTAAAAAACACTATGAATGTGAAAATAGCTAGATGGTTTACCAGTGGAGCAGCTATTTCAATTATTACTGTCATAGCAGTTAAAAAGAAAAACACATACTTCCGTCCAAACCTAAATATAGAGAAAAATCATTTTAGAGTATTCAATCATTTAATAAATACCACATCAATACTATCTGAAATTAAAATATGACGTTTATAAATATTTTTTTAATAATTGTTTTTATCATGTTTAATTTTTTTTCAATTCAAAAAAGTTAAAGTAGGTATTGACATGGTTTAGTCCATCTTTACTCTCTTTCCTCCAAATTCGGTTCCTTCCGTTTGATTTTAAAATTATTTTTTCAGAAAAGTCACAGAACTTCCAAAAAGCCGCCAACCTTGTATTCTATTTGCCATTCTTTCTGGTAGCCTGTTGTCTATTCCTTATAAAATGGTATGCTATTAATTCTGTTCCCTGATTTTAACAATTTTGTTTTTGTTAGAAATATATAATGATAGAAAGCTTTTTTTAGTTTTTGTCCGTCTGCCCATCTGCCTTTCAATGGTTTATTTTTACATGAGTTCCAACTGTCCTATTTTTAACACCGGGGTTACATGCTTCGAGCAGCCATTTCATCGTGGCCTTAATTATCTCAAGGTAACCCTTTACAACGTAATCATACGAACTTCCACTGAAGCTGGCTCTCAAGGCCACCAACCAATATTTTTTTTGGTTTTCTCCCCGAAATCAAAGGAAATGGCTACTATAAGGTAAATGGCAACTATCTTGGCCGTTTCTCTCTTTTTTAAATTGATATCGTGAATTTAATTTAGTCACATCATCAAATCGAAGCGCTATGCAATCTCACTCGCCAATTTCTCGCCAACCAAAGGTCGAATCGATGAAGGTCAAAGTGCTTACGCTGACGATTGAATCAGCGCTCGTAGCATGTAAACCCAGTATAAAAAATGTAACAACAGAGAGTCCAGTGACATGGCGAAGGGGGGGGGGGGGTAGAACCCTTTTCCCCATTTTCCCCATAGCTGTCAAACCTATCATCAGCAACCACAATTCCTACTTATTTTAGGCCTTTTTGCGACAGCTTTGTCACTCATGACCGCCACATGGCGCCTCTATTAATGTATCTCTTTTTATTTCCGGAATTTGTCTAAGGGATTATACTGAGAGTGGAACCCTCTACCTTTTATCTATCCTTTTGATCTCTCGTAGTTAAATTAAATAACCTAAATTACTTATTCTTTTAAATCAGAATTCTGTGCCTTTAATTACGAAAGTCTTCAAGTTATAATATGTAAACGATGATTTGTTAACATTTATATTAATTATTTCGTTTGTTTATAACTATCATTTTGTAATATTATTTGTTGTTGCTAATATAAAAAGTTACGCTTCTTTTTGTTAAGTACTACCTATTTAAATTGGCAGCTTTAGGTTTCCTCGAGATATTTGAAATTTTTGTTAACTAACAATAAATTAATAATTTTAATCAGAAGTAATGGTTGCAAGTTTTCATTAAATGTTACTAAAGTTAATATATAAATAAAAATCATTATAATTTAATTATTTGATTTTTAATGAATTAAGTATTATTGATTATATTTAACATTTAATTTAATATTTAATTCGAAAAATAGTTCTGTTCTTGACTCCATGCTGCCGGATTACTTTCAAGGAAGCCGGTAGAGTTCCACGATCAAGACGCTGACTCTACTCTACAACATTAAAAAATATTTTGAGCCTAAACTGCTTACTTATCTGAAAGATAGCCATTAAGTGGTGCTCCTATGACACGTCCAACGGTGTAAATTGTTAAAATAAGGCTTGGAAGGTAGTCATAATGGCAATACATTTCAAACTATAAAAAAAAGATAGTTTTTTAAGCATATCCTCTGGCACAACTTTAACTTCTTGTTTTTTTATGCTGCTTAAAGTACAGTTGATGATCAAAACCCAAACAAGTTAGGTAGGTTGGTGCATATATTTTCCGGTTTGTGTGCTTGATCAGAGGCCCGCTTATGAACATAGACATAATTTTAACTGACACAGAGAGAGGAAATACAGCCAGAACGAATTCGGGAATCGAAAACGCACCCGGTACAGTGGTTAGACTGTTACCGTAAAGAGCTGCAATCAAACCCACTAGGCCATCCTAAAACTCCCCCCCCCCCCCCCAAAAAAAAAAAAAAAAATCCGACGTTGGTTGTTTGGTATGATTTGAAATATGAGTCTTACTAAATGTTTTGAATTCAACGGATATAGTTATTTTAAATGTATCATATCAAAAATAATACAATTCAAGCAATAAAAGTGCGGAACTATGCCATTAAACGTGCATGAAATTGTTTCCGCGATATTTTTAAGAGATTTTTTGGGTAATTTCTCCTTCAATTCAAATAAAATTTATAATTTATTATTTCCTATATGATTCATGATATTTTTTAATTATTTATATCTATATGACCTTTACTACCACAACTGTTTTCCACTAAACCTTGTCAGTGAAGTTTTTTGACTAAAAATGTTTTTTCTAAACTTTTGAGGTGGACTTTATTAAGCTCTGATTTTCATTTGGTGTGATTTGGATACTAGGTAGGTTTTTTTTTCTTTTCAGGATACACCCATTATATTTAAGGTGTAGGTCGGTTTATTAGGAATATTTGGTGACTTTGAAATATTAACCTAAAGTCCATTTGAAGAACAACCTGAGATACAGTCATAAATCACAGGATGGCTTATATTATCGCTAAATACACACTACATTTTCACTGATTTTTCTAAGTTGGCAAGCTATCTAATTTGTGTACGGTTGCAATATTTTCGGATACATAATTTCGAACTCAAATTTTACTTTCCTAAAAGCGATCATAAAAATTTGTTGTACCATGTTTCAAGTATAAATGGAGCGAAATAAAAATAAAATTAAATCGCGTATACACAATAAGGTTGACTACTTTTTCGCTTTTTTGGAACCAATCGCGCCAATTATCATATAAATTTTTTACACCGTTTCTCACCTTACTTTGAATGAAATCGTCGGAAAATATTGTGAGCTTCCTGTACCTTTGTAGTTGGTTTGAAGGAAATATTTATCAGATTCGTACGGTTTCATTGCTTGGCAAACAATTTTACGAATTATGATAGGTCAATCTATCATAAATTTACCCCACCCTTTTTTTCTTTTCTTAAGCTTTTATTAAAATAATTCGAACATTATCATGTGGCCTAAAAAGCATTTTAAAACACTGTTCTGTAAAATATAGACGATTTTACAAGGGGCTCAGATGGCCGAGTGGTTTGGATCATGTGACAGCGAAATTCTTTCTGTGTCTGTCTTAGTTGACAAATGCGTATAAGCGGGCCTCCGATCAATCCCACAAGCTAGAATATATATGTACTTACCCTACCCCTACGATTCTAGAAAATGCAAACTATTTTAAATATACCACGAAATATACGATACTTTAACGCTTTTTTTTTGTCGTGTCTATGACGTTGCCAAAAAGTGGAAGTTAAGCTAAATGAAACCATGTGTTTTGATGACCTCGTCTGCAATTTTTTGAGTATTACTATCATAAATATCTGATGATGATATCATAATGATGGCAGAACTCCAATGTCTCTCAAATTGGCACTCTTTGCTGGGCATTCAAAAATGTGGTTAGGTGTAATCTGCGTATCTGGTCAGTTGTCGCAATTTCTATACACCTTCCTGCCTTCTTTGTCTATCTTCATGCCTATGTGGTGATTGGTTCTTAGTCTGGCAATAGTTTTTGTGGTGGATCTATCTGCATTTAAATTATAAGGAAGGTGCTCCGTTTGAATATAATGAAGCACCTTCTTTGTAATTTAACCCTTTCAGTCCCAGTGATGCGATTTGGCATCATCACTTTCAATATATTTTTTTCTAAATGTTTATGCCCCGTTATGACATCCAAACACACATTATTCGATTCTTCACACTCTGTTCAAAAAGACAATATTTTACATTATTCTTAATAGAAGTCAGAACTACTTTTTTTTTATTTAAAAAATAGCCAACAAGCGTTTCACCTGATTTTTGATAAGTTCACTTCAGTTCCACATATTTAAAACACAATTCAAACTATTTTGGTTAAAATAATGACGATTTTTTTTTAATAATATGGTCAGATACCTTAAAATATATAACTCGAATGGTTTTTAGGTAATATATATATATAAATATATATATATATATATATATATATATATATATATATATATATATATTTATTTATTTTGTTGTTTTCCGCAGTTAAATTTTTTTTTTCATTATTTCAAAAACCATATAAAAAATTAAAATGAATTTTTTTTCTTATGGAAATCTTATATTTGACCTAAAATAAGCTTATTTTGTGAATATCAGATGTTTCTGTAGTGTAGCAAATTTTTTGCGACTGAAAGGGTTAAATGCAGATAGATCCACCACCCGATTCACAATGCTATAAAATATTCACAACTTACCTTCGTTGCAGCAGTGCTTTCGTAGTATTTCCTATCATATTCCCATCCATTCATGCATGGCACCGCATCCGAATTATTAGGTATTTTTAGAATACCTTTTACTAACATATCAGTGTAGTTCACATTGTAAAAGGAACATGATGCATCATGTGAAGGACTTATAAGCTTCCTTTTTTCTTCTCTACTCAGGTTTGAAAATTTCAATTCGGGAACATGGCACCAATGCTCAGGAACAGATAAGTTGAGAACCCTGCTCACCCAAAACCAAGGAATGATGATGTAAAAAGGTATTACAAAAAGAAATGTCAGCTTCTTTTGGAATTTTCCGTATCCGCCTATTTGTTGTAGTATATCTTCGAACTTCATTTTTTTTTTGCCTGGATGGAAGAAGTTTTAAATCTCTATTTTTAATGGATTACAAATCCAGGTAACCAAGTAAAAAAATTCTTACGAGATTGTCAAAGACAAAAAATCGTTTGATTAAGCTTAATTCTTTTTGGCTGAACGATACTTTTGAAATATAAAAATTAAAAATTTTAGTTAGTTTCAGCTACACATTTTGTTCTAAAACATTAAAATATCCAGACAGTTAATATAAAGAATCCAATATGTTAATTTAAGCGATTCAGTCACTCTAATTAGAAAATCCTAAATTTTAAAAAATCTAAAAACTGTTTAACGGTAAACAATTAAGATGCATGGTAGCTATAAATATAGGCTGGAAAATATGTTACATTATTTTTTTTAACATCGCTTTAAATACAAAAATAATAAGATTTCAATGCGACTTAACACTTCAAACGCGTTTTGTGCAGTGCGAAGTTTTCCATTATTTAGAGAAAACACCGACGTACAACATCAAGAGAAGGTAAATTTCAAGGTGATAATAAGTTAAGTTTCTCAACCTTGGTGATAAAAATACCTTTGTTTTTTAAGACTTAAAAGACAGTTGACAAGAAAGGGCTTAACTGCTATACATGGGCAAAAGTTTGTTTTAAAAAAATGTGGAAACAGCAACGGGCAAAATATTTACAGTTAAAAATACTTTACTTTATGTAAATTGGTAATTTAATTAGTTTTTATAAAAATGCATAACTAATATTGAATAATATTAATAACCATTCCGCCTGACAAGATAAGTAATAAAATGTTGAATGCCTTACATTTTTTGTTCGGTGAGATATAGCTATAGATACTTTGATCTATATTATGTATATTTATTTCTATTTGCAGCATGATGACGTGGCTATTGCTAAATCAATTAATACATCGCATATTCTGCAGAATTTGCATCTGTGGTTGCTGTATAATTTGTTAAGCTTAACTGTCAATTTATATCACATTTAATTATCTGCCTTGGTGCCCACAAATCCCGTGAAATTTTGTACCCAATAATATATCAGTAACTTGAATTGCAAAACAATATAAAGAAAAAGGTATAAATATTTACTGTAAATTTAATGATTTTAAATTTGTGATCAGAATAATGATATATTTTAATTTAATAATAATAAAAATAGTTCTAACAATTTTTATAATATCTACCCAATCCTATCTATCCATTACACTTTACAAGTTTTTTTAATGAAGTTTGGAATCTTTATAGTTAGTAAATCACGTAGTTTACAAATATTTATAGCTTTTTAAAGAATTTTAACTGATTAAATTACTCTGCATTTTAGTACGAGTTTTACAGGTTAAGTCACTAGTATCTATTAATCAAGAACCACATAATCTGGATAAGGGCAGCCCTAAGTAAACAATTGCAAAGAATTTTGATTACATGAAATTAAGAAAAAAGGCTTTGAATATAAATTAAAACATGCCTATGCAATTAAAAAGAACACTTTTAATAGAATATGTTATTTAATTGTGGCGCCATCTAATTTGGTTTTGTCAACTAAAATGGGACCTGAGCAAATTTTCCAATAATGCAGCAAAACTTGAAACACTTTATTACAAGTTTTCATCTGAAAATATAGAAGCACTTTTACTTATGAATTCTAAATTTAATAGTTATTAAAAGTTTTTGTGCTTATTTTACATTTATAGTATGAATTTTAAATTTATATAAAAATTAAGACCTTTAATGCAGATAAGGAAATGTTAATTAAATAAATAAGGGAAACAAAAAAATCCATAAAAACAAACTTTCACAAAATCATGTTCTAAGAACAGACGTGAAACAAGTTTTATAAGTCTCTGATAACTTTTGACAAAAAAAAAATCTTGATATCAATGCCTAACTTCGTTCTTTTTCCTAAAAAATAATTTAAATAAATGAAACTATACAAAAAAAATCAATCATGGGATAAAAATTAAGAATAAGACTTTGAAACAATTTTCGAGAGAAAAAGCTATAGATTAAAGTTATCTAGAGAGTATATTACATTTTCAAGCACCTAAACTATTGATCAAAAGGTGCGGTTTGTGGCGCTATCTGATCATATTTGTCTTGAATTGTATAAATAATAATTTAATATTAAGGGTTAAAATATTAAGGTGGATTAGAAAGCAGTGGTAAGAAAGATAATTAAAAAAAAAGTGGATTTTATGGTAGAAATAAAGTTAGAAATGGCACGTTATCAACAATCTTACATTAAGGTAAAGTTAATTAGTAAAATTCAGAGTAATAAGATTAACTGTAAATCTTGCATAAAGAGTAGTATTTTATCTTTCGTTCTTCAATTATTTTTTTAATATGAGTTAGTATATTTGAAAGTTGTACATGCATCATGTGTTGTTTGAAAGCATGATGGTGAAATTACGTATACTGCTTTTATAGTAAACTTATGTATAACGCTTTGAATAAGACCTTCATGTATCACACGTGATTTTTGAGTAAATTATTTTATTAAATCAACCTTACTGAAGTCCAACATGCATGTAAATGCGTGCAATAAAATATTTTGCAACTTAATATTTGCCTAAGGTGGAGATTGGCTTTGCATATGTTATTCAAGTAGGCTGAGAGTCCCAGAGAAGTAGAAACTGGTTAGATTCGGAGTATTTTAACGAGTGACTATGCTTTTTTAAATGAAATATCTAACTTTTGTTTTAGTACATTTTTTATTTCAATGGGTAGTTAAATTGGGAATTCCGTAACAATTAACCCTCTAATGCATAGTGTTACCGTTTGGTAACTAGTAACATAATCCACTTTATTTTATTAAATTAGAGCTAATCCTAGACAAATCTGTGTTTTTTCATCTATTACATTTCATTTTAAAGTTTTAGTTACTAATAATCCACATAGATGACAGTAGTAAAAGTGTATTCAAAATTAAAGAGTGATGTTATTAACTTTTGTGAAATTACGTTTTTGGCAGTATTCAAAGAATAATAATGTTAGTACTAAATACTAATAAATTGTTTTTAACAATTTATCATAGTTAAAAAGGGGTTATTTTGAAATAATTTTAGTAGTTTTTTAGTCATTATTATCAAACTTGGAATTTTGACGTTGGTTTTTGTCTAATGGAAAAAAAATTAAAAATGGAAACTATTTAAATTCTAATGCAGTTAAAAAAAATTTAGTATTTTTCCCATAATGTGTGAGTATTAGAGATACATATATATTTTTTTTGGGGGGATGAAAATAAAAATTCATGCATTAGAGGGTTAAATTAAAAATACCATAAGCAATGAAAGAAGTGGGTGGCCATTTGTAAAATTTTTTGTGAATAACCCATGTAACAACAAAGTTTTGCAGACATGGTCTCGCACATTTTCATTGTCCGTGACAACACCATTTGGTTGTTTGGCTCATGCCAATCTAACATCTAAAGTGCACTGCAACTTGTAATCACAACAAAATGAACGGGATACACTGTATTTCCATTTTTTTATTCATTTGAATTTCACAGGTCTTGAAGCGAGCTGTTCTTCATAGGTTACACTCTTAAAACAAACGAGTGATTTTAACTCAGTCTGAGTTAATTTTCACACTTTTCAGTGTCAAAAATGCACCTATCCTATTGGAGAGGATTTCACTCTTTTGTTTAGTTAAAACTCCGACAGGATCACTCCAAACAAGTGATTTTAACTCAGTCTGAGTTAATTTTCACTCCTTTCCAGTGTCGAAAATACACTTCTCCTACTGGAGTGGATTTCACTCGTTTGTTTCCAGAGTGTAGGTTGGTACATGTATTTTCAAGTAAGACAGACAGAATTTTTTTTACTAACGCAAATAGAGAAAGTACACCAAGGGCGAAGGCGTTGATAGAGCCCGCACCCGATTCAGTGAGCAGACTGTTAGCGTGAGGGGCTGCGATCAAACCCACTAATAAATCCGGGTCCCCCTCCTCCTCCTCTTGTTTTTCTGTTGGTTCTTCAGTGCGCCGATGGCCAGGTCGATGAAGTCGTACACAGCCACCAGGGACATGCCCAGCCACATTCCCATGTAGCCTCCGAGGACGCTGAACAGCTCGAGACTCTATTTACAAATACAGGGTGGTTATAAAATAACGCTCCCTATTCGGAGTGGTCTGTAGCTTTAAGGAATAATTCAAATGCAACGAACTTTGAGACACTTACTAATCAAGAAGGGGGGAAAAGAATGGAATCATTAAAAACAAACTCGTCACTTGACCAGGGTTCTAAATTACGAGGCGTAATCGGATGTGTTGGCCGTAATAAGCCATAATTGGCAATGCCTCGTAATTTAGAGCCTTGGTCAGGAGACGAGTTTCTTTTTTATGATTCCATTCTTTTTGAAAAAAAGAAACTCGTCTCTTGACCAGGGTTCTAAATTACAAGGCGTAATTAGCTGTGTTGGCCTTAATTGACCATATTTAACGACGCCTCGTAATTCAAAACCCGGTCAAGAGGCGAGTTTGTTTTTATGATCATTCTTTTTTATGATTATTCTTTAGGATTCTATCTTTTTTTATGATTCCATTCTTTTTCCCTCTTCTTGATTAGTAAGTTTCTCAATTTTTGATGCATTTGGATTATTCATTCAAGCTACAGACCACTCCGAATAGCGAGCGTTATTTTATAACCACCCTGTATATTGAACGGTTGATTAGTACATACATACACTTAAATGGCATATCACACAAGCGAAATTTCTCCAACCCCAACTTCAATCATGTGTATCTCCAACGCAAAACTCAAAAGCTGGAGTACTCGACTCGGTGATCTTGCACGGGCTTAGATTTAGCCAACTTTGATAAATAAATACTATAAGTTTGCTTCAAACATGAGAATTAGGTTCTATATATGACTGTCCAAGAAGAGAAATTGCAACTAACCATTTTTCAAAGCTTTCAACCCTATGACCAACTTTGTGTTAGTTTAAGGGGGTCTGGCAGCATATTTCTATTCCTTACATTCAAGCGACACTATGTCAGTGACGTCAGGCTGCTGGGCGGGAACGAAATAAATGTAACCAACCATTGTCCGTCTTGGTGCAATGAGCCAGGGCCGCCGACAGGATTTATGGGCCCCTATGCAACTTAGTTCGGGCCCCTAACTCATTAGTGACATTTTTCTAATCAATAATATTAACTAATTAATAAGTTAATTAAATATATTATATTTTATTAATTTTATTAATAAAAAATTTAATTAATTAATAAGTCAATTATTAATTAACAATTATATTAAACATAAAAATATTGATTAATTAAAATAAAATTATTTCATTATAATGATCTTAAACTTATGGCAACTGTTAATAACACTTAAAACCCTTATTTCTAATTAAACTTACTGATTTATTTTTTAACAAAAATTTCTCGTGTCTTGGGGAAATCTAAAGCCCCTTGTCAGACTTGGGTCACCATCAAAGACCGCGTAACACGAATACCGTCAGACACCCCAGAACTTTGGAAGACCTTGGTATGAAGTACTTTTTAATGGATATGACGGTCCAGGACCGTGGTATCCATTCGAAGTTCGAAGTTAAACTTTAAAGGAAAGTAGACTACAGGGTCTTTTCGTGGCAGAAACGCTTTTTTTTTTCTAAAACGAGTTTTAGTGTTGTTAGTTGGGGTAATTTCAAGACAGCAGCCCTTTTAGTTAAAAGACACTGTTTTTAATGTGCAATTTTTTCTAAACAGTTTAAATAAACTCAGATTTAACAATAGATATTTTCGTCTAGCATAGAACCGTAATTAACTTTTGATAGACTCTCCCCCCCCAAATATATAATAACAATCAAATCCCCCTTTATATATTTCCAAATATATGGGCATTATTTCACAAACAGGAGATATACAATGAGCATGCACTCCTCGATGCAATAAAAATACACAAGCAAACTCACCCGATCCGATCACCACTCCAACGGAAACGGCCAAATGTTAACTATCACTCTTGACCTTGTGGTTTTTTTACCCTCGCGCCCCCCACCCACGACCCACGCCTAGCTTTATTGCATATATTCCCAGCCTGAAAGTATCGCGTTCCCAGAGAGGTTACTTTCAACTTTTCGACTATCAAAAAGGTTTCAGTTAATGTGCCATTCTAATAAAAAATTACAAAATTATACAATGTCCACTCTGTTAATGTTATTATTCTTTTTAAATATTAATTAAAATTTTGAGTTTGAATTTTCTATTTATAGTTTTTAAATTATTAGTCAATTTTTGAAAATTAACAATTTTACATAATATTTAGAACTAATTGTTAGTGAAGAAATTTTAAAGTTACTGAATATAATTGCTTCAATGGGAATATTTTTTATGATGTCACACTCTCCTTGCTGGGATTTCATTGGTTGTTTTGTCTTCTTTGACAAAGTGTTGAAACAAGATCATTGGTTTTTATAACGTCAAGCGCTACGAACTACGATTTCAGTGGTAGTTTGGTTTTCTTTGACAAAGTGTTAAAACAAACTTTTGAATTAATTTGTTTTTAAATAGATTTGTATTGACCTCTTTGGGAAAAATACTGAAACTCCTTGATGTACACAATGCAATTGTCAAAATATTTATAATAAAAGGAAAATTCTGATGTAAAAAGCAAATAGTTATACAACATAATGCGGAGATTTTAAAGTTTTCCTCTTTAAAAGACCCTGTTAATATTAACTTAACTATCAAATAAGCTTAACATCATCTTAGTTACTAATACAACATCACAAAATTATAACTATTAAACCAATAGAGAAAATAATTAATTAGATAAAAGATAACAAATCATCACTTACATCTTATGTCATGAGAACTTTCGAAATCAATCACTGAATTCAGCTTTGCAAATTTAGTAATTTTCATTATTTAATTTAAATAACCAGAATTTATTTCTAAAAATATCTTTATTTGACAAAAAGAGAGAGAGAGAGAGAGAGAGAGAGCGCGCGCGAGAAACGAGAAATGCAATTCAAACTTCTGGGGTTTGCCGGTTTGGGGGACAGTCGGACAGTGTCTGCTGTCAAGGTCATTGAGTGAGGGATATTCTGATTTTTTATTGGTCCCGCTAGTCTTTTACTATTTTGCTAGTAGAAGAAGAAGCAGGAGATCAAGATATAGATAAGAAACTGGGATTGAGGGGTTTATCCCCCTGAGACAAACAGGAAATGAATAATATAAAAACTCTCTTCTCGCCTTCCTTGCTCAAAAAAAAATCTTGTCTGCCCACAGGACGAAAAACGGCGAGCCCCGTCAATATTTCGAGTCGTCTGAAAGTGACAAACCGGATATTTTTCTTTAATAAGCATAGTGCAGTAAAATAGTTTCAGCTGCAACTATTTTTCGTACACTAAAATTGGTGTATACATTATTTCATAATCATATCAAAAATAGTATGTTTCGGAAAAAACTAACAATAATACTTCAGTTTTGTTCAAATTTCTTTCAAATTTGCAAAAATATCAGCACTAAAATTTTGATATTAACTGGACTAATGGCATTAAAAGCGCAAATACCCTGTCATTTGTTATTAAAAATATTTGTTTTACACATTTAGTAAATGCGAACGGGGGCTTTCCCTAATCATAAATGTTAATTGCTTTTTCAAAAATTAAAAGGTATGTGTGTGTTGGGGGGGGGGGGGGGGTATTAATCAATCACCGCAGGGCCCCTTTTAAAAAAATGCTAAAAAGTTTTTAAAGAAATGTGTAATAAAAATGACAATAAACACTAACATTTACCGTTTCCGCTTTTTTTGCCTAATAAATTTAATAAATTTCGAGGCTAAAAGAATGGAGATCTTAGGCTCCTTCATTAAATTTACCCGTGAATATACTCTAAAGTGTCGACAGCGTGTCCTCGGGCTTATTAAATACTTGAATTTTTGCATATCGACTTGTCTTACAAAAGAAACGATTGAAAGTTATAAATATTGTAATAATTATAACTAATTTTACAAAAATAATTTAAAAGATGTAATCTTTTTAATAATGTGATGCAATTTTCGGTTTCCTTCGACCAACGGCCCTAAACCTGGACATTACGGGCCCAATGTTAATTTTAAACTAATAAATATTTGTGTGAATCGCATATCAAAAATATTTTTCTTAATTTTTTTTTAAAGTTTTTTTTTTTTAAGAATTGTTTTTGATTTTTGTTGAAAATGTTAAAGGGCCCGCTGGCGCGGGCCCTTTAACATTTTACGGGCCCCTATGCAATGCATAGTTTTGCCCCCCCCTGTCGGCGGCCCTGCAATGAGCTATGCGTAAGAATTATTGTCGTGTATTACCATTATTTCGAGATTTTAATTATTCACACAAAAACACAAAAATTAACTGAAAGAATATTGAATGGTGTTTATCTGTAAAAATTGAAGTGATGATTATTATAGCTAGATAATTTTAGATGTTCTGAGCGAATGACAGATTTTGGATCTCGAATTTTAGCGCTCATGCTGCCACCTATATTCAAGTACAGCAACTAAATCCTACAGTAATCATTAAAATAAAAAATTCTTGAATTTTACTAAAATAGCTTTAAAAAATATTCCTTTTTCCGAATACACCAGAATTAAATAAGAACTCCCCTCCTATTTTAATAAATGTTTTTTTATCTAATTTTTGAATGCGAATGTGCAATTAATATACAGATTGCAGGGCTTCCGCCTAATATCAATATATCATTTACCTAAATATACTTAAGCTTCATTTTTTCCCTGCTCTTCATTTTTATCCTACTAAAACAATAACATGCTCACAAATAATACACCGGATTCGAAATCTATAACTATATTCGAAATCTTTTCCTATATATTTCAAAAGCCAGTGATAATGTAATTACATTCCCTTAACTGGGGATTCAATAAATATTTGTTTAAATAGAAATTATTTTGTGTGCAATATATTATTGATATTAATAATATAAAAAGAACTTTGTTTCTGATTCCACTATTTAATGATTTAAAAATTACTGAATACATGTTTCATTGAATTAGCTATACGTGTCTATGAGATATAATAAATGTTCTGTTCTATTGAATGAATAGTTAATAGTAGTCATGTTGTTAAAAAAAATCAATACGAACCCTTACGAATTTTTTAGTCTTCTTTGTGTTGGCAATCTCTAATTTAACCTTTATGTAAATTTTCGCAGTGCAATCACAATTTTTTGATTGCCCGATATTCTCTTCAGGAGACACTTTCATTACGACTTTTCATTTCCCCGCCCAGTAGCCTGACGTCTCTGACATAGTGTCGCTTGAATGTAAGGAATAGAAATATGCGGCCTGGCACCTCCGTAGAAGCCCTTGTTAAGGGGTCTAAGGAATCTTAAAAATGTGCAAAGAAGATACTACAAAGCATAGTCTGATCTTTCATGTCATTTTTTAACTACTCAATGTATAGGTATAATTTTTTTATATGTAATTCTACAAGATTTATTTATTATAAAACAAGTTTTAAAATTTATGAAACTTTAGCAAAAACTAAAATAAATGATATTAAACATGAAGGTACTTGAACACACTGTGATTAGGCTTGCGCGGCAAATTGTGAGGTCAAAATTGAAAAAATGAATAAGAAAATGACTTTATATTGTACAAATATGTACAAACAAAGACTTATACCTAAATTCTCAGCTCAATTTTAATTAGAAATTATTTTTAAAAAAATTTAAAATCAAAATTTTTAAATTTTTATTATTTTTTTTAGAAAAAAGTTCTTAAAATAATTTCTAATTAAAATTGAGCTGAGAATTTAGGTATAAGTCCTAGTTTGTACATATTTGTACAATATAAAGTCATTTTCTTGGTCATGTGTTCAATTTTGATCTCACAATTTGCCGCGCAAGCCTAATGTCATAATGTGCCTTTATGAACTTAATTTTAGAAGATTTAATTCTCTCTGTAACATTATAAAATGGCCGTAAATACGTAATAGGGTTAGCCCCAATGTAGTGAAATTATAGAAATATGAACCAGCATTAAGTATAACACAGAAAAAAAAATATGACAAATTAATTTTAAAAATACATATATTTATTTTGGACAATAAAATACATGTTATTGCTAAGGACGATATTTATGGCAATATTTCAAATAGGGGTAATGATATAAAAATAATTAAAATACAAAGATAATTTTAAGAGGGTTTAGAAGTCAATTAAAGAAATTAATATGTATAAATATATATCGAAGACAAATAAAAGTATAATAAAAAATTATGTCAAATAACTTGTTATGTAAAATACAACTTTGTGTATGCAATTAAATTCTGACAGGAGGAGGACGATTTTAAAATATTATGAAATTTTAAAAATATCAGAAGGTAATGCCTCTTGGACTCTAAATGACTTTGCAACGAACAAATGATTTTTCGAACTTACTAATTTTCCCGATCATCTATTTTGGACTGTCTTGCAGAGAAAAGTTCACTGTGTAAAAAAAAGTTCAGAAATTGTCTCTACATAGTCCTGGGCACAGTGATGATGGATGCGGGGGGCTGCAGGATCTCGGCTTTAGATGCTGGGGACTGCGGGACCTCGTGAATGACATCAGAGTTCTAGGCTGCTGATTTTTGGCTATGCTGGGGGCTGGCGGTTATGGGATCTCTCGTCCGAGATCGCAGGGGCTGGCGGTTGTGGGATCTCTCCTCCGAGATCGCAGGGGCTGGCGGTTCTCTCCGTCAGAGTCGCGGGGCTTGCGTTGTGGACGGCCTAATGACAGCACATGCTGGTCGTCGGGGCATCAGGACGGTGTCGGGATCTCTACGGGGCTTGGGGTGATGTGGACGTTGCTGTTTCTCCAGACGGGGACTTCGGAACTCCAGTCAGAGATCGGGGGGCTGACGGTTGTGGGATCTCTACGGAGCTTGGGGTTGTGGAATCTCCCATCAGAGATCGCAGGGGCTTGTGGCTGCTGGATCTCTCTCTCTCTCAGAGATGTAAAGGCGTAATAGGTGCGGGATGCAGAACACTCAGGCCAATGTTGACTCAGCCATCAGTTGATTGACTCGAAGTCTCGGTAGTTGTCTCTCAGTCATTTTTTCGCATGTGGACTCTCCGTGCATTTTTTTTGCATCCAGTCTGGAGGTGGAATCTCTATCTCTCTCCCTCTCTCCTTTTTTCCGATCCCTTTCCTCTCTCTTCAAATTTTTTAAATCCCTCCTCTGTAGCTCTCGTCCCATCTCCTGGTTCCATCCCATTCGCTTCCTCACCTCAAGGATCCACCCCTGAGCTGCCCCCCTGTCCCCCATAGGTTAATCAGTCCTTCTTTGGCACACCCCTTGACCAATAACGTAATCTGGGAGAAACCCTCCTTCGCGTAAAATTTCCTGGAATTCTTAATAGGATCCCCTTGGTGTTGGGTCATAAAACCTTCCGACACGTCTAGACTGTCCTAAATTTATTGCCTGATTGCTGTGCCTTTTGGAGACTTCAGTCTGGGAAAAATCCACTAACAATGAAACTATATGGCCCTCTTCTTTGGAAAAAAGTCACTGGGGCTGCTAAATTGGTCCCTCACTTAACTCTACGATAAAAGGTTCTCACCGAAAAAATCCAATTAGGCAAAGTTGTCGGAACGTAATCCACGATACGACAAATTTTCTCTTCTTCCCTCAAAAAAAAAAAAGGGAATGATTAAGTCACTTTTGAAATTACCTTTTTTTTTTCTTTGTCTGTTCTCCTCAGCAGCACTAAACAACGACAAAAACAAAAAAAAAAAAACCTCCTCTAAAAAAATAACTACATCCTCTCCTCCTGTCAAAAAAAAACAGTGAACCTATAACCTAAATAAATTTGCATGTGTTATAAGGTATATATATGTGCATACAATATGTGTTACAAATCATTAACATTCAATGCAATGTGATACAATTTGACAATATCATGTGATGTTAAGATCTGTGTGTCCAATTCTTTTTTTCTTTTCTTGGTACATAAAATATTTCACAATCACAAAAATCAATGTTATTCTCACAAAATCAATTCAGAATCCGTCAGGCAGTTTAAAATTAAACAAAATCAAAACAATTTTCCGATATCTCGAAAAATAAACAAACCAAAAAATTTTATGCAAACCTAATTTAGTCCTAACTCAACTATAAATCACTTTAAAAAAAATTTGTCTATCACTTTAAATAAACCCAAAATTTTGTATCATTCTCTGAGCATTTAAATTTCGAAATAAACAAACAATAGGAAAAAAAACATTCCATCCCTTACTTACATCATTCAAAAAAAATAAGCAAATCTTCCTATTTTCCCAAAAAAAAAACTTATCTCCCAATGGATAAAGTTTCAGAAACGCCAAAATAGTTAAAAAAAAACATAATTATATATAAAATAATACGTACTCAAAACCATCTTTCGTTTAAATTTTGTCTGTTTACCAAGACCCGGTAGACGACATTTCTCGTTCAAAACCCGAACCCACTGAATTGATTTCGTTGCTCCAGACCAGTAAGTAATCCCATGATTGCCTTACGCTAGAAACACAGCCTCAAAATTAATTTTTAGGCATCGCTTAAATTCTCCAAAACCCTTCTTAAAATTCTATACATAATTTTTGGTACTCCAACTCAATTTTGTTTTCTCAAATTTATTCCAATTTAACAATTTTATCTCTTTCAATAAATCCGCTTGTGCTAACAGCCAAGCCATATCGTAACCCACCGAAAAAAAACTGCATCTGGCAACTTGTTGAACGTTGAACCGGCCCAAAATATAAACAATAACATGTGCTCGAATTATTTACAAGGTAAGTTATTTCAATGCAAAATCACTTTATTTTTTCAAATATCTAATTACGAATGTCTTTGTTTATCCATACCGAAAAACCTATATTTTTTCTATCTTTCTCTAGCGCCATCCTATATTCTATCATCGTTGTCATGTGACCGGTCAAAACATGTGTCCCGGACCCTTTTGCCTGCGGCTGTTTCCTTGACCAATGGTAAGTGTATTCAGTTTCAACCCCCATCAAGTAGGTGATTAATCACTTGTCCGGCGACAAAAAACCGCGACTCGTAGTCGCTAATTACTAATGAGCGTCCCTGCTAAAAAAAAAACGTGTTGGGAAACGCTCGGTTGAGTATTCACTCTTTTTTTTCTATGTTTTAACAACAATTCAATAATGTAGATGTGTTTAATTATTTTTTGTGTGTGTTAATTATTGGTGTAATCTGTTTTGAAAATTTTAAACAGAAATCAATTTTCTGTGCATCATTTACCAACATCCAAAACAATCAATCACTCTCAGTCAACTTTCTTGACCAGACTAAAATACTGCCAATGTCTTTATAGACTATTTAAGGAAAATTTTAAATCAGTTTCAGTGATATACTTTCACTAAATTAAAACTAAAGGATAATAATAGTGCATGTTTTAACTAAGCCATTTTTTTTTTGCCTCGTAATGTGTAAAACCTTTTAAACCTTGCCAGAAATTTAACCAATCCTGACCAAAATACTTACTGTTATTTATGTGTATTTTAATAAAACATAATCTGTCACAATCACTTTCCCCTTTTATAGGCAAGAAAGAAACAAGAAAATCACAGGGAGATCTAAAGGGTGTCCTGTTGGTGTATATCATGTCACTCTTGCACCGACAGTCTGTTCCAAGGTAAAAAACCCTACTGATTTGCTAGTTTTATGAAACCTCAAATGATTAACCTCTGTGTGTGTGTGGTTTCTTCTTTTAGTTTGTGTGTGTGTGTGAATCTATCTTAATGAAAGAAACAATTTAATCTTTTGATTATGCATGTAATTTCTCTGTTTTTTCGCTATTAGCCAACAAATCATTTTCCCGCTGTACTCGAGTTTAGCGAGAAAACTACCCTGATGCCAAAAGGGAAAAAAAAACAATCAAAAATCGCAGGAAATTCAGTCCAGCTGAAATCTCTTTGATGCAGGTTTGCCCGAAAAATGTACATGCAGTGTGCAGTTTGTGCAAAATGAAAATTTTAAACCAAATCTTTAAAAAAAAACACAACAATTTAATTTTAGAATAAAAATTGCAAAAATTTTAACTCGACAGTGCCTTTTACCTGTGTTTAATTGAATGTATACATGCCTTTGTGATCAAAAGCTAATCTGTTGTTACTGTTTTCAGCCAACATTAAAAGATCATTTTTTGGATTCGACAACTATCTCCTCGATTCAGCTCATCTCCTGGTAAGCTCCAATCTCTTTAGCAAATTTATGTTTTGTTTGTTTTGATTGTACCTGTATATAATATTTTTTTTTGCATGTGTAGTGTTTTAGTGTATATACATGACATAATATGACATATCGTAATTTAACCTCCTCACAAACTCATTTTTTTGTTGCTTATTTTACATACATATATATTCCTTGCTTATTACATAACCCCTTTCTTGCATTTTGTACATGTGAATACGCTTTTGTTTATTTATTTATTTTGTCACTGTTTTCACCTTTTATGCATTATTATTATTTGATGACGTTTTTTTTTTTTTTCTTCTGATTTTTCGAAATGTTCCTATTTTTTTTGTGTATATATATATTTTTTTTCCCGTCTTGTTTATAACACGTTGGTTGTAAAAGTCGTTTTTTTTTTCGTTTTTAAATATTTCCTTTTTTTTTTTTTTTTTTTTTTTTTTTTTTTTTTTTTTTTTTTTTACTCTGTCGTCATTTTAATAGCCAAATCAAGTAACGCGATATTCAAGTTTTGTTTGGCCCTGCTCCTCAGATTATATCGGCCTTGTGTTGAATTGAGCTCTTGCTGCTCAGTAGGGTCGTGAATCACAGTGTCAGCGCTTCCCTGTGAATCGCTGGCATGTGTAACATTGTCCTGTGTACATTTTGCTTGAGTGGTGTTGCCCACAACTCTCCTTAGGTTGTCGTTTCTAATTTCTGTGTTATTGTCTCCTTCGTGTATGTGTGAACTTTCTGGAACAGTCCCTTGATTTTGCTGTGTCTACCTAGTCTCCCTTTTTGTTTGATTTGTGTTATGTTGTGGCCTTGTATTTGAATTTTGGCTGTAAGCTTGTGTTTGTTGTAAAAAACCAATGGTAAATTGTCGTCAAAGTCATCATCTTGGGTGTCAATTTGTGTTTGCACGTTGGCTTCAATGCCATCGTCTATAACTTTTGGCAACCTTTTTGGCATCTCTGGCAAATTGCTCTCTGGTAAATTCAGGTAATCTGGTAATCTATCTATATCCAAGCAGTCTTCGAACATGCACTCTTTGCGGTTTACAATTTGTCTTTTCCATGTGTTTAATTGTGTAATTAACAATGTTTCACATCTGTTTCTCTTTTGAGAATGATATATGGTCCATCCATTAAGGGTCTTTTTACAACATAATTACTCCTTTCCAGATTTGGTGTGTGTAGGAATACTTTTTGCCCCACTTTAAATTCCCGTAATTTTGCACCTATTGATAACCTGTAATTCTTTTGGGTCTCTGTAGCTTTAGCTACATTTTCTTGGACTAATTGCTTTATTCTATGATTTAAACGATTTAAACGATTATTTACATAATCTGGAATTTCTTGTCGCTCTTGTTGGGTTTTGGGAACAGTTGTGTATGGCAAAATAGGTTGTCTCCCGAACATTAGAAAGTAAGGGGTGTAACCCAACGTTGTATGTTTTTGTGCATTTACCAAAAGCTGCAAATAATTTAGTCGTGTATTCCATGCACCGTCCTCTCTAGCAAAAATTGCCAAACACTTTTTAATATTAGCATGTGATTTTTCGTTGATTCCATTCGTTGAAGGTGAATATGGTGTTGTCCTTAACTGTTTAACACCCATTTGTTTTGCTAATGATGTTAAAACTGCCCCTTGAAAATTTGTGGCACAGTCTGAAAGCAATTTATCAAAAAGTCCAAAAACTGACACATAGTCCAATAATCTGTCTGCAACTTCAGTTGCTTTTTGAGTTCTTAAAGCATACAATTGTATGAACCGAGTATATAAATCAACAACCACCAAGATATATTTAAAACCAGTACTAGTTTCGTTCACCGGACCAACAATATCAATGGATATAACGTTCAGTGGTCCTTCTGGCTTGATATTATCTTGTAATGGAATTTTAGCATATCTATTTGGGTACTTATGTTTATTGCATGGTACGCAACTATCAACAAAGTTACGACAATGTGCATACATGCCTTTCCAATAGAAATATTGGCACAAATTATCATATGTACCTTTTAATGCATAGTGTGCAGCATGGCATAGGTTTAAGAAATGGGGTCTATATTTACTAGGAATTACAATTTGTTTTCTTTTTAGTAATTCACCATTTTGTGTGTGCTCCCATAAATAAACCAAGAGTTTATCCTCCAATCTATATTGGTGGTCTGCGTTGGACAAAGTATTATTTTGTATTCTGTCAATTATACCTTTTGTTTCTGGGTCTACCCACTGTTCATTTTGTATTTCTTGTAAGGAAGGTACTTCCATCTCTATATTGTTTATTTGGAGTGTGTGATCTTGTATTTCTGATTTTTGGTCAATTTCTTGTCGGCTTAAAAAGTCGGCAATTAAATTTTCTTTAGATTTTACGAGTATGTATTCTATATCATACTCCTGTAGTTTAAGTATTTGACGCGTAACTCGATTACCCGGATTTTCTACCGTTTTTATTTGGAATAGTGCCTTGTTGTCGATTTCGACTTTAAATCTGCGTCCGTAAACGTAGTGTTTGAATGCACGAATGTTTTCCGTTAAAGCCAATAATTCCAACTCGTAAATTGGGTACTTTTTCTGATTATCATTAAGTTTTTTAGAATAGTAAGCTATCGGCAATTTTACTCCAGTTCTCTCGTCCATTTGGGACAAACAGCCTCCTAATGCATTTGTCGATGCATCGGTTGACAATATGAACTCCTTGTCAAAATTAGGTTTGATTAACACCGGTGCTCTATCCAGTCGCCATTTTAACTCCTCGAAAGCTTGTTGTGCTTCTGGGGTCCATTGAAATCTTCCCCTTTTCTTTGTTAATTCTGTCAAAGGTGCGGCTATTTCTGAAAAATTCTTAATGTAACGACGAAAATATGAACATAACCCGAGCATGCCTCTGACCTGTTTTACATTTTTAGGAATTCTAAACTGAGCTATCTTGACTAGGTTTTCATTCGAAGGGCGAGATCCATTTTCGTCAATCGAAAAACCCAGAAAAGTTACATTTGTCCTGCAAAAATTGCATTTTGATGGACTTATAGTAAGATTATATAGTTGTAACTGTAAAAAGAATTTCTCCAATTTAAACAACATCTCATCTATGTCTTGAGCCCCGAAGGCAAAATCATCGACAAAATTTGCTATGTTTAATTCTTTTAATGGTGCCAAAATTTTGTCCGATAATTTTTGTAAAGTAGCAGCCGAAAAAACTGCTCCCATTGGTAGTGATTTAAATTGAAAAGCACCAAATGGAGTTTGAAAGGCAGTAAATTGTTTTTGTTCGTCTTTTAAGGATATTTGGAAGAAAGATTGGCTCAAATCCACTGTGCTAAAATATTTTGACCCGCTAATTTTATCCACCTCAATATTCATTAAGGGAAGTGGGTGTGTACTATAAAGTACGATTTTATTCAGAGCCCTAAAATCTACACAAATTCTGTACTGTTGTTCTGTATTTGGTTTAGATTTTTTCTTTACCATTACCAGAGGGAAAGTAATGTAACTGTTGGAAGGTTCAATTATCTGTGCCTCCAACATCTCATCCAATTGCTCTCTTAGTGTTTCGCGTAAAGCTTGTGGAACAGGAAAATATTTAGCGCTAGCTAACTCTTCAGTTTTTACTGAAAATTCTGGTTGGACACAATTTGTTCGACCAATAGTAGTTAAAGTCGTGCTAAAAACGTCCGCATATTCTCTCACCAATCTTAACACCTTTCTTTTTGTATTGTTGTCCAAATGTTCTAATTCAAAATCCGAATCTTTTAAGAGTTGTCTACGTTTTTCTCTTATGTTTTGTGTTTTTACATCTTCCATGTGCTCTTGTACCTCTGCGATTATTGTGTTTTTATTTAATTTTACTTGTTGATGTGTTATATTAGAGATTAAAATTTGTGTGTGACCTTTATTATTAGTGTTTACAATAGCTGGGTTAATTTCTATATTATTGTGTTGTATGGGAGTTAGCACAATGTCTGTCTCTAAAGCTGTAAAAGGGTGTATTTGTAACTGTATCATTAATGTCTCCTTGGGTTTTAGTGTATAGTCCTCTGTCAATGTGGCATGCCTTACCACTTCAATTTCGTTAATGTAAGAATATGCTGAGTCCAAAATATTTAATTTTAAATTTTGTCCCACTAATGTGTTATCAGTGAAACTCATTGTCATTCCATTATTTCTCAAAAAATCTACCCCTAAAATAATTGAATAATTATTGCCAATGGTGCCATTAACAACATAAAAATTTTGGTTTATGTTTTGCCCATCTAATTGAATAGTTAATTTAAAAAATCCAAAAATGTCCAAAGGCTGGTTTGTGACCGCTCTTATTGTAGCTTGGGAGGGGATTCTTTTAATGTCAATGTCATTTCTTAGTTCGTCAAACAAATGTTTACTCATTAAGGAAGCAGCAGCTCCGCTATCAACCAAGCCAAAAACTGTTTTGTCATTTATATTTATTTCCACTACTGGCAGACAGCTGCCTCTTGTTTGTGTTTCGTTCAAAATGTTATTTGTACCCCTGTTTTGTGTTTGCAAAGTGTTATTTATGTTGATATCTAGGGACTCTCCCATTATTTGGGGTCTGTCTATTTGTTGGTTTTGTCTGTGTGATGGTGAGTCCCTTAGTAGTTTAAATGTTGGTTGTTATGATGATGGTAATTTTGGCCTCTTCCCCGGCCTCTGTATGCCTGCCCTCGTGTTGCAAAATTATTTCCTCTGTCTCCGAAATTTTGTGTCATGTCATGTGAAGTGTTTCTGTTGTTAAATTGCCCTCTACTAAAATTATTAAATTGTCCTCTGTTGTTGTTATTAAAGTGTCCTCTGTTGTTGTTGTTATTAAAGTGCCCTCTATTAAATGAATTAAATTGCCCTCTGGGTCGTCTGTAATCTGATTCCCTATTAAAGTGTTGGGTGGGCTCATATCTTGGGGCATTTTCGTAATTTACAGTGTCCTGAAAATTTGTGGGTCTGTCTCTGGTGTCAAAATTTGGTCTTCTGTTCTCTTGTTGTTGAACTCTTTGTTGTAATTGGTGATTTTGAATTGTTAAGTCTTGTAGTTGTTTCTGTATGTTTTGCAGCATTTGATGTGTTGAGTCTGTGTGTGTATTTGTTTCTTGGGCAGTTCTGATAACATTTACTGCTTGTGTGTCGATTAATTGGCGATTTGCCTGCAAAAGTTGGATAAATTTAATTGCTTCTTCAAAGCTTTCAACGTCTTTTGTTAACAGTTGTAATTTATAAGTGGGGAGCACGCCATCTATTAGCCGCGCTAATCGTGTTTGGTCATATATTTTCTTTGTGTCCTCATTCTGAATGTCGATGTTTCCAAAAAATTGCCTTATGGCTTGCGTTAATCGCGCTCCGAAACTTTTTATATCTTCATCGGGTTTTTGTTTGCATTCATTTAATGCCAATTGTCGTAAAAGTAAACTATCGTTTTCGGAGAAAAAATCTAAAAATCCGTCTTTGAAATTTTGAAATTGTGTGGCTTGAATCAATTCGACGTTATTTATAATTTTCGCCAATGGCTCTCCTTTGATTTTTGATATAACAAGCTGTATTTTTTGGATGTCTGGTATTGTAGTGTCTTTAGTAAGTTTCTCCACCAATTGAATTAAGTATTTAGGTGTAACTGGGCTTAGTCCATCATAAATCGGAATCCACGTTTGAATAACCGCAATATTTGGCGCATTTTTGTCTACAGGTGGGGTGAAAGTGTTGTCATTCATGTTTAAGATTTGTGTGTCTTGTAGACCCGTACCGTTACCAATGTCACCGTTATTAGCCATGCTAAACAATATAAAAAAAACAATCTCTAAATGAGTCCGTAATACCAAAGAAAATTAATCAATATTAGTGTTTTTAGGAAACCAACGTAAATTACGGTCAAAATATTCTTATCAAAATCAAACAAATCAATAATAAAAAAAAGAACACATATATGCATAAAACCCATCAAAATTTCTAACCACTTTTACCCGCAGGTCCTAAACTCAATTTAAAAAAAACCCAATGTGCTCAGAGTACGATAATAAACCCAAAATAACCCCCTTTTGTTTAAGTTTAAAATTAAATCCTCCTGTCAAAATGTCAAATTTCTCTTTCAATGCATACATTTGCTCTGGTTCTATTTCACTATTTGGTTCCGAAAGGTCATGGCACCAACTGTCATAATGTGCCTTTATGAACTTAATTTTAGAAGATTTAATTCTCTCTGTAACATTATAAAATGGCCGTAAATACGTAATAGGGTTAGCCCCAATGTAGTGAAATTATAGAAATATGAACCAGCATTAAGTATAACACAGAAAAAAAAATATGACAAATTAATTTTAAAAATACATATATTTATTTTGGACAATAAAATACATGTTATTGCTAAGGACGATATTTATGGCAATATTTCAAATAGGGGTAATGATATAAAAATAATTAAAATACAAAGATAATTTTAAGAGGGTTTAGAAGTCAATTAAAGAAATTAATATGTATAAATATATATCGAAGACAAATAAAAGTATAATAAAAAATTATGTCAAATAACTTGTTATGTAAAATACAACTTTGTGTATGCAATTAAATTCTGACAGGAGGAGGACGATTTTAAAATATTATGAAATTTTAAAAATATCAGAAGGTAATGCCTCTTGGACTCTAAATGACTTTGCAACGAACAAATGATTTTTCGAACTTACTAATTTTCCCGATCATCTATTTTGGACTGTCTTGCAGAGAAAAGTTCACTGTGTAAAAAAAAGTTCAGAAATTGTCTCTACATAGTCCTGGGCACAGTGATGATGGATGCGGGGGGCTGCAGGATCTCGGCTTTAGATGCTGGGGACTGCGGGACCTCGTGAATGACATCAGAGTTCTAGGCTGCTGATTTTTGGCTATGCTGGGGGCTGGCGGTTATGGGATCTCTCGTCCGAGATCGCAGGGGCTGGCGGTTGTGGGATCTCTCCTCCGAGATCGCAGGGGCTGGCGGTTCTCTCCGTCAGAGTCGCGGGGCTTGCGTTGTGGACGGCCTAATGACAGCACATGCTGGTCGTCGGGGCATCAGGACGGTGTCGGGATCTCTACGGGGCTTGGGGTGATGTGGACGTTGCTGTTTCTCCAGACGGGGACTTCGGAACTCCAGTCAGAGATCGGGGGCTGACGGTTGTGGGATCTCTACGGAGCTTGGGGTTGTGGAATCTCCCATCAGAGATCGCAGGGGCTTGTGGCTGCTGGATCTCTCTCTCTCTCAGAGATGTAAAGGCGTAATAGGTGCGGGATGCAGAACACTCAGGCCAATGTTGACTCAGCCATCAGTTGATTGACTCGAAGTCTCGGTAGTTGTCTCTCAGTCATTTTTTCGCATGTGGACTCTCCGTGCATTTTTTTTGCATCCAGTCTGGAGGTGGAATCTCTATCTCTCTCCCTCTCTCCTTTTTTCCGATCCCTTTCCTCTCTCTTCAAATTTTTTAAATCCCTCCTCTGTAGCTCTCGTCCCATCTCCTGGTTCCATCCCATTCGCTTCCTCACCTCAAGGATCCACCCCTGAGCTGCCCCCCTGTCCCCCATAGGTTAATCAGTCCTTCTTTGGCACACCCCTTGACCAATAACGTAATCTGGGAGAAACCCTCCTTCGCGTAAAATTTCCTGGAATTCTTAATAGGATCCCCTTGGTGTTGGGTCATAAAACCTTCCGACACGTCTAGACTGTCCTAAATTTATTGCCTGATTGCTGTGCCTTTTGGAGACTTCAGTCTGGGAAAAATCCACTAACAATGAAACTATATGGCCCTCTTCTTTGGAAAAAAGTCACTGGGGCTGCTAAATTGGTCCCTCACTTAACTCTACGATAAAAGGTTCTCACCGAAAAAATCCAATTAGGCAAAGTTGTCGGAACGTAATCCACGATACGACACTAATCACAGTGTGTTCAAGTACCTTCATGTTTAATATCATTTATTTTAGTTTTGGCTAAAGTTTCAAAAATTTTAAAACTTGTTTTATAATAAATAAATCTTGTAGAATTACATATAAAAAAATTATACTCATTTATTGAGTAGTTAAAAAATTACAAGAGAGATCAAACTATGCTATGTAGTATATTCTTTGCACATTTTTAAGACTCCTGTGACCCCTTAAATTGTCACACTTTGGGGGCATCTCAAGAATTAACTAATTAATATATCCATTTGAAATTTTCACAGTTTCAACTACATACATTTTTAAGTATTTTAACACAAGATTATTTTGAAAAACTAAAAACTACATAAAATATGAATTTTTTAAAAATATATTTAACCTAAAAGATTTTTTTTAAAAAAGTATAAAATTTGCAGACTATTCCCTATGTTAAAATGCTTAAATATACTTGTGAATTACACCATACAAAATTCAAGCATTTAAATTAATAACATTTTTATTTATGTGCCCCCAAACTTTCACATGATTCAAAAATTGTAAAACCGAGAAAAACCAATTTAAAGTTTTTATTGTTAACACATTTCCTTACGAAGGATTTTTGCATCCTCGTAATATTTGATAGGAATAACATTATAGAATCCTTAGTCGTTCGGCCGTTCTGGGCCGTTTCACTAAGGAAAGGGTAAAATAAAATGGCCTTTAATGTCAAAAATATTTTTCCACTCATCTTGATACTTTGTGACATTATTAATAAAGGTTGTTATAGTATTTTGAGCCACTAATTTTTTTTTACTTTTTTTACTGATTTTGGGATGCCAGACCCCCTTAAAATAGGTATAAGTTTGAGATCGAGTTGCGCTGAAGGCTGGGTTGGCTGAAATATGTGACCGTGTGATATGGGGCGCTTAAGCATTTGTCGTATATACAAAATAGTAATGCGTTTTTTATACCATATAATTTGTTCAATAATTTGTCAAAAAAAACAATTTTAAAATTCGGACGAAACATTACAAGTGAAAGCCCTAAGGCTGTCACGTGATATCTGTGACGTCACTAGTAAGTATAAACAAACTTTGAAATACCACATTGGAATCTACTTAGGCAAATTTTAACCATTCGCTTCTAAAATACAGCCTTCCATTATCTCTATGATTCTTATTTAACAGTAAATAAGATTAAATCAAGTTTTAAATTACAAAACAAATCAGGTCGGTTGTTTTTGAGTTTAAACTACGGATTACATAATATAGGAAGGTATTAACCTCCGAAAAATCAATGAAACGTTAGCAAAACAAAGTTGATATTTACCTCAAACTTAGCGTTGTAAGTCGTATTTGTTATTTCAAAGCGGTCAAAAAGAATCTTAATCTTTACTATCGAGCATCTAGGAAATAAAGATTAATATATTAAAAATGAATAGGAACACCACGCACTAAACAAGTAACGAATGAAATTATGTTTTTTTTTTAATTAATATAAAATTTCGTATCTTCAGAAAATGTATTTGATAATAATAAGTGTAATTTCTTAAATAGTCATCAAGAATGACTATATAATAATTTTATTACTTGACAGAGTTAACGTTCAAAACATCTCAATTTATTAATTCGTTCTTGAAAAGAACTAATTTTGTAGTTATGGATACCCCAGGTCTTAATAAGTGATGTTGAAGCAATTAGAAAAGTTCTAAAGCGGTTATGTTTATAAATGAGTGAAAGTTGGTCTCTAGCAACAAAATTGGGTTGTTTCAGAAGACGAAAATTCTCCTTGCTTTCCTTTCTATAGGTGCTCCGATTGGTCCTATGTTCAAATGTCAAATAAATTCACCAATCGAATCTCGTGAAAGCATTTATTTTCTTTAACATTTATAGTATGATAGTTAAGTTTTCCTTAACATTTCCACCACAGATATACCTGAAGCATCCTGAAGCATGCCCATTTCGTTAAAAAACCAGAAACTCATTTTTAAAAATATATATATATATATATTGCAATAACTATATTTAATTACAAAATATGGAAATCCATCATTACAAAAAAGGCTAATTATTTTATGATGGTAGCTGTAGTTTTAGAACTAAATACTAGTGTAAATACCATGATGAGCTATTCAATGATACCATTGACAACACAATCTACCGTCTAGAATTCAAGTTAGCGTTTACATTTCAAAAACAAAATACAAGATAGAATTTTTTAAATAAAACAAAATTGTAGAAAACTCACAAAAAAATAGTTATATATAGCAGCTTCAGCTAAATTTTAGTGCGTTACATACGATGTTTTCCTTTATCATATCAGTTTTTGCTATTAACTCGGAATCTTACTTTAAGGTGGAGCTGTAAATAGTCTCCTTGAGTACTAAATATTAACTTTGTCATACAGATATTTGACTTCAGGATAGTAGTTACCGACATTATAAAGTTTATCATGGGTGTCAATGAAAACATTGCACACGTATATCCAAACTGGCTGAAGACGCTGTCAAGAATTTTGAACGTATTTTTTTATTTTATAAATATGTTAATACACAATATACGTCGGTAAAATTATATATTTTTTTCCCGTCGAAAACGAAAAGCTCAAAGCATAATCAAGGGAATGGAATACTGGTGGATTGTATTTTATTTTGCATAATTAAAAAAAAATGAAATATGTGATTAAAGTAACATCCGGATTGATGATCTATACATACCGAATCATCAATAAAACAAGTGAAGGGTTTGGATTTATAAATAAAGCAAAAAAGCTAAGTTGACTGACTAATTCTTCCCATTTGTTGTTGTTTTTTGCACAATAGTTAAATTTCTTAGATGAAGCTTTTATAAATAGTTTTTAATGGTTTTAACAAGAAAATATCGAGAAACTAGAATCAAATAAATTTGAAACAAGCATAAAAAAACAATGTTTTTTAATAACAATTACTTACTCTGGGCGCCAGACTTTAGGACCTTCGCAATCATACTAAAAATGGGTTAAAAAACAAACTGCACATGAATTATATCACAAGATACTTTAGATTAAATAGAGATTCAAGAGAAAATTATATTTGTGAGATAAATCAGTTTCGAATGAAGTCGATACATAATATTTTATTAAGAGATTCTTTGATTTTAGCTTCATTGTTAATTAAACTTTTGTTCTGTTCTTTTTTTCTTGGGGGGGGGATCTTGAAAAGCATATATTTTAGTTACTTAAAGAATATTGGAATGAATTCGATTTTTACTACGTTTTTTATATAGCATTGTAATATTTTACAATTTTCATTTTGTAATGAGACTTATAAGGGATAATAAATGTCTAATTACGGGAAAAAATCTTAATGTGTCAAAAAGGGGTTTTTTTTTCGGTGACACTGGCGTCATTACTTGCTTCTCCCTCGAGCATAAAAAAAAATAGAAGCTATCTCGAAACTAAACTAAACCAAGTCCACAAATCACTACTCTTTGGATCCGATATGCTTTTGACCAGCGTAATTTTAGCAAACCAACAAAACTAGACAAGACCATGTCAAATAAAATTTTCTAAATAACCCTAAGTTCCTACCGATAGTACTTTTGGGGCAGCATTAACTATTAACCTACTTTTGGGTCACCCTGTTATAGTGTATAATATTACAATTCCGTGTTTACCTTTTTATTGCCTCTCACATAGCTTGTTCACAAAATTATTATTAAATCTACAGCACTGATTATGGTTTGTTATAAAAATAATGAACAAAGCATATACTCACGTAAGGAATGGTTGTTCTAATTTCCTGTAACAGAAACAAAAAAGACATTTAATAAATTTGCTAAATAAAAAAAAAATTGAAACTATTATTATAATTATTTTTTTAATTTGGTTGTTTCACGATGTGGATGGCAACAGCTCTTTCGGTTTGCTTTCATTTGTTGGCTTTAATTACTTTTGTTTTGATAATCAAAATAAATTTTTTAAGAATATTTTAACAATTTAATTTTTTAAATGCCAACTTCTAGCTGCGTTGTTTGTTCATAACATTTGTTAAAAAAAAAGCTTGAATGAAAAAAAGTTTATTTCATCTGTATCGGTCATTTTGATAGTAAAAATGAAATCAAAGCAATGAAATTACAGTGCCTATGAAATAACAAGCAATGAAATTATAGTTTTAAATTAAACAAATAATAGGATTTTTCAATTGACAAATAATGTTTGTTTTTCTAATTTTACAAGATTGACCAACTATGAGGACTTACATCTTCTGAGTAAATGACAATCTCTCGATCTTCCTTGGTGGTTAAATACGATATTGATCTGTAATTAAATTGCACATATAAAATATAAATAAAACAATTTTCAGAACAGTTTGATTAAAATTGCAAAAATCACATTTATCCACATTAATACTTGCATGGAAGTTAAAAAACCAGTGTGTAAAAATAGATTTTTTCCCCGACCTTTTCATACTTTTTTTTAATTTAGGAACTTTTTATTAGGAACAAAATTAATCCATTGAATATATACAATACAAGTAGAAAATACATCATTAAGAAATTTTAGTTAATTTAAGAGACAAACGACGTGATATTTCCTCTTAAATGTATTTAATACGAGAAATATTAATTGAATAAAATTCGACACATTTCTTTTTTAGTAACTATCATTAATATTTTATACGGTGTCGTCCAAGTAACGGAGTCAGCCGTTTCATTGGATATAAATTTTCAGGGACAGTTGTGATTCGTTGGAACGGGGGCTAATCTGTGAGGGGGCGTACTTAAATAGTGAAAGATTGTTTGGACTATTTTCTTTTCTTTTTTACCCCACCCCCTCCCCCTTGCCTATGTGGGATTTAACTCGACCTTCCTTCCCGCTCTGCGATCTCTCGAGAAATTTTTCGGTTTTTTTTTTTTTTAAATTTTTTTGTGTTGAATTTTACTTAAATTTTAAGCCCTACATATGCTTGAAAATATCGCCGACCTTAAGATTATTATATTTTTTTTCTATGTCGCTGTGTAACGAAATATTTTCGGTTGAAAACAAAGCAGTTTTGATCGTGTCTGTGTAGCGTTTACTTGTCTCATAAGCTCCGTCATGCTAATCAAAATCCTCATGGCATCAGAATTTTCACCCCAATGCATTAAACTAAAGTATTTTCTTTTTTGATATTGATTTATGACAATTGATTTTTTCGAGGAAAAAGATTTTTTTTAATTAAATGCTTCTCGTTTAGTTCATTTTTAAATTAAAAGGCAACTTTCTTATAGCTCTAAATTTAATCTTTTTTTTAATTTTAATTTAAAATTAAAGTGGAAAATATGCTTGTACTTACTGACATGGCTGCTCGTATCTATCTGCCAATTTTATGCATTGGTCCTCATCCACGAGTTCAGTATCTGTCAATAAATGTTAATTTTGCTGGAATACACATTCAGACAGATCTAAATATTAACTACAGGGAGAGGCAAATAAAAGTGGCCCCGGTCTAGAGATAGGAATACGTTGAAATGATTGTCGAGAAAAACTCTTGAAGCATTTAATTAGTTATTAGTTAAAATAATATTAACTAAAAACTAATTAAATAATTATTAATGACTTCCTTAGGACTGTCTTACAGAGCTAAGTTCTTACGTTTCAAAAGACATAAAGCATAAAGTAATCATTTAATGCATACATTTTTTTTCATAAAAATCAGATTGTTCGAATTTTTAATTTTCCAAAACGAGCGAAATCTTTATCCTTTATATTTAGATTGCACAAACTTACGAAAGCGAAGCGGACGTTTATTACAGGTTGCTTTATATTTACAGCCGTGTAGTAGGTAGTCCGTAGTTTTGCAGGTATAAGTTATTGAGCTTTTTCAGGTGGTACAAATCGTTAGCCTAGATACCACAGTTTACCTGCCCTTGCTGCCGTGGACAGGTAAACTGGCGTAACTAGCCTTATGACTAGTGCTGCAAGCACTTAATTACTCAAACCTATAAGAAAACATAAGAAAAAACTAATTATTTTAAAGCAAAACTGATATAATCCACTGTTGTGGTTACTGCAGTTTACACGCCAACGTGCAGTTTACAAGCCAGGGCTTGATCCTCCATAATTCCCGTGGCCCGTTAGGCCCGGGTCTAAGGCTCCTAAATTTTAGTGGCCCTTAAATTTTAATTTCATTAATGAAATATCTTGTGGATATCGAAAATTTTTTAGTAAATTTTTATTCCTTCCTTTGGTTTCAAGTTAGACATGGACCTAATATGATTGATATTATTAGGAAGCTGATAAAATAGTAGAAAAATATGACACACCGACTAACTGGCACTATCATAACGAGTAATCATACTCAAAATTTTCAGCAAAGGGCTCCCAATTTTTTTCCTGCATACAGTCAATACCACCTAGATTAGAAGGCCGGCGAACTAAATGCTTGACGTTATATAAATGGACCTATTCTGTGGTTTTGACCAATGATCATTCGTGACTAGATCTTGTATTTGAATACATTTTTAAGATAAGATGAATAAAGATGCAACGTCATCTTAAGATACGACGTTATCGGTCAACAAATCGAAATTGGTCCACTAGTGTGACGTTGTGTTGCTTAGCTCTTCGGCCTTCTAATCTAGGTGGTATTGATACAGTACCGATTATTTTTTTCTAGATCAGCCCTGCACGGCAGAATAACAGATTGTATCCATGTAAGAGTTGCTCACTGTTTGGATTCTTGGCAGTGGCAGTACCGCAAATGTCGTAGGGATGTGGGTAGTCCACGGTAATAGGGACGCAACCAACTTCAGAATACCATTTCAGCATGCGACATTCCTGGACCACGTTCTGAAATATTGTTACGAATTTTGTAAATATATTGCAAATAGCTTTAGCAAATATTGCAAATAAATTTGGTAAGTATTGTAAATAACTTTTGTAAATATATTAAATAATTTTGTTAATATAGTAAATAACTTTAACTTATTGTATTTTTAGCTGCATTAATAGCATTGGTCGTACATGCCGAGAGCGTGCCAGGAAACACCTTTGCCTCATTGGCGTCGGTTGGGGACAATTTTTCTAAGTTGACGATCTTGGCGACAAATTCGGCGATAAAACCTCATGTCCTGTTCGCGAAGTTTCTACAAGTTTAGGCCATTACGTAATATTGTAGAATGTACGTAGCGTCGCTGAAATTTTCTAAAAAGATCACCAATGTCTATAAAATCGGATTGTACTACGTGCGTTGCCTGCCTTCTGTTGAGATAATAATGTTGAGATTGTCTAATTTTCTGACTCTTTACGGTTGCAAACGGTGTTAGCGAAAGTGTTTTATTTGATGAAATAAAAGAACTGTACTTGTGAACTGTCATGCTTTAAAGAACTCAGAAATTTTGTAACAATACACATAGTTGCCCAGAAATAGAAATTGTGAAAAAGTCAAAACACACTAATAAATTTCAAGGAATTTAATATTTAATTTGTTCACTTTTGCGTTTGAACTTATGGTACAAAAAATTCTCTAGCAATATATGTATTGGTTTAAATTTTGAGTGCAAAATCAATGCATTTTTACTACTAAATCGATATAAAGGGACCTACTACTACAGGTATACAGGTAGTCATAATATATATATATATATATATATATATATATATATATATATATATATATATATATATATATATATTTATTTATATATCTTAAAGCTCTCTTAAAATATATTAGTGGAATTATCATGTTATCAAGCTTATTACTTATTATAGTGACTATTTACCACGCAGTGTAACATAGATTTAATGTAATATATTGAGAAGGGTAAACTGAAGACTTAACGTTGTATGAAAATCCTACATTACTTCATACCAGTTGATTCATTGGTCCTTTGCCTCCGTTGTCAATCCACTTTTTCATGTAGTTCATGCAGTTAGTTTGGTAGGGGCTTGGCAAAAGATGTTTTTCATTCTATAAGACAGAATACAAATGACTGATACTTAGTTGTAGCTTTCCTTGCATGTATAAAAAAACGTCTACATATAAACCAACTTTATAATATATTCTGCTGGTTATTAAATGATTTTAAAATGAGGAAGTTAAGTAATTATTCGATTTTCAACATTGTGTTGTATTTTTTAACAAACATTTCTTCCTAATTAAAATTCTTAAACGAAATTACGAAAAATCAATTCTATTCAAGTTATGATGTAAACAAAAAAGTGGAAAAAATTACCCAATCACAAACAGTTCCCCAGGTCTCACCACACTGCATTTGGCATTGGGTGCCCAACCTATTCTGACAAATGCTGGATTTCTGTATATGATAGGATTTTTTAATACAGGGTGACGCAAATAAAAGAGGCTCGTCTGAGGAGTAGGGAAAATACAGGAAATAACGCCAAGTCAAAAACCATTGCAAAAACAGACTTGCTAAGTAAAGCCATTGATCTCTTCAACATTAACCAGATGCTTGGCGAATTATTTGACAAAAAACTATGCCATCTTCATCTGTGCACTAATTTGATCAACATTGCTCACAATGTGATCTGAACTCTCCAGTTGTCAATATGCAGCTCTTTTCTAGTAACAAGGAAATCAACCAATGAAAAAAAAAAGGTTTTCTAGGTGAAACCTTTGAACTTTTGAATAATTTAGGAATTCGACATTCAGGCTGCTTGCATACGTAGCTCTATGCCGGGGCCACTTTTATTCAAGCCACCTTGTATATATTATTAGTAAATAGCGAAAAAAAACTCCACGTGAATAATTCCTGGTGGTAAAACCGCCAGGCAAATACACCCTTTTGTAAATAGAAGGCTCTGGTAATGAATGAGTAAGCAGTATTTGAAGAATAGTAAATGACATGGTAGTATTAAAACTTAACTTGTTAATTTTACTTTACTAAGTTGGTTGATTCAGTTGATAGTACATGAAATCGCCACTTAAGTTGACACATGTGCTATCTAACTTTGCAAAACTGAAGAAATTTACTGAACGGTTACCCTTGGCGAACTTTCCAAAATCGCACCAAAAGTGGGCGGAAAACCCAACCGAAATGATTGGTTAGGATAGGTTTGAATTATCGTCGCATTAGAGCTATACGAGTTAGAGCAGAAAAACGTGCTTGTTCATTTAACACCAGCTGTTCGGAAAACGTCATCGTTGCGAAGTCAAAGAATTCAAACCATCAGTCGAAGTCAGACGGTTGCTACAAAAAATTATTTATCGCCAAATACGAAAAATTGAACCAAGGGTTACCGTTCAGTGAATCCGATCCTTTCACAACAGTTAGATAGCACATGTGGGAACTTAAGTGACGAAATAATACATAATAATAAATGAGGTTAAAAAAATACTTAAATTGTATCTCACCATGCTAATTCTCATTTCGTAAGATCTTCCTCCTTTGTAGGCGGATCCTTCTAAATACGGACTGGGCAGAAAGTACGGAGAGTGTACTGCTATCTGTACGAAGGGACTTGTGGGAAGGTTGTACATTCCCGTCCAATTACCTCCGAACCATTCGTGTGGCTTCGCCCTCCGAGATGCATTTAGGCTAAAGTGGAACTTCATGACTGAAATATTAAAATCTCGTTAACACGTTGGATGCCACTGACTCCCTAGCGAGTCGCGTGGTTCCGATTCACCGATAACAGCACATTCAGTTCAAACTCATAGTACCATTTCGCCAACCGTAAACTACAGGATCTAGCTCTTTCATCTACCCTTTTGTGTGATATTTAATTGACACCTAGTAATGCGGGTCTCTGACCAAGCACACAAGCCTGAAAATATATGTCTACCAACCGCCTAGTAATCCCAGATGTGACTGATGAATTTCCATACATAGATTTCAAAGTTTATGCAGTTTTTGTGTTATTGCGAAGTGTATCTTTCGCCAATATACGACAAATATAATACAGCCATATTGGAAAAGGCCAGGAACATTTCCTCGTATTTTTTCGACCAGCTGTCGTGTAGCTTTAGTTAGCGAAGTTAATTCCACCTAACCTTGCAATTTTACGACCTCGAACTAAGATTTGTACTTGTTTGAAATTGAAGAATAGTTAGTTACATTTCCATTGTAACGAACAGGTTTTAAAAAGAGGATGTTTTTCTACTTCATTAGGCTCTATCGATGATATAGTGGCAGCGAATGCGTTACAAGTGTATGAGCCCACGGACTGCGGGTCTCCAAACCAAAGTGCCTCAGTGTCAATCCGATGGAGAAAAAATATTTTCTAAGCCACATTTCTCCAGCTATATTGAATAATTTTACAAACAATTTGTTAAACAATAAATGCTGATAACCTACATGTCTTGATAATTCTACTTTCTGAAATTGCTCCGAATACTTTTTTTGTGTACAATTATTTATTAAAATTAAAAAAAAAAACTATTCTAACCAATTTCGAAAAGTGGGATTGTCAGAACCGTTTAGTCGGTCACATTTGTTATACAAAAATCATTTTGCAAAAATATTCAATACAGCCAGAGAAATGTGGCTTAGAAAATATTTTTTGGAATTTATTTTGTTTATTTGAAAAACTTAAGGGGTCTAAGGAGTCTTAAAAATGTGCAAAGAAGGAACTACAAAGCATAGTTTGATCTTTCATGTAATTTTTTAACTACTCAATATACAAGTATAATTTTTTTATATGTAGTTCTACAAGATTTATTTAATATGAAACAAATTTCAAAATTTATGAAACTTTAGCCAAAACTAAAATAAGTGATATTAAACATAAAGCTATTTGAACACAATGTGATTAGGCTTGCGCGGCAAATTGTGAGGTCAAAATTGGAGACATGACCAAGAAAATGACTTTATATTGTACAAATATGTACAAACAAAGACTTATACCTAAATTCTCAGCTCAATTTTAATTAGAATTTATTTTAAGAACTTTTTTCTAAAAAAATTTATAAAATTTTTTGAATTTTGATTTAAAAAAATTTTAAAAATTATTTATAATTAAAATTGAGCTGAGAATTTAGGTATAAGTTCTAGTTTGTACATATTTGTACCATATAAAGTCATTTTCTTGGTCATGTCTTCAATTTTGACCTCACAATTTGCCGCGCAAGCCTAATCACAATGTGTTCAAATAGCTTTATGTTTAATATCATTTATTTTAGTTTTGGCTAAAGTTTCATAAATTTTAAAATTTGTTTCATATTAAATAAATCTTGTAGAATTACATATAAGAAAATTATACTTGTATATTGAGTAGTTAAAAAATTACATGAAAGATCAAACTATGCTTTGTAGTTCCTTCTTTGCACATTTTTAAGACTCCTTAGACCCCTTAAGTATTCAGCTGATTACTGCATTTTTTTTTGTCAATTGAAATAAGTTGAAAATAAATATTTCATTGTTCTAAATCGACAAATATATATATAATAACAATATGTTATTTTATTTTAAATCCAAGTATTTAGGAAAAACAATAAATATTGTGGATCTCTAAATGAACAAAGATGCCAAGATAATCCAAACAAGAAGTAAGGTAGACCTCGTAGCAAGGGAAACTTTCTAACCGAAAAACTACTTTTGGTTAGAAAAAAACTATTCGTGAGTTGCATTTGGAATTTGAGTTTGTTATTGTAAAGGTATGGACTATCGAAATATGCTACAACAAAAAAAAATATACTTTCCGAAGTTTTACGTTAGGTGTGTCCCTCAAGTCAAATCAAGCAATGTGTTTAGCCTGCATCTATCTATGAAGTGGTAGTTTAGTTTATATGTATTGTTTGAAAATTGGTGAAATAGTTAATAGTATCCAAGAATTCCTATTTGTTTCAAACGATCAAATCTTGTTCCTAACTTCATATTAGTAGAAGTTTGTATGGAAATCGTCCAATGGAAATGACCGCTTCTTATTTTTAACACGATTCCAATAAATCGTCAATGAACATCATCAACTACTTTTTTCGCATTAATGTTTATAAACAGAATCTCTAACACCGCAGTTACATGCTTCGAGCGTATGATTCGAGCAGCCATTTGAGCGTGACCTTGATTTTCTCAAGGTAACAATTTAACAAGCAGATACTTTAAGCTTCCGCTGAAACTGGCGCTCAAGGTAACGAACCCATCTCGTTTGGTTTCATGACCATGAGCGCCAGTTTCAGCGGAAGCGTAGAGTATCTTCTTGTTAAATTGTTACCTTGAGAAAATCAAGGTCACGCTCAAATGGCTGCTCGAATCATACGCTCGAAGCATGTAACTGATGCGGTGTGAAAACTAGAACGAATTACCCAATAATTACTTTCACTTTTCATAATCGTATGTAAAATGTCACTGTTACACAGTTACTTTTTAAAGTGAAAGTAATTATTGGGTAATTCGTTCTAGTTTTCACACCGCAGTTACATGCTTCGAGCGTATGATTCGAGCAGCCATTTGAGCGTGACCTTGATTTTCTCAAGGTAACAATTTAACAAGAAGATACTCTACGCTTCCGCTGAAACTGGCGCTCATGGTCATGAAACCAAACGAGATGGGTTCGTTACCTTGAGCGCCAGTTTCAGCGGAAGCGTAGAGTATCTTCTTGTTAAATTGTTACCTTGAGAAAACCAAGGTCACGCTCAAATGGCTGCTCGAATCATACGCTCGAAGCATGTAACTGCGGTGTGAAAACTAGAACGAATTACCCAATAATTACTTTCACTTTAAAAAGTAACTGTGTAACAGTGACATTTTACATACGATTATGAGCATATTTCAAAAATTATGCACCCTGGACACCAAGTTACGTATTTGCAGAAAATTTTTAATATATACATATTTATAGGTTTAAAAAAAATCACATGTAACCATCCACATCAGCACGGAAAAGTATCTAATTTTCACTTACTCAGTCAAGTGTGTCAACTAAATTTACATGCTTGTTTTACACACATAAACAAATCAGTCTAGAGGCTGGAAAATACATGATTTCGTGTGTTAGGTTAGTTTTGAGTTTTCGTTTCACTGGAGTTACACGAGGGCTATTGGCGGCGGGCATTGTATTTTAGAACAACAGTCAAATGACGAGCCGACACCTGAATAGGCACCCAACGCAACCGTTAAGGGCGACATCTTACGCAGCGTTAGGACTTTGAATGATATTTAATGTGCACTCCCTTACACGGGGTATTATTCGTAGGACATTTTTGGCTACATGGGCCGTTTATAGGTCGGCAGTTACTTCGGCAATATGCACTCTTAAAATGAACGAGCGATTTTTACTCAGTCTGATTAATTTTCACTCCTCCAGTCTAGAAAATGCACTTCCCCTTTTGGAAAGAATTCTTTGCGTGTTAAGGGGTCTAAGGAGTCTTAAAAATTTGCAAAGAAGGAACTACAAAGCATAGTTTGATCTTTCATGTAATTTTTTAACTACTCAATATACAAGTATAATTTTTTTATATGTAATTCTACAAGATTTATTTAATATGAAACAAATTTTAAAATTTATGAAACTTTAGCCAAAATTAAAATAAATGATATTAAACATAAAGCTATTTGAACACATTGTGATTAGGCTTGCGCGGCAAATTGTGAGGTCAAAATTGAAAAAATGACCAAGAAAATGACTTTATATTGTACAAATATGCACAAACAAAGACTTATACCTAAATTCTCAGCTCAATTTCAATTAGAATTTATTTTAAGAACTTTTTTCTAAAAAAAATTACAAAATTTTTTGAATTTTGATTTTAAAAAAATTTTAAAAATTATTTCTAATTAAAATTGAGCTGAGAATTTAGATATAAGTTCTAGTTTGTACATATTTGTACAATATAAAGTCATTTTCTTGGTCATGTCTTCAATTTTGACCTCACAATTTGCCGCGCAAGCCTAATCACAATGTGTTCAAATAGCTTTATGTTTAATATCATTTATTTTAGTTTTGGCTAAAGTTTCATAAATTTTAAAATTTGTTTCATATTAAATAAATCTTGTAGAATTACATATAAAAAAATTATACTTGTATATTGAGTAGTTAAAAAATTACATGAAAGATCAAACTATGCTTTTTAGTTCCTTCTTTGCACATTTTTAAGACTCCTTAGACCCCTTAAACCTCCAACAGGATCACTCCAAACGAGTGATTTTAACTCAGTCTGAGTTAATATTCACTCCTTTCCAGTGTCTAAAATGCACTTCTCCTACTGGAGTGGATTTCACTCTTTTGTTTTAAGAGTGTGCCCGGACCCTAAACATTGACCTTTCGCATGCTAGGCGAGAGTCTAACCAACTGGGCTCCCCAGCCCTTCTTTCGTGTATGAATTTACGCATTTAGTTTCTAGAGTGTTGTTGTTGGTCTTACTTGCTCCTTTGGGTATTTTTTCTCTCTTTTTGTGCGGATGTCCCCACAGCGAGTAAATAGTATAGCAAAACTGAGGCAGCTCATCTCTTGTGAAGTACGACCCCATCACTGATTCCAAGCTGAAAATAACAAGTTGGTTTGTTACAGAATCTGTCACTTACACCGCTTCCACACAACATTTTACGCTCAACAGGAAACTCACTAAAACCTCAAAAAGAAATTTGCCAAACAGGGCCTTACGCTAGTTCTAATTCAAACTTTTATAAGCAAAAACTAATAATTTTCTTCTTTTGCAGATTTGATAATTATTCTTTATCGTTTGCTAATTTTTTTGAACTTAGAAGAATAGTGATGGATTTTTTTAATAAACATCTTTTTGCAGTCACAAGTTTACATTTCGAAAATTAAATTAGTAAAATTGTTGCTTTAGAAATAAAAGCAAAAATTTGCATATTTTTTATGCTAATTTAGAATTTTTTATGCATCTTTCTTCATTCATTTATAATAAACCTTCAAAATAACTTTATTGTGCTATTACAACAATCCAAATTGAATTATTACACAAAAAAACCTATTTTTTTAAAGAATTTTATTTTTTATTTTTAAATAAAGTTTCTCGTACGCTTGATGTCATGGCAACAGTGAAAATATTGAATAAAAATGGAATTAGTTTGTGAGACTTTTGGTTCTTTCTGTGAAAGTGGGTGACAGACAGACGGACGGACTGCACGATTATAAAACCTTCCACTTTTTACGTTATAAACGTTGTGTGGAAGCTAATAAGGTCGAGATGCAAGTGAGATTTTTCCGCCTTCAAATGCTCATTTGGATCGGACTTACTGTATAGTCTTCATTGGCGAGATTTTTTCATATTTTATGATATAGTTACTTAAGCAACTAGTTCCGAAAATAACACTTTATCAAGCGATCGGCTTTTATTTCATGATACCGTAGGTCGAGTGAAATAGTGACAAGAGCTTAATAAAGTATTATTTGGCACGTGCTTGCTTACAATACTTTTTATAACAGCGTGCAAAAGCATGAAATTTGTGTTCTTATTTTTGTCTCAATTAATTTCCTTTAATATTTTTTGTAGAACTTGCAGTTTCCATGGAGATATTAGAAAATGCAAAAGTAAAGAACCAATAGCAATAAGTGAGTTTTATGACCATTTACTTTCCAAGGAGACATTCATGACATCATTTTGTTTTCTAAATATCAGATACTCTTATTTACTTTACCGCACTAGTGACGACAGTCCCGTTTTCGACACTGTCTGTGACGTAAGCAAGTACAGTGTCATTTTCGCAACGATTTATGAATAAATATGATATAAAAAAGTGAACTTTTTGCAGGTTGTTATAACAACAACAAAAAATCTAGCAACCATTCTCTGAGTTGGTGGTATCGGGATATAGGTATTGTTTTTTTTATTTATTTACGATTTCAGGGATTTTTTATCCATTTTAGCTCCCAATCAACTTTTTTGTACGCTCTTTTCTTTTAATCGTGTTTGTTAAAAAGTCGCCAAAATACCGGCTATTGGAAAGAATTCGTAAAGTTCGCCATTGGTGACCGTACGGTTGAAAACACTAGAATTACCATGAATTGGTAAAACAAAATGACGGGATAAGAATATTCAATGCTATCATATGTCTTTTACTTTTTTTCAGGTGCTGAATATTATATGAATGCATATAGTATGAATGATAAGAACTAAAAGAAGATAACTTACTTGCAACGTGACTTTTCTCCGGAGAATTCAATGGTGCAACTCATGTAATCTTCTAGTTTCTGTCGAAATTCTTTCAATGTATTTAAAGAAATCTTGTCTACAAGTCTCAAGAAGTTGGCATAATGGACACCCTGTAAATTTGAATAATTACTTTTAGCAATTTCTTTACTTGTTAACATAGATGAGTAAAAACAATATGGCACTATAGTAAAATTGCCTTCCTCAAGTATCTGTAGATATGATTTCAGAGATCAATTGATGCTGATGTGATGTTCGAATTCTTGTTTCAATCACTTTCAAAAATAAGAACACCCACGGTTTTAAGTTTTAGAACAATGTATATCGAGTTATTATGACCCAGAGATGTTATTATGACCAAAAATATATGCAATTTATTTAAAAATTGAGATTTCAATTTTAACCCTTTCAGTTCTAGTGATGCCATTTGGCATCATCACTTTCAATATTTTTTTTTCAAAATGTTTATGTCCCGCAATGACATCCAAACACACATCATTCGATTCTTCACACTTTGTTCTGTCAGACAAAATTTTACTTTAATCTCAATAGAAGTCAAAACTACTATTTTTTTATTTAGAAAATAGTCAACAAGCGTTTCTCCTGATTATTGATAAGTTCACTTCAATTCCACATATTTAAAGCACAATTTAAACTATTTCGGTTAAAATAATTACTAATTTTTTTTAATAATATGGTCAGATGCCTTAAAATATATAACTCGAAGTGTTTTTAGGTAATATATATATATTTTTATTTTGTTGTTTTCCACAGTTAATGAATTTTGGCATTGTTTCAAAAACCATATAAAAAATTTTAATGGATTTTTTTTCTTATGGAATTCGTATATTTGACCAAAACTAAGCTTATTTTGTGAATAGCAGATGTTTCTGCAGTGTAGTAAATTTTTGGGACTGAAAGGGTTAAGAGGACTCCCTTGGGAATTTCAATCTTGAAAATCGTAATGTTATTCCTATGGAAAACATTCGCAAGTCAATTCCCGCCACAATTTTAATAAAAGGTTACTAGTGTTTTGCATCATTGTAAAGAACGAAAGGAGTAGATTTTGTAAAATAATTTGTTTTGTGAAAATCACATATTTAGTATTTTTAATAATTTTTTGAAGTTAGTAAAAAATGGAGTGCGCATTAAGTTCTAACTTCAAAAAATTATTAAAAATACTAAATATGTGGTTTTCACAAAACAAATTAATTTTACAAAATCTACTCCTTTCGTTCTTTACAATGATGCAAAACACTAGTAACCTTTTATTAAAATTGTGGCGGGAATTGACTTGCGAATATTTTCCATAGGAATAACATTACGATTTTCAAGATTGAAATTCCCAAGGGAGTCCTCTTAACAACGAACTAACGTACTTGGAAATCGGGAGGCAGTTTTCCATTAATGCATGCGTCCTGCATGAAATAGCAGCGCATGTTTCTTGCTAACGGGATGAAGTTGTCGGGAAAGCAAAAGTTCTTTGAGCCGCTGCAGAACACCGACATGTTGTACCTGCGCAAAAGTTTGAATAATTAAAAAGCACATAGTTTGCTAAAAATTACACTCACACACTGGTTACCATCAATTAACCTCCAATTTTATGAAACAATTGAGATTTTAGATTTGGAGGCGTCGGGGTCTGTGGACTGTTGAACTGGGCTCTTGCTTTATTCGTCTCTCTCGGCCTGAAGCAAATTATTTCCTAGGTGTGCAGTGATCTGTTACACCTTCACTACACTAATGTCCTTGTCGAAAGTGCGATAAAATACATTTCATTGTTTGAACTGCCTTGTTATGTATTTAAAAAAAACTATGGAAATATATAAAAAAGGGTTTTATGTTTGAACTAAAGTTACATCTAAGATGCCATAATCTACACTCTTAAAACGAACGAGCGATTTTAACTCAATATGAGTTAACTTCACTCCTCCAGTCTGGAAAATGCACTTACCCAGAAGGAGTGGATTTTTTGTGTGTTAAGCCACCGACAGGATCACTCCAAACGAGTGATTTTAACTCAGTCTGAGTTAATATTCAATCCTTTCCAGTGTCGAAAATGCACTTCTCCTTCTCCAACTGGAGTGGATTTCACTCTTTTGTTTTAAGAGTGTACGATAATATTATTTTTATATGTGTATAGGGAGCCAATGCGGAAATATATAATATAAAATGATTAAGGGGGAATGGGCGTGCAGGACCGGGGGTCTCCAAACTCAAGTGCCTCAATGTTAATCCAATGGGAAAAAATTATTTTCTTTGCCACATTTCTCCGGCTGTATTGAATATTTTTACAAGCGGATTTTTTTATGTGATAAATGCAGCTGACTTACAGGTCTCTATCTTCCAACTTTTTGAAATTGCTTCGAATATTTTGTGAAATAATTTATTGAATATTAAAAAAAAATGTTCGTACTAATTTCAAAAAGTGGGAAGATAGAGACCTGTAAGTCAGCTACATTTATCACATAAAAAATCCGCTTGTAAAAATATTCAATACAGCCGGAGAAATGTGGCAAAGAAAATAATTTTTTCCCATTGGATTAACATTGAGGCACTTGAGTTTGGAGACCCCCGGTCCTGCACGCCCATTCAACCTTAAGTCTTACCCTATAGAATTGCATATGGTAAAAGCCGGTACATCTAGAAACCTTGGAGAGCTTTGCTGAATGTTTACAATTGTAGGGTAAGTCCAGTACAGGGAGAGAAATGAAAATGCCTGGTATAAGAACCCAGCACAGCAAAGTATTGTCACTGCCACTTTGACGATTATATATTTTATCTTCTTCTTGGAGTGCCTAACCGCCAGCTTGGTAACACGAATCATTATGTTCCTAACATTCAACAATTAGGTCTACTAAAATATAGAAAGTGGTTTTTAAAAAAATAAATTAATAGTTATTTAAGCAACAAAAGTGAGAAGAGTAATACTTTTTAAAAAGAGTGGATTTTATTTCACGAGCGAGTAACAAACGCGCGAATGAAATAATGTCATCTGTTTTAAAAAGTTTTTCACATGTGTTGATTTTCAAAAACAATTTTAAAATTTTTAATTTCTAGAAGAGATAGAAATACAAAACAGTGGTTTCATTGTGACTAGAGTTCCAAACATAAGCATTAATAACAGTGCACGCAAAAAACTGTCTGGTACGTACAAACGAAAATTGAGTTCTCCCAACCAAACTGTTCGGTTGCTATAGGACTGACAGGACTGTCTAGTTGCAGGAACCAAACACGTTTGGTTAGAAGCGTTCAGCCAGCGCAAACGACTAGTTCGGTTGAGAGAACTACACTGATACCGCGCAGTTTAGTTCTCACACAGAGTTTAGTTGTCTCAACCGAACTCATTGTGGCAGTCTGGTTCCGTTGACTAAACTCGTTCACAATCGAACGAGTATAGTTATGGTAACTAAACTGGTAGGTTTGAAAGAAACCACCAGTTTGGCTTTGCCAACTAAACAACCTTCAACCAAACTTGGTTCAGTTGCGGGACCAGCCCCATTTTTATGCGTGTGGTTATGTTATTATTAACATAAACATTATGAAATAAAAGTTTTACCCTTGAAATGTTGGCATCTTATAAGAAAAAAAATAGGGGGAAGAAGTAGGTTTTTTTGCCTTTGAGTGAAAAAAGTACTTATTTTACACTGTTTCAAAAAGTCAAATTTTTTGCACGCGTTTGATATTAAAACTATAGTGAAAAAGACGAATTTTTTCAAGCAATTATAGAAAAAATAATTTATTAGAGGTTTAAAAATTTTATAATTTTCATTAAGCAATTAGGTCTACTAAAATACAGAAAACGGTTAAAAAAATCAATAAATTAAAAAGTATTATTGCGTGTTTAGGGGTTTAAACTTTTAACCAATTTCATTCAACAATAAGATTTACTGAAAGATAGAAAATTTTTTAAAAAAATTAATTAAATATTACTTTTGCGTGATTAGGGGTTTAAAAGTTTGACCAACTTTATTAAGCAATTAGGTCTAGAGAAATATAGAAACTGGTCCAAAAATTATTAAATTAAAGTCCAAAATTTAATAAATTAAAAAGTTTTATTTCATGTTTCGGGGTTTACACGTTTAACCCTTTCAGTCCCAGTGATGCCATTTGGCATCATCACTTTCAATATTTTTTTCAAAATGTTTATGTACCGTTATGACATCCAAACACACATCATTCGATTCTTCATACACTATTAGACAATATTTTACATTATTCTTAATAGAAGTCAGAACTACTATTTTTTTTTTATTTAAAAAATAGCCAACAAGCGTTTCACCTGATTTTTGATAAGTTCACTTCAGTTCCACTTATTTAAAACACAATTCAAACTATTTTGGTTAAAATAATTACGAATTTTTTTTTAATAATATGGTCAGATACCTTAAAATATATAACTCGAAGTTTTTTTAGGTAATATATATATATATTTTATTTTGTTGTTTTCCACAGTTAAAAAATTTTGGCATCATTTCAAAAACCATATAAAAAATTAAAATGAATTTGTTTTCTTATGGAACTCGTATATTGGACCTAAAATAAGCTTATTTTGGGAATATCAGATGTTTCTGTAGTGTAGTAAATTTTCGGGACTGAAAGGGTTAACTAACTTAATTTAGTAGTTAAGTCCACTGAAATACAGAAAATGGTAAAAAAAATAACTGAATTAAAAAATATTGTTGAATTTTTAAATAATAAATCATGTTAAATTATAAGTAACACTCATTGAACTCATTACTTACCAGCTGTTCCCAGAATTAGCATAATATGAAGACTCTTAACTTTCAAACCAAATTAAGACCATAACATAATTTTAATTGTTTGAAGGTTCTTATAATCACGTTTTACAAGTAGTATCTATAAAATAAACAACAGGCACCTATAAACGGAAATACTGCACTTCTCTTCTACAGTGGAGGCTTATAACTGCAATTACAATAGAACTCCAATTATCCCCAAATTTCGACAGTAAATTTTTATGCATCTTTTTATCCAAAAAACTGATTATCGGAATCATAAATTATGGGTATGACGATGAGGATAAACCACCGACCAAAATTGTTGCTGTATTATCGGCTTTTGTCCGTCGCAAGGCAGTTAGTTAGACTAACTTGTCATTATTTGATTTGATCAGTCAGTGTGTCCAATCCAAATACAGATACCCAAATTTTTGAAGAAAAAGCCGTGTTCCCAATTTCGAATAATTGGAGTTCTTTTGTTTACCATTCCATTAAAAAAACAGTCAGTGCACATGTAACACTTTCAGTAGACAATGCATGCATAACGCGTACGTAAAATTAGTCCCAACCGTTCGTCTATGTAAAAAAAATAGTTTACTTTGGAAATTGTTTTTACATGTATGGCGCAATTTTTATAAAATAATTGGTTAACAGATTTCGAAGCTGAAGATAATGAGTTAATGGGCGTGATAACTGACTGTACTTAAATTTACAATAAAAATGGTTTTAGAAATATATTGACGAGAAAATAAAATCATTCCCTAACTTTTTTTATAGTGTTTATATTAAAAAAATAACTAAAAACCTAATACCAATTACTGAAGAAACTTTTAAAAGATTTATTGCATGATATTTTTATTTAGGCTCTTACTAAATTATTTTGGAAAACAATGCAAAACTTTTAAATTTTTAAATGAATGATAGAAATTTGTCAAATGATACAGTTACATGTTAAAATAATTTTTGTTGTAGTTATCTGAGAAGAAATGATTTCAAAATTGGCTAAAAAAAATCGAAATACTGAATAACCCATAATTTATCGGATACGAAAACGTTTGAAGCAATTTTCTTCTGGTCAATATTTTTCAACACTATTTCATTTATTGATTGGATTTAGACAGATAATGCGATAAGTTATTTTTTAAAACTATTTAACAAATTGGTCTAACGGAAAACGATGTGTACAGAATAAATTTATCTCACCTAATAATAAAATTATTGAATTTAAGTTTTAAAACATTTGTGTCTTATTTTGTGTCCAAAAAATTAGTATCATTGACTAGCCAATTTATATGTGTCCATAGCGGTACCCAAAAAAATGATTTGATCAATTCACCTGCCACTGGTGGTAATTCGCACGAACGAGAATTGACATTTTGGAGGAGTAACCAGGAGATCTTGAATATACTTTTAAAACAAAAGAGTGAATTCCACTCCAGTTGGAGAAGTGCTTTTTCGACACTGGAAAGAAGTGAATATTATCTCAGACTGAGTTAAAATCACTCGTTTGGAGTGATCCTGTCGGAGGTTTAGCACACAAAGGATCCACTCCAAACGGAGAAGTGAATTTTCCAGACTGGAGGAGTGAAAATCAATCAGACTGAGTTAAAATCGCTCGTTCGTTTTAAGAGTGTAATTAAGACCTATATTTGTTTTAAAGACCTCTACTAAATTTATGATTTACGCTGAAAATATTCTACCATATCTTCATTTCGTACCATTTCTCAACATTAATTTAAATAAATTCGGGAATGCAATTACAATCGAGATGAGAATATCTGATCCAGTTTAAAAATACCAAACAAAGATTTTAATTCAATAAAAAATAATGATATTCAAATAGGCAATCCTTCACCCAGCTAGTATGGTGGTTTCGACTCTCGCTTGTTAAGGGGTCATAGGAGTCTTAAAAATGTGCAAAGAGGGAACTACAAAGCATAGTTTGATCTTTCATGTAATTTTTTAACTACTCTATATATAAGTATAATATTTTTATATGTAATTCTACAAGATTTATTTTATGTAACACAAATTTTAAAATTTATGAAACTTTAGCCAAAACTTAAATAAATGATATTAAACATAAAGCTATTTGAACACATTGGGATTAGGCTTGCACGGCAAATTTTGAAGTCACAATTGAAAAAATGACCAAAAAAATGATTTTATATTGTACAAACAAAGACTTATACCTAATTCTCAGCTCAATTTTAATTAGAAATTATGTAAAAAAAATTTAATCAAAATTTTAAAAAATATTCTTAAAATAATTTCTAATTAAAATTGAGCTGATATTTTAGGTATAAGTCTTTGTTTGTACATATTTGTACAATATAAAGTCATTTTCTTGGTCATTTTTTCAATTTTGTCCTCGAAATTTGCCGCGCAGCCAAATCCCAATGGGTTCAAATAGCTTTATGTTTAATATCATTTATTTTTGTGTTGGCTAAAGTTTCATAAATTTTAAAATTTGTTTTATAATAAAGACATCTTGTAGAATTACATATAAAAAAATTATGCTGATATATTGAGTAGTTAAAAAATTACAAGAAAGATCAAACTATACTTTGTAGTACCTCCTTTGCACATTTTTAAGACTCCTATGACCCCTTAACAAATTGGTATAACGGAAAACGATGTGTTCATAATAAATTTATCGAATTATTATTTTATTATTAACCGAATAATAAAATTATTGAATTTACGTTTCAAAACATTTTTGTCTTGTTTTGTGGCTAATAAATTAGTATCGTAGACCAGATAATATATATGTGTCCATAGCGGTACCCAAAAAAATGATTTGATCAATTCACCTGCCACTGGTGGTAATTCGCACGAACGAGAATTGACATTTTGGAGGAGTAACGAGAAGAACTCGAAAAAATATCACCTATATTTGTTTTAAAGACATCTACTAAATTTATGATTTACGCTGAAAATATTCTTCCATATCTTCATTTCGTACCATTTCTCAACATTATTTTAAATAAATTCGGGAATACAATTTGGAATCAAGATGAGAACATCTGATCCAGCTTAAAAATACCAAACAAAGATTTTAATTCAATAAATAAAATAATGATATTCAAATAGCAATCCTTCGCCCAGCTAGTATGGTGGTTTGGACTCTCGCTTGTTAAGGGGTCACAGGAGTCTTATAAATGTGCAAAGAAGGTACTACAAAACATAGTTTGATCTTTCATGTCATTTTTGAACTACTGAATGTATAAGTATAATTTTTTATATGTAATTCTACAAGATTTATTTATTATAAAACAAGTTTTAAAATTTATGAAACTTTAGCCAAAACTAAAATAAATGATATTAAACATGAAGGTACTTGAACACACTGTGATTAGGCTTGCGCGGCAAATTGTGAGGTCAAAATTGAAAAAATGACCAAGAAAATGACTTTATACTGTACAAATATGTACAAACAAAGACTTATACCTAAATTCTCAGCTCAATTTTAATTAGAAATTATTTTTTAAAACATTTAAAATCAAAATTTTTAAATTTTTATTAATTTTCTTAGAAAAAAGTTCTTAAAATAATTTCTAATTAAAATTGAGCTGAGAATTTAGGTATAAGTCCTAGTTTGTACATATTTGTACAATATAAAGTCATTTTCTTGGTCATTTTTTCAATTTTGACCTCACAATTTGCCGCGCAAGCCTAATTACAGTGTGTTCAAGTACCTTCATGTTTAATATCATTTATTTCAGTTTTGGCTAAAGTTTCATAAATTTTAAAACTTGTTTTGTAATAAATAAATCCTGTAGAATTACATATAAAAAAATTATACTCATTTATTGAGTAGTTAAAAAAATTACAATAGAGATCAAACTATGCTATGTAGTATCTTCTTTGCACATTTTTAAGACTCCTGTGACCCCTTAAGCGAAAGTGTCAGGGTACGATAAGGCATGGTTAGTTGGTAGACATATATATTCAGGTTTGTGTGCTTGTTCAGAGACCCGCTTATAAACCTTCGTGAGTAAGACAGACGCGACACACACCAAATTAATGGTTAGTTGTGTTGATCTGAGTACATGAGGAGAACTTGTTATATCTGTTGGTCCCAAAGTCCTGTGAGCGGTATAGCGTACGTACACCTAAACCGACATTAATTTTGCAGTACACAAATTAGGGTGGGCCGAAAAACACTTTTTATTTTATTTCAGATCGCTTTAGTGCGGAAAAGTTGCCATTGGTAGAGACATGAAAAATGCACTAATTATTATTTTTTTATTACCATATCTTCCGTTCGCGCAATGCCTTCAAAGTTGGCGAAAAATTGTTAAAAACCGTAATTTTTTATATTTTTTTTAAATAAGGCAGATGTTTTTAATTACGTTCCTATATCATGAATTAACTACTAAAAGCATGTAAAATCCAAATATTATAGCACTTATTAATAATAAATGCTATAATATATAGTATAATAAGTTATACATTTGTGTCAGATCTTCCGACCACTCAACGTAGTATAAAATGAGGAAAATTCGTATTTTTTGCTAAATTTCAAAGTTTTAATTTTTTGTAAATTTAATCATACAACATGACATAGGAAAGCAATTAAAATCATATATATCGGGTTTAAAAAATTATGAAAAATTACGGTTTTTGACCATTTTTGCCAACTTTGATGGCATTGCGCGAACGGAAGATATAGTCATAAAAAAATAATAATTAGTGCATTTTTCATGTCTCTACCAATGGCAACTTTTCCGCACTATGGCGATCCGAAATAAAATAAAAAGTTTTTTTCGGCCCACCCTAATACAAATGTTCTACGAGAAAAAGGGTAAATAGTTCTCATTTTCGAGTGCGAGAATCGAATAAAAAAAGGTGTTTCGCATTCAATAAACAATTTTATTTGTTATTTCAAGACATAAAGTTATTATTTTTATTACTTTAGCTTCAGTTAGAATGTAATTTTAATTATGTTTTTCCCTCGATTTTGACGTAACAGGGCGCATGGATATCAGGGTCAAAGGAGCAACCATAGAAATTTCAGCGCCAGCCACGTTGTTTGCGCAGTTTCCTCCGCGCAGTACATTTCTCTGCTGCAAACTTAAGGTCGGTTTTTGTATAGTTCCATGGCTACCGGTATCCGGAGAAAATTACCCCTCCTCTCCAGTCGCGTGCCTAAAAAGAGGAGATGGCACTCTCTCTTAAAGTCAGACATACACCCTTACGGACACTCAAAGCCTTGGGTCAATAGATGCTACTGCACCTTACACCCATATGCTCTTGCATGTTTATACTTAATTTTCATTTGTGAACTATGACGTTTCTTACAAATTGGAAAATGAAATACATAAATCCTAAGTTTAAAACAATGTACAATGCTATTCCTATGGATAAATCGGCTTACGATTTGCCCTCTGCACCTGATTTTGAATTTCGAGTTTTGAAATTGAGCATTTGAATTTCAAAAAATCACTTCTTAAGTGACGCCTTCAATACAAAAGGAGCTAGATGCTAAAATTTGGAATCCGTACCTTCAGCAGTTTTGGCCGGGCGTTGATATGTGTGAAAATAAATGAGTCAGTCAATAGTAGAAAATAATACTATACAACTCGCTAAGTTTGACTCATAAAATCATGTCATTCATTATTGCCATATCATTCACAAGAATAACTTCAAAATCAATTCCACTTAGTCTTTATTTTCCATTTCAATAGGAAAAAGATCAATTTTCACATGTATTTTTTCTTACAAACTCACGTTGCACGCAAGTCATGATTGCACAGACAACACCCGATACATGTCATATGAATACATCTGAGCTTTCCATTTAATGTTCGGAACTTTGCGCTTGGTGCATTTTATAATACAGTCCTTTCCTACGTAGCAGTTCCTCATGCGTACCCTTGTCGACTATTTTGCCTTTATGCATAACCATGATGACGTCAGCATTCTGGACGGTCGTTAGTCTGTGGGCTATAACGAAGCATGTGCGGCCACTTCTTGCCTTGTCTAGAGCGTCTTGAACAATCTGGAATTAAAATAAATAGTTTTGAAGTATTTATTCGGGAAAATTTGAAAGGTAGCCTGAAAAAAATTGAATTTAATCTTGATTGAAAACTGGGTAATCGGACTTAACAAATCAAATTAGAGAAATCAATGCACATGTGAATAGTATCAGTCCAAAATAGCTGACTAATAATTACCATCAACTTATGACTTATGACTTTCTTGGTGGGGGCAAGATCGCCAAGCACTGCGACTTTTAAGTCTATTGTTATTACCATCAACAGAATTTGATGCCGCACATTTTAAATGAAATTCGTAGAGTGAGGTCGGGTAAACTGGAAAGAAGGGGTAAAATAGATATTTATTGAAAAATCACAATATTTGTAAAAGTTTTCCATAATTTCAGTCGGCGACTTTCTTGTTCTTCACGAAACTTTATTTGTTCTTGACTTGAGACCTAAGCAAGGTTTTTGACTCATTTATTTAATATTTTATCATTTGATACAATGTTTTATTTTTCTTGTGCATCCCCATTTTGAAATCCCCATTTTTAAAATTTTTTATTCATAATTTGCTGAGTAAATCACTAAATACTTTTTAATTACGCTTTAGGGGACTGTGTATAAGATTACGTGTGTAATTGATAAATAAAGACGGCTTTCATGCATGCTTGCTTGTAATTTTAGAGATGGTCCCCAAAAGGTCCACAAGTGATTCGATTAAATAACTCGTCAAATATTCATCCAAATGTAACAAAAACTTAGATTTAAGTGTTTACAAGAGTGCTTAACATTTCTAAGTTATTAAAATTGGGTGTACGTTACTATTGGAAATTTCAAAGTTCGTAGCATTTTTAATATAAGGACGGCCCCTTAAACAAATTTCGTGTCATGCAATTGACTCAGAATGCTAATTGTTCACAATCTCAAAAAGGTCCGATTCTATAGGGTGACTAACGGATGAAATAACCTCAAGTGGGTACTTTTTTATTTCCACAGCTGTACCTTTGTACGTAATAACAGTCGTGTGGGGGGGGGGGGGGGGGTAAATCTAAAATTATGTAATACCTGTTCACTCTCAGCATCCAGTGCAGATGTAGCCTCGTCTAAAAGAAGTATTTTCGGGTTTCTCAGGAGCGCCCTCGCAATGGCAACCCTTTGTTTTTGGCCTCCGCTAAGCTGAGCCCCCTTGTCACCAACTGGAGTGTCATAACCCTGGAAACAGTCCAGACAAGGAAAGGAAAATAAAGTAAATTGAGAATAAATTCAACATTGTACCAAAAGCTAGTAAAAAAATCACAATTACATCGAAATCCAAAATAAATACCTAGCAATCTATCGTCTTGTAGTGTATTGCTCTGCAAAATTGTGTATTTGAACACGTTTATTGAAGTATTTTCTTGTTGAAGAGTACTGTTTATCTCAACTAAATGGTCCCAAAACGACAAAAAAAATGGTTCAGAAGTGAACTTAGAAACGATGCAAAAATTCTTTCTTCGAAACCGATATTTCTTTCAAAACCTCCAAAAGGTTGCGTACTTGTCAATTTCATTGTTTTACGAATTGATCATTTAAATGCTAGAGCTGTCGGTTTTTGTCGGAAAAAAACGGCTTTGTGAGAACAGGTTTTTTCGATTTTACTTTGCTTTCATCTTGACTTCGACTCGGACCAAGCACTATTGGTTTGATCGAGGTTAAAATGAAGTCGATAAAATGGTAGTAAGAAAAATTAAACATCGGTCAACTAGCACCATCATTACGGGCATTCTAACTGTTTTTGTAAATTACCCCCTTAAGCCCTTATCAGACGATACGGATATTGCTCGTCAAAAAACTTTTGGGACAGCAAACGCATCATCCAGAGAACGGCTACGACATGCGTGACATCACAGACTTAAAAGCTGTACTATCGCGGTATTGGAGGAGGAGGTACAAGGAGGATTCTCGTTCATATCGTCACGACTGAACTACGTTTTCGACTGGAACAGCCGTTCGCTCAGCGAAAAAGTAGTGGATTTTTTCACGTCGACTCGAAAAAACTCAGCCAGCAAAAGCTGCTGTAAAAACCTGTTTTTGAAACGGCGTAGAGACGTCGCTGAACGAGCGAGCTCCCGTGTGATAAGGCCTTTAGTCTATCAACTCACGTCTCTGGCACTCACCTGCGGCAGCGTGCTGATAAAGTTGTGTATGTTGGCCTCCCGTGCCGCTTCTATGATCTCCTCCATGTCGACTTGGCGCGAGTTGTCCCCGTAAGCGATGTTCTCGGCAATGCTGCAGCTGAAGAGCACCGGCTCCTGGGACACCAGACCGATGTTGGACCGGAGGTTGGACACATTCATCTCACTAACGTCTGTGTTGTCCAACATCTGAAAGATCAAGACGTTTCAGTCTTGAAGAAGATTCACAAAAACTGGGTTTCAGTTAAATGCAATGTATAAATTATAGTTCTCAAAAATGCAAGTACTACACGATTTTGATTCGATCCAATTTTTCATTCATTTCACCAACGTCTGTGTTGTCCAACAACTAAAAGATAAAGACGTTTCAGTCTTGAAAAAGATTGACAAAAACTGGATTTCAGGTAAATGCAATGTATAAATTATAGTTCTCCAAAAATGCCAGTATTCCACGATTTTGATTCGATCCAATTTTTCACTCATTCTCTGCAGTTTTCAAGAGATAAATTTGAAATTATTCCTTGAATACGTTTGGGGATAATTTTTGCTCTGCGTTAGGCCAAAAAAGGGGTAGGGAGGCTGGAATATCAATACTTAAATATTTTTATCCGAGCTTTGTACATTCTTTAATTTTATCTCGAAAGATTCAACACATTATTTAAATTACTTACCGCTTAATACAATTCTAAAATACTACAACTCTTACGAAGTGGTGCTTTTACCATAAACAACATCTCAAAAGTGATGTGATTTTATGAAATTTGAATCAATTTTCATAAAATCTTGTTTCAAATTAATTCAGGGTACAACAGCCGTAAAACCATAAAAGTAAATTGAAAACCATAAAGTGCTTTGAATAACGAAGCAATAAAATGTTAAAATAACAATCAACATTTAATTAACTCTACTTATATGTAATGCATTAAATTTTATTTAATGAAAATGCCATTATTTGTCTATTTAAATGTTACATTTATTTATTTTTAGCAATAAAAATACACACAATGGTAGTCCTTTAAATAAGGTTGACCCTGAACATACTTAAAAAAAAAGATGTTCAGAATAACGTAAAGAAATTCGCGGAAGAAACTTTAGCCATTTGATAAGCTTTTTTTATGCATTTATATCTACAGAGTGAGGCAGACAAAAGTGGCCCCGATCAAGAGATAGGAATACGTTGAAATGCTTGGCGAGAAAAACTCATGAAGCTGCCTGAAACCTGTTTTTGCAATGGTTGGTTCGGATTAGCTTCCCATTAGAGCTGCTCATAGACTAGTGTATAGTTCAGATCACAGGACGAATTGTATGAAGACGTTTAATAATGCAAATTTTGTGTCTTGCAATCAATTTAGAATGTTTTGTATTACCAAAAACAAAAAGGTCTGATTCTCTAGGATAAATAACGACCGAAACAATCAAATAATCACTACACCAAAACCGACCTTAAGTTTGCAGCAGAGAAATGTACTACGCTGAGGAATTTGCGTAAACAAATTCCGGCGCCGAAGCTTCGCCTGCTCCGATTGGTTGATAATTTGATCCTGATATTCGTGCGCCCTGTTACGTCAAAATCGAAGGAAAAAATAATTAAAATAACACTCTAACTGAAGCTAAACTAAAAAAAATAATAAATTTATGTCTTGAAACAACAAATAAATTTGTTTGTTGAATGTGAAATACCTTTTTGTATTCGATTCTCGCACTCAAAAATGAGAACTATTTACCCTCTTTCTCGTCGAACATTTGTATACTGCAAACTTAAGGTCGGTTTTGGTGTAGTGGGAACTTTTCTTGATCAGCTCTACAAACCTTGTTTATATTTGATTTCAACTAGCTTCTAAAACCGTAGTGCAGTTGCCGGCAAATCAGTCGCAAAGCGTTTGTATGGGCTTAGTATTGAAGCGGCCGGTTCACTGGCGCAATGGTTACTGTACTAGCCTTTGGAGCCGCTGGGCTCGGGTTCGAATCCCGGTAAAGGCATGGCTGTTTGTGTTTGTCAATATACGTTGTTATTTGTCTATGTGTTTGTGGCGTCCATCTTTGTGTGTCTCTTGTGACTGTCTCTTCTGGCGAGTGGGGTAATGGGCTATATAGCCTACGCCCTTCCCTTCTAGAGGGCGCAATCACTGTCATTTGCCATTTGTCATAGTATTGAAGCGATCAATAGCTTCAGTCAGCAAACCTGTCTTTGTATTGGTTTTTGACTTGACAACATATTCTTATCTCTAGACCGGGGCCACTTTTGTTTGCCTCACCCTGTACTTACCACTGATCCTGACTGGGGATCGTAAAACCTTTCCATGAGTTGCACACAAGTACTTTTCCCACATCCACTGCTCCCGACCAGGGCAACGGTTTTCCCAGGCTCTATTTCCAAGTCAAGGTCACTTAAGATCTGTACATCAGGTCGGCTTGAATAGGTAAAGTAGACTTTCCTAAACCGAATGTGACCGCTTACGTACTCCTGTATATTATTCGAACGTTAACCCTTGTAAGGATTTTAAAAACAAACTTTAAAGAACGTGACTGAATATGTTATAATTTAACAGACTTTAAAGAACGTGACTGAAGATCTTACAAATTTATGTGTGGCAACGCTGTTGTAAAAAAGAAAAGAAAATGGAAGTTGATTTTCTAAACGCTCCTGTAAATATATGTTGAAACTAATACATACATTAATTATAACGCTACCAAAGGCTACTGAATATTCAAGTATTTCGTCACACCCTCTAATGCATACTGTTACCGTTTGGTAACAAGTTACATAATCCACTTTATTCTATTAAAGTAGAGCTCCCTCTCGACAAATTTGTGGTTTTTTTTCATCTATTACATTCCTTTTTGAAGTGTTAGTTAATAATAACCCTCATTGATGACAGTAGTAAAAGCGTATTTAAAATTAAAGAGTGAGGTTATTAACTGTTGCGAAATTACGTTTTTGGCAGTATTCAAAGTATAATAATATTAATACTAAATACAAATAAATTGTTTTGAAAAACTATAGTTAAAGAGTGTTATTTTGAAATATATTTAGTAGTTTTCTATTTCATTATTATCAAAATTGGAATTTTGTAGTTGGTTTATGTAATATGGAAAAAAAATTAAATTATTTAAATTCTAATGCAGTTTTTTTTTTCAGTATTTTTCCCATAATGTATGAGTATTAAAGATTCATAAATATTTTTTCGGGATGAAAAAAAAATTCATGCATTAGAGGGTCAATGTCAAACCAAAATTACTAAAAATGACTACTGAACTGATAGGTAAATATAACATGTATCGAAGGAGGTCACATTTAAATGCAAAAATATGAATGCGAGTGAAAAAGGTTTTGAAAAGCAGATAGTTTATTTTAATGCCTTTTTTAGTTATAGCCTTGTGACGTACATGTATCGTTATTTCAATACTGTAATAATCGTAGAACTAAGATAAAATTCGAAAAAGGGGGGGGGGGGGAGGATAAAAGGATAAAACGTAATATAAATGATTTCCTCGGAAGTTTGACTAACGTGGCGCACGTTAAGCGCCTTAAGCTTTTCACGCATGTTAAATTAGCATTAAGCATTCGTCTATATACAAAATTATTTGATTTTGAAAATTACTGATGTATATAATTACAACAACAATGTTTATCAGCGTGGAATAAGATTGCTGCGCCTCTACTACAGTGGTGGAAATTGATTTATGAACTAACATTCTTTTCATCAGATATCGCTTTGTATTAAGTGCTAACAATTCAAATTTTGTGTGTTGGATATTCAGAGCACAATAAAGGAATTTCACACATAATTTTTTTCAAAAAATGATATAAAATAAAAATATATATAATTTTAGTTTTTAAGCATGTCAAATGATGGAAATTGATTTATGAACTCAAATTTATTTTGAACCCAGGTACCAAATATTTTAACTAGTTCTTCATTTGAACTTCAGGGGAGCTTACTATCAGTGTTTATAAATAAGATTAATTCCAAATTTGTTGAAATTTATCTGTTTTATTCCCATTTTACTAAATAGGAAAGCTTGCGGGACTGCCAGAAACCAAAAAGGTAAAAAATGACCCTTATATAATATTGTAACAATTGTGTAAGAGAAATTAGCATATTAATTAAAAGATCAATAAATATAATTCATAAATATTTGAAGAATCATTCTGACTTCGGCAAAAACCATCATTAAAGAAGGTGCAACCCTCGTGGGACGAGGGACAAAAGCAGGATTATTGGACTGGTATCCCAAAAAGTTACCATTTGTGTCAGCATTTGTGCATTACAGGGCGAATTTGTTATGAACAATCACTTCCTGTAACTCCTAGAAGAGTAGGACAAATATTGATATCGTCGTCGAACTTGAAATGTTCCAAAATGAAGGCTAGTCCAAAGCTTACTCTTCACCATAAGAACAGGCTATTAAAATGTAGTCGTAACTACATGAAAATGGATTGGGTGGGGGTGGAGGGAGAGAAATAGGAAAAAAGTGAACTTTGCTGATGAAAAAATGTTCAATTTGGATGGATGTGATGATTTAAAATGTTATTGAAAGGATCTTCGGAAATAACCAAGATCTGTCTTCAGCAGAAATGTTAGTGGTGGAAGTTTGATGGTTTGGGCCCCGATATCTTATGATTGAAGAAACAAGGTTATGTTTCTGAATTGCTGACAAACATAACTTTATTGCATATTCGTTCTAGAAAATTCTTTAATACCTTTTTGCGTTGCAAAACTATGCTTTTGATTAGATTTTTATGCATGATAATGCAAGTATCCACATTTCAAACGAAATTAAAGACAGTTTAATGAACTAAGTGTTGTTCATTTAGATCACCCTGCCAATAGCCATGACTTAAACCCCAAGAATAATGTTTGAGATCAATTGGTTTGAATAATTTACTCAAATGGTGTATGGTTTTAATGAAGTGTGCATCAGTTATGGAATAGAAGGACTTAATCATTAAAAACTGCAAATTGCTTGACCAAAACTTGACCCAAAGTTTTGTGTTGTCTATGAAAAACAAAATCAAGGAAGCATTAGCGACAAAAAAATTTTTTAGCAATTATTAATTGAGATTGAATGCAAAAGTTCATAAATCAATTTCCCTATGCTAAAACTAAAATGTCAAAAAAATAAATTGTTTACGAATTTATATAAAATTTTATTTACGTGTATAGTTTATAATGCAAAGCCTGTATAGTATATAAAATTTAAATCGATAAAAATGCATTTAATAAAGAAATACTGTTAAAAAACTGTCAGTTCATAAATCAATTTCCACCACTGTAGTATGTCTTTACTATACTACTACTACACTGTAAAAACAAGAGAGTATTATTACACTTGTTTTGGGTTTATGAAATGCTAATTAAGGTGTAAATATACACGACTTGTAGTGTCAGCACCAAAATAGGTGTCATCATTCACTCAAAATGGTTTTTATTTAAACTTAAAAAATAATTGGTGTTAACATACACCAAGAAGGGTTTAACTGTAGCCTTTTGGCGACATTTTGAAAACGAAGCACCAAATTCGGTGTTACAAATCTGGCCAATCCAACAATTCTATGGTTGTAACGGGAAAATTAGAGCTGCGTTTTGATAATTTATTCGTGTTGTGCATAGTTTGGTCTTAGTTTTTAATAGCTAGATATAAAACTTATTTCAGCGTGCATTTATTACTTTTAAATGATTGTCTGTGTGTTTGCACTCAGTTAGCCCTAAATAACAGCATGAGTTTGATTTTGATGATGATAAATCGTGTTTGTATTTGCTGAAAATTCAAAGTAAGCGTAACAATTATATTTATTCTTTATAAAGATAAATGAATTACCACAAGCCTGAAAATATATGTCAACCAACCAACTAAATGAATTACTACTGAATAATTTAATTAAAACTTTAATGTTAGCACTTCTGGTTGTAACGAGTAAATTAGGGTTGTGTTTATTTATTTGTGTGAGTATATATTATTAAAAGATATTGAAATGATTAGTATAATTACAGTATTTTACCATAAATAATTTAGCTCATTGATATCTGAATTGTTTCAGTTATTAACTTTTCAATTATGAAATCATCATAACACTTTTATAAATGATATTTTATTTACGTTTCGTTTGAAAAAACAATAAAATAGTTAAACTGAGGTTAATTGCACAATTTTATAGCTATAAAGATAGTTGAGTAACAAATTAAACAATGTTTGGCCACTGATATCTTTTATGCACGTTAAATATTCCTAAACATTAATTTCGTTTGCGTTAAGTTTTTGTATAATATCTGTACATTTTCATTTTATCTTTTGTAGTATGGATAAAGGTATCCTCCTTGAGCTCAACTCAAGTCGTAAATCAATTAAAGTTGCAAAATTAGTTATTTTTAACATTACAAATATGTTGTTCAGGTTTTGTAAGAAAACAGTTTACCCCAAAAAGTGTTTTTAAAAAATAACCATTTTATCCTCTTGATTCTGAAATAAGTTACAAGAACACCCTGTTAGGTCGTTAGGTGCTTAAGTACACCAAATCGCTGGTGGCGTTTTATTGCACCAAAAATGGTGGCAACAGAGTAGCCACCAAATGTGGTGTTTCTACACACCAGTCAATTATCGATGTTTTTATTACACCAATTAACTGATGGTGTTTCATTACACCGATTTAGATGTGGTGTTTCCTTACACCACTTTTGGTGGCTACTTTGTTGCCACCATTTTTGGTGTGAAGATACACCAAAATTATTTACAGTGTATATTATAACTTAGTGGTTCATTTTTATGTTGTAAAATAATTAATAGATTGTTAGACAAAATAATACAAAGCTAAAAGTATTATTAAGTGCTTACTAATATTTTACCCGTCGTAGAAAATGCATCTATTTTGGGTTTTATATCCAGAAGTTGGAATATCCTTTTGGCAGCCAGTTTCGCATTTTGGTATTCAGGAGCAAAAGCAACTGCTTGACCAATGATCATGGCACAGGGAAAAAAACTTTCTAACACCCTAAAATGCAAATAGAAGCAAGTTTATAATGACTAAAAAACCGGTTATAGTTTATAAATATTTAATTACATTAAATTAAGAAATTTTTCTATTTACTAAAATTCGTTTTTTTACTATGTGTATTAAATAAATAAACTACTTTTAGGTATACCCATGTTTCTTTTACTGTTTTTAAATATCAACTATTCTTTTAAATTTAAATATTAGTTACAAAATTGCCGAGAAAATTTCAAATAAAATATTTATACAATTTCTTGTCTGCAACGTCCAGAAAGTTAAGAAAGTTATTGAAATTGAATAAATAGCTTATACATATTTCACTTATTTATGTAAGTTATTAGATAAAAATTAAAATCACCAAGATTTTTTTTAAATACATCTAAAAATAGGAATTACCTATTGGGTGTATTTGCCACGAAGTATATCAAATCAAATGTAGTAAAAGAAGCATTCAAAATCAAAAGTGGATAAAAACTGAATGACGCTTAATGAGGTAAATTTAATAGTTTACATTATTGTTATATTTACAATAATTTCACTTATATTTTATGCGGTTTTTTTTTTAACTTTCAAGTTGCCATTTTTTGCTACTATGGTCTCTATCACAGTACATGTCTTAAGGAAATTAAGAGTCATGAAGCCGAATTTCACCCCTTGAAAAACGTAATGTTATTCCAATGGAGAATCTTCTCCGACTAATTGCCGCCACAATTTTAATAAAGGCCACTAGTTTCTGGCACCATTTTAAAGAACAAAAGAAGCAAAATAGTTGTTGCGAAAAAAAATTTTGAAAATCACATATTTAGTATTTTTAATAATTTTTTAAAGTTTGGAAATCAATGAAGAATACGATGTCTTCGGTGTAAAGTGGATGTATCTCAGTTAAAAATGAAGATACTGCAATAATTATATATTTTGAACACAATCGAAATTCTTATTTTTCAGTTCATTACGAATTAAAATTTTTAATTTAAATATTTGTATTTTTAAAAAATTTAACAAAAGTAATAGCTACTTTTGGGATAGTGAATTATGGCAACCCCACATTTGGCGTTAAGCTGCCAATGTGTTGCCAAGTCAATTAGTGTCTTATCTGCTAGCATCTGTAGGGGGGACCTTTGAATAGATGAATGGAATGCATAGAATTGCCACATGTGCGAAATGGCCAGGAGAAAGTGCAAGGAACATCTATACTGTCCACGTATAGGGAGGAGTTCGATGTCAACCTGGCACAATTGAACCAGTGACACGCTCTACTGCGGTGTAACCCCCCCCCCACCCTGCTGTTTTGAACAAAGTAGGGTCTGCTATCAACATTTTACGTTGAAGAAGTAACTTTGGTGTTTAGGGTATTTTGAATGGTTTTTCTTGTGTATAGGGTAGAATTGAGTCAGGTCGATTTTTGATTTACGAATATATTTTATAATATTTATACGAGTTCGAAAAAAATATATGTTATTGCTTATTTTGCTATATACAGGGTTTCTGCGCATATGAGAAGTCATGAAAAATCCTAAATTTGGACATTGGGTAGATTTGTCATGAATTTGTGCAAAGAAAAAACCGAAAGTCATGAAAATCGATGTATATTTATTCGCGTCTTAGAATATTAGAACCAAAATCGATGATTATAAATTCAATGAAAATTCCGGTGGTAGAGAGTATTTAAGAGATTTAGCCTGAATTTGAACCTATTATACATATATTAAAAAAAATATGCCAATTGTTTTGCCGGTTGGCTTTTTTGTAATTTTGGTTCACTGGTGTTTTTTTTAATGCAAGCGCAACCCTTATTAGAAGAAGGAATGCAATTGCACCTACAAGGCACACTTATTAGGGAACAAAGAAATCCCTGGAATAATTAATCAAAGAAAAATTTAATACATGTAAAGCATTACTTCTGCAATAATTTCACATTAACGAAAAAGATTTTTTTACTTTATTAGCCGCTCCGGTGGCGCAATCGTTATGACTCTAGCCTTTGGAGCGGCTGTGGTCGGGTTCGAATCCCGGTCAGGCATGGATGCTTGTGACCGTCAATAAATGTTGTAATTTGTCTATGTGTTATTCGAATTGTATATGAATTATTCATTTCTTTGTGACTGTAAAAATTCTTTCTGTGTCTGTCCCACTTGACGAAAGCTTATAAGCGGTTCTCTGAACAAGCACACGAGCTGGAATATATATGTACCATACCATAATTAACTTTATTAATCTAACACATTTTGAAATCATTTTATGGTGCAATAATTTATATCTAAAATAGAAATACGCACTTGCACATAAAATATGAAATTTTTTCACCCAAACACTATAAATTGTTTACTGTGTTTATGTTGCCAACTTTCGAGTTGTGCTAATTTGATTTTTTTTTTATTTGAGATGAGATTTATAGAGTCATGAAAAACTGTTAACTTAGTAATGAAATATCATGTGAAAATCATGAATTTGTGGCGTCCATTTTGGCAGAAACCCTGTATATACGATGCTATTATATTATGCTGAGATAAAATATTTCTTAGGAAGCACTCTAACGAAGCTGAAATGTGACAAATAATTACATTTCTTTATGATTTGCTTATCAAAAATATTTAACAAACAATTCTTTACAAAGAATTAAAAAAATTTCAAAACCAATTGCAAGTTTAGCTCTCTTCCCTTCCCTTCCAAATGAGGGGAGGGTACTATCTTATGAATTGTAATCAATGTAGTTCGTGAAAAGCCATTTTCGAGCAGTAAAGTCATAAATGGATATTTGAACAAGGTACATTACAAAAGTGCCATTGTTTTTACTTTTTTTTTGTGCAAATACGGTGTATGAACCCTACTTTCGCCTTGTGCAAAGTCGCATAAGATGGCCAAAAGTAAATATTAGATTTTAAGCACATCTTAAGCAATTTTATTATAATTTATGATGATAAATAAAATTTTGTCAAGAAATATTGTCTCCGTCGTATCACGCCTCAATAAATATTATCTGATGCCCAAAATTCTCCGAAAGAAATCCTTTCAAGAATCACATAACTGAAATAAAATAAAATCGTCATATTTTTATTGAAAATCATAACTATCATAAGGAAATATTTTACTGTTATCTAATGTTACCTAGGTGTTATTTATTTGAAGCAAATTAAAAGCGTGATACTTTTTAACTATTTTACATCGCCACATTTTTCGACGTTATATTACTTCATCTGAAAGTTCAGATGAGTGAAAAAATCTTCAGTTCTTTTTACTTCTATATAATCTACATTGCTTGATAGCTGAAGAATTAGAAAATCAAGTTCATTACTCCTTTCGAAATGAGAAGTGAGTGTCATAACTTAATTTCCAAACTACTTTGTATTAGATTTGCATGTCAGGCAATAATATCTAATTTTGGAATATACCCCAATATCAAATTTTTAAAGCTTTCTCTAACACATTTTCTTTAAGAAAGCATACATTCTATGCATCATATTGTAATTGCAGGAATCGTCTGTCACCACTATAGACTTTCCATATGTATTTGTACAACAGAAGAACTGCATTGTGGTTGAAAGAACTGTAAAGTATTTTACAGAACTATAACCTTATACTATAACCTTAACAGACGAACCTTCATTTTTCGAAGAAAAAACACATTTTTGGGGGGGATTGAGCACCCTCCAAAAGCAAAATTCGGATTTTCGACCCCACTTCAATAATTTCATTGCATTATCTTTCATTTTCGTTAATTTAAATAATAAATTAAGCCAAAAACGTGTTTTTTTCTTAAACATTTTTTTAAACCGCTGAATAAATCGCAAATGAACGCGTACCGCAAAACTTTAAAATAAACCAATACTTCAACTTCATTGAGTAGTCAAATAGTTTTAATTTTTGAAATTTTGTTTTAAAACATTTAAAAATTAATTTTCAGAAACGATTTTTTTTGTGCCATAAAAAATTTCTTCTTTTGGGCAATCATTACAAAAGATTAACTTTTAATCACGTAATATGTTTTCAAAAACTAATTTCACTTTTTAGAATTTCTTTACTTCTACAAAACGCTGTGCCAAAAGCTATTATAGTAAGCTTGAGTTTCATAATCCGAGAAAACCAACCGTCCTTATCTCTAAGGGGGTGAGGGGGGTTGTAAATCCAGCCCCTTAGTCAAAGACGAGTCATCACTTGAAACTGCCCAAGGGAAAAGCAATTATTCGTAGAGGGGCCCTCAAATTTCATTGGCGATAAAAAAGCTCGCTGAAGGATTGCAATCGCGCCTAGTAGGCGATAAAAAGTTTTTTATAGTTTAAAAACACAGCGACACCTGGTTTTGGAAAAAGTTAGTAAAAGAGTTCGTGCAGATGACTTCATGATTCTTAAGGAGAACTCATGGAGTGGTCGATAAAGGATCAGTAGTGATTGTTAACCCTCTAATGCATACTGTTACCGTTTGGTAACAAGTAACATAATACACTTTATTCTATTAAATTAGAGCTCCTCCAATACAAATATGTGCTTTTTTCATCTATTACATTTCATTTTAAAGTTTTAGTTACTAATAATCCTCATAGATGACAGTATTAAAAGTGTATTTAAAACTAAAGAGTGAGGTTATTAAGTTTTGTGAAATTACGTTTTTGGCAGTATTCAAAGAATAATAATATTAATACTAAATACTAATAAATTGTTTTGAAAAATTAATCATAGTTAAAAAGGGTTATTTTGAAATATTTTTAGTAGTTTACTAGTCATTATTATCACAATTGGAATTTTGCAGTTGGTTTTTGTCATATAGGAATTTTTTTAAAAGTTGAAATTATTTAAATTCTAAAACAGTTAATTTTTTTTGGTATTTATCCCATAATGTGTGAGTATTAAAGATACATATAAATTTTTTGGGATGAAAATAAAAATTCATGCATTAGAGGGTTAAATTTGTTCTTTGATTGAGCGCTCAGCCAACCAATTTCCATTAATTTTTAATTACTCGTGATTTCATAATGCTTACTTTAAGAAATCCCCGTACTGTAGCTCCTTATTAGCAATGAGACGACTTCCATAAAACAAAAGAAATGCATCTCCAAACCCAAAAAAGAAACCCTGTGTAAAGCCGTATACCAAGCCTCTAACATGGGATAACTTTCTTGATTTCCTGGGAGGAAAAAAGTGTTTAAAAAAACTTTAATTTCACTTCATAAAAAATAAGTATTTTAACTAATGGATTGCTTTGAAAAATTAATGCAATATCGTGTAGATTTTTGACGTTAATTCTGTTATTTTTATTAAAAATAAACATTGAAATATCCACGAGGAAAGCAAAATGAAATATCCGAATGCTATCATTGATGGCTTTTCTCTCAGAAATTGATGCTCAAATTTCAGAAACTTTCGTTTTATTTTAAATATATTTTGTTTTGTGTGCAAACTTTCTTATTTAAACCTATCATAATTTTTTAAAATAAATTTGTGTCCGGGAGTATGCGCAACGTGTAAAGGTCACATTACCTCGCAAGAATTTTTTCGCAAGACCTCGCAAAAAGGTTATTTTTGCTATTAAATAATCTTTAAAAGTTCAGCATTTATTTCAGAGTTTATATGTAGAAAAAGTTAGTGTTAATTTTTACACTTTTAGATAGTTTGTCGGTTGTCCAACATTCTTATTCAATTTCTCTGTATAGGAAGTTAAAAATGTAAAAAATATATTCTACAAGCAACACAAAAGAAAACTTACAAGCTTATTGTTACACAAAACACTATAAGAAAATCAATCACATTATCTTTAAAATATGTTAATATTAATTGCAGAAAGACATGTTTTGTTTATTGATAATCAGCAAAACAATTTTCTTTTTCCATGCATATTGCTTAAAGAAAACTCGATTAGAGTTTAATAGTCCACTTTAAAAATTAATTGACTGTATATTTTATTTTAAAATCCTTTGATCCTTGCCTTAAATTGTAATCATTCAATTGTCAAGACAATCATAAAGTAAAGCGAATAAATACTTATATGGTTCCTGGAGGTGGTTTTGAAATTTCTGTAAAATTGTTTCTTCTTGGTGGAGAGAGGCCACAGTGCGAATGCTCTCAATGGCTTCAATTGCAACCTTAGAAATTTCAAGTAATTCAATACAATTATATTAAGGGGTCATAGGAGTCTTAAAAATGTGCAAAGAAGGTACTACAAAATATAGTTTGATCTTTCATGTCATTTTTGAACTACTCAATGTATAAGTATAATTTTTTTATATGTAATTCTACAAGATTTATTTATTATAAAACAAGTTTTAAAATTTATGAAACTTTAGCCAAAACTAAAATAAATGATATTAAACATGAAGCTATTTGAGCACATAGTGATTAGGCTTGCGCGGCAAATTGCGAGGTCAAAATTGAAAAAATGGCCAAGAAAATGACTTTATATTGTACAAGTATGTACAAACAAAGGCTTATACCTAAATTCTCAGCTCAATTTTAATTAGAAATTATTATTTTAAAAAATTAAAATCAAAATTTTAAAATTTTTATTATTATTTTAAAAAATTAAAATCAAAATTTTAAAATTTTTATTATTATTTTAAAAAATTAAAATCAAAATTTTAAAATTTTTATTAATATTTTTAGAAAAAGTTCTTAAAATAATTTCTAATTAAAATTGAACTGAGAATTTAGGTATAAGTCTTTGTTATATATATTGTTGGCCTTTTTATTCATTATAAGTTTGGGTCTCATGAGTGTGTGTGTGGGGGGGGGGGTGCTATTGCTCCCTTAGGTCTCATAAGCCAAGGCCCCACCTCATAAATCCTCAACAGTCTATAGTGGCTCTAAATGAGATATGATAATATTGTATATATTTCCTTTTTGCTATGATAGCAATTAGTTTACAAGTTTACAATGCTGAAAGATGAATATCAGATAAACTGGAATGCCTGAGAATATATTTTAACACCAGTAATAAAACTTACTTTCGATGCTTCTTCAGTTCCCAACGTGTCACTGGACTCAAGATCTTTTTCTTTTCGGTTTGCAAAACGAGACACAAGCCAGATACAAGGTACTAAGGCCAGCACAACCAAGCCAATCTTATACTCAAACCAGAATGCCATTGCGATAAAGACAACAAGCATGGTTGCAGCTTGGAAGAGCGTCGATATCATAAATCCTGTGGCCTTAAGAATGAACACTATTTTAGTACTCCATTAGTTCAGAAAACACGAAAAAAGCAACAAACAGTTGGCATTTTTTAATGCGAAACTAACATTAAAATTATTTTTTTAAATTTTCAAAGCATCTATTAAGCCGATTCTAGTTAACTAATTCAGTTATGTTTCGCTATGTGTCTTGAATCTTTATAAAGTAATAATATATGTATCAATAAGCACTTTAAATTAAAAAAAAACAATTAACGAATTTTTATCAATTACGGTCATTATATAATATTTTTTTAATTATCAGCATACATAATTATGAGCTTGTTTTTAAACAATATAAAACAACTTACCCCTTGCACACAAGCTGCGTCCGAAGTCAATCGCGCACACAGAGAACCAGTGCTGTTTTTAGGATGGTCAAAGAATTCAATATCCTAGAAATGATTGCACACTGTAAAAAAAAATCAGGAACGTTACTGGGAAATAATGGGCAGCTGAGCTGCCCAATTTTTATTAGTAATGTTCCTGGAATATATCAGTAACCTTTCCCAAAAACATAGAAACAATCCCACTTAGAGCAGGTAACTTCTCTGGAAAATACCTGGAACCTTTCTGGAAAATAACTGGAACCTTTCGGAAACTTAGCGGGCACCCAAAAGGAACTTCCAGCGACATCGTACGCTGACGACGTCGGGACTATGGACTCCACAGATTTAACGATCACGTCTGTCCCCGTGTACTCGGGCCCATCCGTCACGAATTGGATTTTCTACTCTTTCCCAGTACAGAAATCGATTTATAGGATGACTGGCAGCAGGTGGGATCGAACCCCCGCACTCTTGAGAAGGCTGAATCCTGAGGCGGATGCCTTAACCACTCGACCACGGACGGCCTTTCATGAACTTAGTTATACCAACAACGTTACAAAACAACTGATTTTGAGCGAGGTGGCGATTAATAGCAAATTGAATTCCAGATTTGAAAAGGGAAACCTGAAAATCAAAGGAACTTATCACGAAGCGATGGATACTTAAAAAAACCATTAAAGTTCCTGGTATATATACGGAAAGTTAAGGAAATTTTTCTCAGTGCAAAGAGTGAAAAGTAAACGAGTTTCAAAATGTGAAATGGAATTGCAATCGTTCAAAAAACATGTAATTTTTATTTTATTAAAAACTATTATTTAATTAAAATCAAGAATAAACCAGGGTTTTTAGTTACTTTAAATGATAGTTAAACATTATTAATGAGTCATTCCACGTTAAATCGCTCGACTCAATATCTTCATGTCACAGAATTCAATCCTTCAATTCAGTACTAAATAAAAATTTATTAGATACGCGTATTTTTATTTTTTTCGAAATTAAAAGATTTAAAACAGTTATGATTTTTTTAAACCGAAAAGTTAAGCCTAATTTTTTCTCATTTAGCATTGCGTTATATGGAAAATTGAGTATTTTTGAACGGCACAAAATGCCAACCTGGGAACAAGAAATAAAAATTTTCTGGATTATTATTACCATTACAACATTTTGGTAAAGTGCGCTGTTGTTCACAAAACTCCTTCTACTGAAACTATTTTTTTTCAAAGTCAGAGGAGAATAACATTCGTCCCGATGGACAAATGGGTGCCATTAGGGTTGTGTATATGAAAGAATATGTGCAAGCGATAAGAATTTTTTAAAAATTAGTAATAATATTAAAATTACAAATATGATAGCGAACACTTTTGAAACACTTCGTATAATTGAAAAATGTATGTCTTTTCCTTCTTTCAAATTTTAGATGATATTCATAATAAATAAAAAAAAATTATAAATATAAATTAGAATTTGAAAGGAGGGACGCGCGAGAGATACCTATATTTTTCAATAATATAAAATGTTTTAAAGATGGTCCTAATCTTATTCTCCTCTGACTTTGAAAAAAAATATTTCCAGTAGAAATAGCTTTGGGAACAACAGCACACTTCGCCAAAATGTTACCATATTATTAAGTTGTGGTTCACCAAGTCATGTTAAGTAAATAAAGTACAAGTTATAACAATAACAAATTTATTAAATAACAAATAACAACAAACTTAACTTATAAAACTCGATGAACACATAAAATCATATTAGAAATTAACCGCGGCACAACAGAAGATACAGAAAGTAAATAATAACAAATAACCCAAAAGGGGTGTGCGCGCCAGTGAATTAGCGCGTGCTGTATTTATACAAAATATACTGGTCACAGTTACAGGTCCGGATAAGTAGTTACAGTTAAAGTTCAGGCGTTCGCCACAGCACTCCCCCCGGAGAAAAAGACAGTTCGCACAGGTAAACATCAAAACCGAAAGCGGACTCTTCTTCCACGCTTCGTTACGTGGACCCTCTCAGGTGGACTTGAAGCTGGCAAACTCTGTCCTCTCGCAGACGGTGGAACTTGTTGGACCGAAGAAGGGGCTGGAGGCGCCAATACTGCAGAGGCCGGAACAGATTCCTCCACTGGCAGGAAAGCTGGCTTGAGCCTATCTACGGAAACCCAACGCTCCTTATTGTTAATCTGCAAGAGAAAAATCTTAGACCTGCGTTTTAGCACTTTATATGGACCCTCATAGGGAGGCTGTAAAGACTTTCGGACTAAATCAATTCTTTGGAAAACATGGGAACAGGTATTGAGACCTTTGGGTACATAAACAGTCTTCTGACCATGCCAAGCAGTTGGGTTAGGCTTAACGTTTTGAAAAGCCTTATGAAGCTGGACAATCAAGTCTGGTTGGGATAAAGAGATTTGTGGTTCCAAGAAAAAATGACCAGGTAATCTCAAGTTTTGTCCATAAACCAGAGAAGCTGAGGAATAATCCCAATCACCCCGAACTGCTGTTCTTAAACCCAATAGTATTAAAGGCAAACAATCAATCCAAGAGGCATTGTTATAGCACATTAAAGCTGCCTTAATTGTCCGATGTTGTCTTTCAATCAAACCATTGGATTTAGGGTTGTAGGCAGTAGTGCGAATTATTTCAGTGCCCAAGCACTGCATTAGACCCTTAAAAGTGGCAGATTCTAGTTGCCTACCCTGGTCGGTCGTGACTCGAGCAGGTGCACCAAAGCGTGCTACCCAATGAAAAAGGAATGCACTGGAGACCGATTCCGCAGTAATATCAACCAAAGGAATCACTTCGACCCACCTGGTAAAACGATCGATGACAGTGAGGCAATATCGAAAACCACGTGCCAAAGGTAAAGGACCGATTAAATCCAAGTTTACGTGAGAAAAGCGAGAATTCGGCATCTCAATAGTACTTAGAGGCGATACGGTGTGCCTGCCGACTTTAGCTTTTTGACAAGCTATGCAGGTGCGACACCAACTCACAATGTTCTTTCGCATAGACGGCCACACATAACTAGCACAGATTTGCTTTAGACTTGTACGTGCACTAGGGTGAGCCAAACCGTGAACAGAGTTAAAAATTACTCGCCTGTGAGAAGCCGGAACGTAAAGCCGAGTATTTTCTTGCGAAATGTCAAAATACAGCTCTACTTCAGGATTAGGCAGTTTGACAAGTTTGAGATTTAAACTCGTTTCGGAAACGTTATCCAAAATATCTTTCAACTGGGAATCTCTCAACTGCTGCTCTGCAATTACATTATAATCAATTTTTATAGGTAAAACAATTTCATCAATCCTTGACAATGCATCGGCTACCAGATTTTGAGAACCTTTAAGATAACGCAAGTCAGTGGTGAATTGCGAAATAAATTCTAATTGGCGTAAACGCCTTGGAGAACATTTTTCAAATTTCTGAGCGAATGCATGTGTCAAGGGTTTGTGATCAGTGATAACATAGAAATCTTTCCCTTCCAGCATATACCTAAAATGAATAATAGAAAGGTATATAGCTAACAACTCTTTATCAAAAGCACTATACTTTTTCTGAGCATTATTCAATTTGGTAGAATAAAATGACAATGGCAGGTAACCATTTGGCGTTACTTTGTGCAATGCACTACCCACAGCGACATCACTGGCATCTGTGAAAAGAACTAATTCTGCATCAGGTTCCGGATGCGACAATTGAACAATGTTAGCAATACTTTGTTTACATTTCGTAAAAGCGTCTACTAACAAGTCAGTCCAAACAATATGTCGGTTATCGTTCTTTTTACTACCAGATAATAAAGAATTAAGTGGAGCATGTAATTCTGCCGCCTTAGGAATAAATCTTCGGTAGAAATTTAAACAACCAAGAAACCTTCTAAGATCTTTTATAGTACGAGGCTGGGGGTAGTTTACAATAACATCAACCTTATGAGGTAAAGGTTTAATACCCTTATCATTAACCAAATGGCCTAGAAAGGAAACTTCACTTTTACCAAAATCACATTTTGATACATTCATAGTTAAACCATATTTTTTAAACCTTTCAAAAACAATTCGAATGTGATTTAAATGTTCGGTTAAGTCTTTACTTGCAATCAAAATATCATCAATATAAGCAAAAACAAAATCCAAGTCAAATAAAACTTCGTTAATAAACCTTTGAAAAGTTTGGGGTGCATTACAAAGTCCGTAAGGCAAAAATATAAACTCAAATAAACCAAACGGAGTAATGACAGCCGTTTTTTCTACATCATCTTTATAAACAGGAATTTGGTTAAAGGCTCTAACCAGATCAATTTCTGAAAAGATCTGAGAACCATGCAAATTTTGACTAAAGTCCTGTAAATTAGGAAGTGGGTATTTATCCTTTTGAGTACATAGGTTCAAAGCTCTGTAGTCACCCGTGGGACGCCAATCTGAGTTATTTTTAGGAACCATATGCAACGCACTCGCCCAAGGACTTTTAGAAGGACGGCAAATTCCACTTTTTAACATAAAGTCAAATTCTGCTTTAGCAGCTTTAATTTTATCGGGACTCAATCTGCGAACTTTGGCAGACACGGGAGGACCAAAAGTTTTAATATAATGGACAGTGTCGTGCTTGACTTTTACATTTTCAACCCTTGGTTGGGTAATTTCAGGAAATTCCCGAATCAAGTCGTCAAACACAGTAGTACCAACAATAGTTTTTACACTAGGTACCCGAGTTGGCAAAACCACACCACGATTACCACTGTTAGTAGTTGGATCAATCAGTTTACGATTTTTAATGTCCACTAACAAGTGAAAATGGTCCAAGAAGTCCACACCCAAAATTGGTTTTGAAACGTTCGCAATTATAAAGGTAAAATTAAAACTACGACGCAAACCAAAATCCAAGGACAAAAATTTTGTTCCAAAGGTTTTGATGGTTGTACCATTGGCTGCGTACAAAATGTTCTTTGAAGGTAATCTACAACCTTTAAAAGAAGCAGGTAACAGGCTTACATCGGATCCAGAGTCCACAAGAAATTGTAACTTGGTTTTACGATCAGTAATGAAAAGTCGGCGATTGTAAATTACGCCCTTATCGGCATTGATCACCGAATCCAATGCAGGGCTTTTCAGTTTAAATCAAACCCACATGGTTTAACACACCTATCAGCCTTGTCGGCATATTTCTTGTGGTACCAACACAATTTAGGTGTAGTCTGGTCCGAATCAGCCTTTTCTTTAGTTTGCAGGTTAACATTTTTACGATTGCCAAAACGACCTCTAGAAAAACTTCGCGATCTGCTTAGTTGACGAACTTGGGACTTTAAAGCAATAATTTCGTCTTTTAAAGACTGGATTTCAGACTTTAATGAGAAGTCTTCAGTTTTTGTGTTAACTGCACTGCAGTTAAGAGAAGTACTAGTGACTTCAAAAACTCGATCAGCCAAACCAACCAAGTCATCTAAGCCGTCTTTGCTGACACTAAGTACTGTTTGAACAGAAGGCGGCAAAAGTGACAGCCACATTGACTTTAAGGCCTGATCGGTAAAATTTGTACCGGCTAATTCCCGCATTCGTCTAAGCAGAGCGGAAGGTTTAGAATCCCCTAAAGTTAAATCTTGCAAAAGAGTTTTAATACGTCTGCTTTCAGACACAGAAAACTCCTCAATGAGGCGATTTTTTACTGTAGTATAAGGATCCTTTAGGTCCGGGTTAGCGATTAAGTCTGCAATAGTTAGCATAGCTTGCTCATCCAAAGCCGAGATTAAACAACAAAATTTAGCACTCTCGGTAGTTATATTGGACAATACAAAATTGGCTTCAATTTGAGCAAAATATAACCTGGGGTTAGACGTCCAAAAACTAGGCAAACGCAGTGCGATTCTGCCAACTTCACTGCCAGCGGCAGGGACCTCGTTAAGGCCAACATTTTCAGAGTCCTTAAGGTCGCTTGGATCAGGCATAGTACAAACCAATTTATATTAAAAGTTACACAATTTTTAACACAATTGAATGAATACCACAAAAATTTTCTATTTACATAGCAATGTTAGTAACTAAACACATAATTACAATATATACATAATAATAATTACATAATTTGCAGAGAGCAGTTGAAAAAGACAGTTGATTAAAATTTCGCTTACCGAAAAACAGATGAAAAGCTGTATGTTTATATACTCACGACAGCAACCAAACGCCAGCTCGAATCACGACCAAGCAGGTTACAATGTGGCATGCAAATCGCATCAGCTTTCAAAACTCGATACCGGGAAAACATGCAAAAGTACAAAAATACATGGTTAATTCAAAAGCATTCGAAATAGACCGGGTCACCATTTTGTGGTTCACCAAGTCATGTTAAGTAAATAAAGTACAAGTTATAACAATAACAAATTTATTAAATAACAAATAACAACAAACTTAACTTATAAAACTCGATGAACACATAAAATCATATTAGAAATTAACCGCGGCACAACAGAAGATACAGAAAGTAAATAATAACAAATAACCCAAAAGGGGTGTGCGCGCCAGTGAATTAGCGCGTGCTGTATTTATACAAAATATACTGGTCACAGTTACAGGTCCGGATAAGTAGTTACAGTTAAAGTTCAGGCGTTCGCCACAAAGTATTATATAAAAAAAAAACTGTATTAGTTGTTCCCATGTTGGCCTTTTAAGTTATACCCATTCAAAAAAATCCCATTTCCTATACACCGTAATGCTAAATGAGAAAAAAATTCGGTTTAACTTTTCGGTTTCAAAAAAATCATAATTTTTTTTAATCTTGGAATTTTGAAAAAAAAATACTAGTCTAATAAATTGTCCCTAGTACTTGGAAAAAATATCAAGATTGAATTATGTGACATGAAGATTTTGAGCTGGGTGATTTTGACGTGGAATGACTCGATCGATAATCAAAGGATATTTTAAAGTTCTTTTTAACTGTGATGTTCATGGATCATTAGCAAGAGCTTGCCCCCAACCATCAAACCTCACAACACTTATAGACGCAAATGCAGTTTCCAGTCGAAGAATCATTAAACATTTCAAACACTCCATCCCATCTCTGAGTTGCAATCGTACAATAGCCTCTATAATTAGCAGATTACGAAAAAAACATATAAAGGGTATGAAAATCTATTCTGATGGACAGAGAAGCTACCCCTTTTGCCCTAACTGTCCTGACGTCCACCTATCTCCCCAGCATATCTTCGACTGCCCAGCTATTCAAGCCAGACTTTTAAAGATCAGCATTGAAGACCCAGAAATCCTCATTTATTAAGACAAAGCAGTAGAAGTCGCTGAGGCTGTCTACGACAGCTTCGGAGCTATTTGACTCTTTCTCTCTGTGCACATTTCATGGCCAATTGTGATGTGATCATTCATCACAACATCACATCACAACAATTGTGATGTGATCATTGCGCTCATAAACAATTTTTTTATTTTTAGAAAAATCCTATTGAACCTACAAATTCGTACAATCACATAGGATTGATTGACCATAGTTTTTGGTTTGTGATTGAATAATATAGTGAAAATATCGTTTCAAACTAAAGTAACTTTTTTAAGTGTTTAAAAACTAGAGTGAGATTTTTTATTTTACCTGTGATATGATGTTGGAGAAAACCATTTTTCTTAACCTTGAAGTTATTGTTTCTCCTGCAACTGTAAACATAAATACCTAAAAAAAGTTTCTTAATATTTAATTATTTTTTAAGATTAAGTTTATTTCAAGCTCAACTAAATGATAATATTTCTTACTTGTAAGAAAACAAATAAGCCGGTTATGACAGAAATGACCACGAGTGCAATACAATATATATCAGCTTTCTTCATAACTTCCTTGGGGTCATCTGATAGCACCTAATAATTATATGCACATTAATCAGTGAATACGTGACTAAATACTTCCATCTTTTAAATCAAATTATGTATCAGAGTATTACAGTAAAAATTTAAGCTTTTTTTGCAAAGTATATAAGTATTTACTATTAAGAATGAAAGTAAGTATGAAAGTAGCAATAACAAAGTATGAAGTTGAATATTGTAACAAAGTATGAAGTTGAAAATTGTAACATAGTATGAAGTTGAGTATGAAATATAGTATGGAGTTTAAGTACGATAGTAATGATGTTTAAGTATGTTAGTATGAAGTATAAGTAGCATAGTATGAAGTTTAAGTATGATAATAGGGGCTAAAACAAAACCTTTAACTAAAATAAATGTGAATTATCATCCATACAATGAATAATTATTATTTTAAAAAAATATTTAGTTACAAAAAATTAAATAAAAAATTATTCCAAATTAAATTAAAAAAGTTACATTTAAAAAGTTAAATGTAAAAAGGTTAAATTAAAAAAATTAAATTAAAATAAGATCGAAACAAATTTTTAATTGAAAAAAGTTTAAAAATTAAATTTCAAAAAAAATCGAAAAAAAATTTTATTAAAAAAATTAAGGAAAAGGAAAAAATATTGAAAAAAATAATTAAACAAATTAAAATTTAAAAATCGTGTTTAATTCGAATTTATACAGAAGATGGACAGCTTGGATTTGTTTAATGAGAATGAAAGTAATTTGCACAGTTACCCCTATTTGTGTCTTGATAGACATTTACATTGTATGTGATGAAAAATTTAGGAAAAAATAACTTTTTCAATTCAAAAAAGTTAAAAGAATTGCAGGAATAAGTTATGACAATTGAGAAATGAAACATATATTATATAATTAGATATAGAAATCATTGGTCATAAGGTATGGGAAACATAATTAAATGCATGCTTTTAATGAATGCCTTAACGAACATATTTAGGTAAAAAAGGCTTGAGTTTTCTTGTAACATACATGAAATAAAGTGGGAATAAATGATGATATATTTTGATGGATGCCAATAATTTTAAATAATGTTAAAACATAGTTTTTGTGCTTTAAGGATAACCTTTGCTTAAATCAGGTTGAATTTTATTTATTTGGTCAATAAATTGTAAATCCTTGGTTCCCTAGCAAAAGCGGTAAAAGAAAATTTCGAGCGTTATAAACCGTTGATGACGTCACAAGCGCAAACAGAAAACCAGCCACGTCGTCATCTTCACCTGTACACCGATATGCTCACAACTTACACAGCCCGCACCGAAATCTTAACTCGCCAACAGTCCATGTGTTGCCCTGTTCTTATCTAACCAAACAAACAAATGAGAAAAAAAGTTTTCTATGTAAAGCTATTGAGCAATTACATAACTTATGAACTTATGAATTCAACTAAGAGCCTTTAAGACGGCTTCAAGTTTTCGAGCCAAGCCTCTCTCTGCATTCTTAGCTCCATACCGGGACCACTATTATTTGCATCACTCTGTAGTTCCTAACAACATTTTTTTTACAAAATCAATTAAATGTTCCTCTTTTAATAGCGTATATCTGCCACATTCTTCGGCTTATCGATTTGATTTTTCTGCATTATTCCCAGTGGTGAAAGTGGGAAAAAATAAGTATAAGTGATGGGATGCATTCAATTACAATGTCATGCCCCCATCCCCCCTCTATGGATTATGGATTTGGGAGATATAAGAAGTGGGTGGATGGATAGCCATTTTCTTGAAAAGTGGGGTGACGCGTCACCACGCGTCTACTCCCATTTGCAGCACTGATTATTCCATGTTTCACTGTTTTCCTGCTAAAATTTACGGCAGTGGACAACAGGAAACATGCAAACAAGATACACACGACAACGCTTTCCCAATTCACTCTTAACATCGAAATCATTTTATCGTGCGTACAGAGTTGCCATTTAAAAAAAAAAATTCTAGGAAACCACTCTAGCTTGATCCGTGGGAGATTATTTGACGTCTTTCACCCTACCTGTCTGGTAGCTATATTACGTCTTCTCTAGAAAACCAAGGCATTAGAAAAGCATACTTACACCAATAATATGTCCTATCAGAACTGGTTGAACCAAGAAAAGAAGCCCCGTCAACAAGGCAGCAATTCCTCCTACCAAAACATAAGGCCATTCACTTGCCGACAATTTCCAAAGTCTAAGTTGAGACACTGGTACCTTTTCATCCAAGTCATCATCAGTGTTTTCCTAGACGTAAGGTCAACATTATTTCACAACTTTGATTGCTATAGCAATCATTTTATTTTGTTTCAAAGCAAAAATAGTTTCTTATTTTTTAAAGTCTAAAGTCTTAAATGTTAACTTCTTCACTTGTCCGGAGGGTTTAAAACCAGGCTGTGATGTTCTCTAGTGACGTTTGAAAGCCACCATAATTGGCCTCGGATTAATCAAAATAGTGTCACAATTTAGCTTGCCACGAATTGTCATTACAAAAGTTATCTTAATAAAAGAAAACTAATAACGCTGACGCTTTGGCATATAATAAATCTCCCCCATCCTCTTTCTGAAATAAAGTGTTTGTTATGACAAAAAAAACTTCAATTTTTGTTTTAAAAAATCGTTTTATGTAAAACAGTTTTCCCTTGCAAAAGGTGAAACTTTTCGAATCGTTACGTCAAGCATGCGATTACCCCTCGTTACGATCCTTCACGTTGGCGCATATCGCTTCCTCCTCCCTTTGTGCATGATGTAATTTATGTACGTCCCCAAATGTGGAGTGTCTAAATCGATGTTCTACTCACTTACCACAAAACTATCTTCTGCAGTACTAGAAAAGGACGAATGGGACCAGGACGAATGAGACAACGACCTACGGACCCCAACTTGATTCTGCAACCCTAGTAGTCTACCAGCAGAGCCGACAGTACTTCCACTCAGCACAGACATCTTGCGACCAAGTTCGGAGATCAGATATTCTTCTTTTTCGTCCAGTTTTTCTTTCTGTTTTTCTTTTGTAGAAGATTTGGTCTAGAATAGTTAGGTTTTTTTTATTAGAAGTTGGGTACTGCCAGCGTATTATGGCCAGTCCTGATTTGGCAACTTTCTTTTTGTAGCCAAGTAGCAAAAACGTACTTAAATTGGTAAACATTCCAGTTCAACTCAATAGTTGCTTACCGCCTACATCGATCCTGTTGCTATAACAACCCGTGCTTACATATCGCGAACGCTGAAATCGCCAAATAGCATTCCGACCATAATACGCTAGCTGTTGCAGAGGTAATGGGACAAAATATCGCGGGCCAAAATATCGCGGCCGAAAGCGGCCGAAATATCGTGCGCCCAAAATATGCACGATATTTCGGCCGGCGATATTTCGGCCGCGATATTTTGGCCCGCGATATTTCGGCCGCGATATTTTGTCCCCAAACCGTTGATGTACCACTGATGTAAATGAGTTTTGTACCACTTAAAAAATATGATTGTTTGGCCTCAGTTTTCTAGTGAAGTTTTTCACCAATGCAGATAGATAAAATAAAAAATAAAGTAATTAAGTTTCTTTTATTTTTTGTCAAATAATTTATTTATTGCTGATATCTGCATTTACATCTATCACACTGCTGTGCAAAAATGGAATTTACTTCAATAGGTTATGTCGGAACAGCCACCTTTCCAGTTTCCACTGCGCGAAGGGTAACCATGTAAGAATTTTTCGTTTTCCACTCCGGATGCAGATAGATAAAGTAAAAAATAAAGTAATTAGTTTTTTTCATTATTGTGTGTCAAATATATTTATTTATTATTTATATCAGCATTTACATCTGGCACATTGCTGTGCAAAAAGGGAATTTACTTCAATAGGTTATGTCGAAACAGCCACTTTTCCAGTTTCCACTGCTCGTAGGGTAACCATGTAAGAATTTTTCATTTTCCACTCCGTATGCAGATAGATAAAGTAAAAAATAAAGTAATTTAGTTTTTTTTTTTATTTTGTGTTAGGGTCAAGTGGGGTAAGTGTGATTGGGGGTAAGTGTGATAAACAGATCTTGTAACTTTGGAAATCATTCTAAAAATCTGAAAGTTTGCAATATATAACATTAGGCCACTTATAATTAAACTAAAAAGAAATATTGACCTTATTTTTTGTTTAAAGAAAGTTTTGAGCTTTTGAATTTAAGTGCAACTGTCTTCTTTTTAAGCGGGTTTTCCTATGTGGGGTAAGTGTGATAAAACAACAATGGATTTTGAAATGCAAATTTTGTACACTTAAAATTGGAATTCAAGCATATAATTTTTTTTCTACATATGTATGTTTCTTATAATAATTTGCTACCAATTTTAGGATTTGGAATTTACTTGAAGCAGAGAATGAATTTTCTTAATGAAAAATGCAGAAACCCTATCACACTTACCCCACTTGACCCTAAATATTTATTTATTGCTGATATCTGCATTTACATCTGGCACATTGCTGTGCAAAAAGGGAATTTATTTCTATAGGTTATGTCGAAACAGCCACTTTTCCAGTTTCCACTGCGCGTAGGGTAACGTAACCATGTAAGAATTTTTCGTTTTCCACTCCGGATGCAGATAGATAAAGTAAAAAATAAAGTAATTAATTTTTTTATTATTTTGTGTTAAATATTTATTTATTAATTTTATATACCTGCATATATATCCTTATTAATATTATATATCTGCATTTACACCTGGCACATTGCTGCGCAAAAAGGGAATTTACTTCAATAGGTTATGTCGAAACAACCACTTTTCCAGTTTCCACAGTACACACACACACATTTCAAATGTTACTGAAATGACAAATGACAGTGAATGCACCCTCTAGAAGGGAGAGTGTAGGCTTAATAGCCCATTACCCAGCTCGCCAGAAGAGACAGTCACAAGAGACACACAGTGAAGGACGACACGAACACAAAGACAAATAACAACATTTATTGACAAGCACAAACATCCATGCCATTACCGGGATTCGAACCCGAGTCCTGCAGCTCCAAAGGCACACTAACCATTGCGCCAGAGGGCTGGCAAATGTTACTCAAATTGCATTAAAAAAATAAAATAAAAAAATAATAAAAAAAACATTTTTTTTACCTGTGTTTGAACCAAGTTGAAGTACATTCCTCTTTTTTTCATTAGATCGTCATGTGTCCCAACTTCTTTGACAATTCCGTCAGACAAAACAACGATTCTGTCAGCAGTCCGGATTGTTGATAACCTATGAGCAACTACAACTGTTGTTCGACCTTGGCTTGCCTGAAAAAAAAACAAGTTGGTTTGTTACAGAATCTGTCACTTACACCGCTTCCACGCAACATTTACGCTCAACAGGAAACACACTAACAACACCTCAGAAAGAATTTCGCCAAACAGGGCCGTTAGCTAGTTCTAATTCAAACTTTTATAAGCCAAAAATAATAATTGTCTTTAGTCTTCTTTTGAAGATTTGATAATTAATCCTTATCGTTTGCTAATTTTTTTGAAGTTCGAAGAATAATAATGTATTTTTTAAATAAATACCTTTTGCAACCACAAGTTTACATTTCGAAAAGTAAATAAGTAAAATTGTTGCTTTAATAATAAAAACGAAACTTTGCATATTTGTAATGCAAATTTAGAATTTTTTATGCATCTTTCGTCATTCATATATAATGAGCCTTCAAATTAACATTATTGTGCTATTACAACAATCCAAATTGAATTATTAAACAAAAATAAATATTTTTTCAAGTATTTTATTTTTATTTTAAACTAGCAAATTTATACCCGTACTTCGCACGGATTAAAAAAATATCAAATGGATCCAAGTATGTGTACCATGTAACCTGTTATAAGATCATAAACTTAAGTTATTCTTCCCGCTCGTTTTCAAGTATGAAATCCTGTTTAATTGCTTTAAAATTTAAAAATCAAAAATACGATGTAAAATGTATTCATAAATGCCATCACAATTCCCTCATAAATACAAAAAACAACTCTTTTGGCACGTTTTGGGAAATAATTTGGCGAGGAAATAGATATAGCTACTTATTTTTTATTTTTAACAAACATTTGCCCATTTGGCGAGTATTAATAAATAATTTGGCGAGATTGGCAACATATTTGGCGAAAAAATAAAGAATAAAACCCTGATATGCAGCTCTACTGCGATGTTCTTTATTAACCATCATAGAGCTCAGTAACAAAAATTTTGCCAATTTGGCGAGTTTTAACTAATAATTTGGCGAGATTGGCAACATATTTGGCTCAAAAATCAAGACATAAAACCCTTATATGCAGCTCTAGGCCTAAATTTACCACATTTCAGTAATAGCTTAACAAACATTTTGTCCATTTGGCGAGATTGGCAACGTATTTGGCGAAAAAAATAAAGAATTACTCCCTGATATGCAGCTCTAGTGCAATGGCCTTTATCAGCCATCATAGTAGTTCAGTAATATCTTAACAAACATTTTGCTCGTTTGGCGAGTTTTAATTTATACTTTGGCGAGATTGGCAACGTATTTGGCGAGAAAATAAAGACATAAAACCCTAATATGCAACTCTAGTTTTATGCATATTTGCAATCAACAAAACCATCAATGAAGAAATCATCAACTAAACCCACAATCCTGGAATGAAAACTGGTCGGAAATACGTCACTTGAAACATATCAATTATTTTCAAATAATGAATTTATTTTCTGAAAGTAATGGCAACATAATAAAATAAACATTTTCAATTTTATTTATTTTCGTTGAAAGTTTTATTTAATTTGTTCAGCAGATGGCATCAGGACTGAAAAAAATGATCGGATTTGAGCCAAAGTGGTGTAGTTTTTCCAGAAAATTCGAATTTTCTCTAAAAATAGAGCATTTTGAGCTCTGAAAGTTCTTATTTTGCAACTCAAGTATGAACTACGCATTTGTGCCAAGTTACGAGTCAAACGAATGTCTAGTTTGTGAGTTTTGGAGAGACATACATATATACACACATACATACAAAACTTCATTTTTATTATTATAGATAAAGTTTCTTGTTGGTTTGTTGTTATGGCAACAGTGAAAATCTATATACATAAAAGGCGACTTCTGTTTGTCTGTATAGGACGCAAAATCTTAAGAACCACGCAACATATCGTCACGAAATTTGGCACAAAAATTCATCTCATCTTCGGAACATAGACTAAGAATTTTTCGAATCAGACCATTCCTTCTATCGTTTTCGAACGTTTTAAGGGAAAAAGTACACCCCTTTCGCTCAAATTCGATCATTTTTTTCCCTTTCGTGATGTCATTGGGCAGAAAAATTTAAATAAAACTTTTTAGAAAACAATTGAAGTTGAAAATGTTTAATTTGTTTGATATGTGTTCATTGCACAGGAGGCAAATCTTTAAATCCGGCCCTGACGGGAGGCACCTATATAACAATGGGCATTGAAACTAATCAATACCTGGTCGAGTGCAGTTTGCACCACGGATTCGCTCTCTGTGTCCAGGGCAGAGGTGGCCTCGTCCAGGAGAAGGATCTTGGGGTTCTTGACGAGGGCCCGTGCGATGGCGATCCTCTGCTTCTGCCCACCGCTCAGCTGGGTGCCCCGCTCACCGATCAGGGTGTCGTACTTCTGCACGACAGAAACACACCATGTAAAGTTATGTCGAATTTACCTCAATATGGTACTTGACTATTTTTTTTATTGGCTTAAAATGATCTTATGCCAAAAATATTAGACCCTTATTTTTTTCTTTTTTGCAAATACCCCATAAAAATTCAGAAAAACGAATTTGAAAATTAGGACGAAAAATCACTCCTGAAAACGTTTTATGGCTGTCACGTGGTATCTGTGATGTCACTATGAACTATAAACAAACTTTGAAACCCTACATTGGAATCGATTTAACGTAAATTTGAAATATACGCTTCTGTAAAACAGCTCCACATTTTCTCAATATTTATTATTTTAATAGTAATTAGATTAAATCAAGGGAAATCAGAAAACAAAAAACATCACGCCGGTTTGTGTATAGTTCATAGTGGCGTCAGACAAACCGATGTGTTTGTGATCACGTAAAAAAAAATGCCTTTTCAAAACGATTTTTTTAATGATTTATTTCACAAAAATTATACATGCATTAGTTATTTTTTTACTTTCAACTGTAATTTAAATAACATTGCCAGTATTTTAGCGATACAGTCAAGTACCCTATTAATCTGATGTTTCCATAGTTCTGCTGAAAACAGTTTGGTTTTGCAAAGTGTTCTTTTTTTTAATAGTTGGTAATAAAAAATGTAAATTGATGGCGGGGGTTACACTCTTTATTTTTCTTCGGTAAATTCTAGCAGGTGTATGTATTTTAAGGGTCTTGTATGGTGACAGATCTCTATACATTTCCAATTGGGAAACTTTTAACCCTCATTTTAAATGAAATATACGAAAATTTCTCACGAAAACTTACAAAAAACCTGAAGAAAGTTATTTTGTCATTAAAATAATTAAAATGTATAATTTTAAAGATATTAATTAGTTATAATCCAAACAGAATTTGAGTAAATTAGTGACGTATGTAAATACCTTTAAAAAATGTGGTTTTAACTATAACTAATTAATATCTTTAAAATAATACTTTTAATGACATAATGACATTCGTCTGTAATTGTTTGGTATGTTTTCGTAAATACATGTCGTACACTTTATTTAAAAACAGGGTCATAAGTTTCCACATTTGAATTGTATAGAGATCTGTTACTCCACAAGACCCAATCACCTTAGAAGTGTAAGAAATTAAACCTACAATATTCGCCTTCTTAAGTTTTATCATTGCAATAGTTAAATAAATTAACTTATAATGTTAAGGTTTACTAATATTTATGCGCTTATTTTGATTAACCGATTCATATTTAACTGCCTTACACCTAGTCCTAATGTGAAAAAATTTCACGGTATACACATAAGAATATAAAGTTGCAAATTTGCACAATATGTCAAAAAAAAAAAAATGGAAAACAGCTGTCTCGTAAAATTTTTTAAAATTTCGTAAACTTCTATCTTCTGTAAAAACCATTAAAATAGCTTGTTATTGCAACAGATTATAGAATAAAAGTAAAAAAAAAAATACTTTAGTTTAGGGTAGACTGACCAGTGAGTGAACAGGCCCCAGTGAATAAACATTTGGCAAATATAATTAAAAAATAAGGATTGAAAATCATTCCACTAGATGGATTGGCAACGCTGACTTCCACCCATCTAGTAGGAAACTATCTGACATAAGGTTGGTTGTCCTGGTCATTATGGTCCTGATGTTTATTCACTGGCGAACGCAGCACCTTAAACGTTCATTCACTGGTTAGTCTACCCTATTCAAGTTATAACTTGAGTGGGGTTATTTGAGTAGGGTATTGAGTAGGGTTAGGGTCTATATTTTTAATTGTTACTCATGGTATACAATTAGAAAATAAGGATTGAAAATCATTCCACTAGATGGATTGGCAACGCTGACTTCCACCCATCTAGTAGGAAACTATCTGGCATAAGGTTGGTTGTCCTGGTCATTTTGGTCCTGGTGTTTATTCACTGGCGAACGCAGCACCTTAAGCGTTCATTCACTGGTTAGTCTACCCTACACAAGTTATAAAGGTTTATATTGAATTTTTTTGGTAAGCAATTAAATAAAATAGGAAATGATTACGCCTTATTAGTAAAAAATTCTAATTCCTCATTCCTTGATTTAACTTACCAATGGTAGTGCGTCGATAAAATTGTGTATGTTGGCCGTTTTAGCGGCCTTTTCAATTTCCTCCTGCGTTGCGTCGTTTTTTCCGTACCTGATGTTCTCAGCAATGGTCATTGAGAACAGCACCGGTTCCTGACCGACGAGACCAATGTGATCTCGCAGCCAACCCACGTTAAGATCTTTCACATTGTTGCGATCCAAGATAACCTATTTTTTATAGAATAAATTATAATAATTATAAATTATAATAATTTTTAATATAATTATAAATTATAATAATTTTTTTATATAATTATAAATTATAATAATTTTTATATAATTATAAATTATAATAATTTTTTATATAATTATAAATTATAATAATTTTTATATAATTATAAATTATAATAATTTTTTATAATTATAGAATAATTATAAAAAAGAATGTAAGATTTAATTGCTTTGTTCTATGTTTTGGCAACAAGTAATTGACCATGGCTATTTCCATAATCAAAAGAAGGGGGATGTTATAATAGGGTAGACTTACCAGTGAATGAACGTTTAAGACGTCACGTTCGCCAGTGAATGAACACCAGGATATCATGACCAGGACACAACCAACCATTGTCAGATAGTTTCCTACTACATGGAGGAAGTCAGCGTTGCCAATCCATATAGTGGAATGATTTTCAATCCTTATTTTTTTTATTATATTTACCAAATGTTCATTCACTGGGGCCTGTTTACTCACTGTTCAGTCTACCCTATCATGGAAAAAAAATGGTGAAAAGCCATCGTTTGAGACAACGCTATGCTATTTTTTTTACTCAGTTCTTTACTTATTTTTTAAAATAACTCGCCTCACTAGTTGCTTAAGGTTATTTTGCTTTCAATTAATATTCGTTTTTATGCAAATTGGAAAAATCCAGAAGTAACAATAAATAAATTTAGTATTAAATTGAATATTTTGCAGTAAAATCAAGTACCCTTAAATTTCTAAACATGTTTTTTTTTCATATAAATAGTTAAAAAAAATTTGGCGTGTTTTTGGAAAGTTCGCCAAGGGTTACCGTACAGTAAATCTAATCCACTGTGCACAGTGAGATAGCACATGCGGGAACTTAAGTGACGATATGCTTACAGAGCCTTTAGTTGCGTCGTAAAACCTTTGAATGAGCTGTATGATTGTACTCTTCCCACACCCACTGGGTCCAACCAGAGCCACTCTTTCCCCTTGATGAATGTCCATAGAAACGCCCTTTAAAATCTGTATGAAGAAACAACACGTCCATTAGGGCGGGCCGAAACAAAACTTTTTATTTTATTTCGTATCGCTATAGTGCGGAAAAGCTGCTATTGGTAAAGACATGAAAAATGCACTATTTTTATTACTTTATCTTCCGTTCGCGCAACGCCATCAAAGTTGGAAAAAATTGTCAAAAAACGAAATTGTTTATGTTTTTTTATACACGCTAAATTTTTTTCGTTGCGTTCCTATATCATGAATTAACTTCTAAAAGTACGTAAAATCAATTTATATGCACTTATCATACATTTGCGGCAGATCTGTCAATTTTGCAAAAACTAAGAATTTTTCTCATTTTGTACTTCGTTGGGTGGCCGGAAGATTTGACACAAATGTATGATAAGGGTATATATTTTGATTTTACGTACTTTTGGTAGTTAATTCATGAATAGGAACGCAACTAAAAACATCTTTCGTGCTTTAAAAAAATTATAAAAAATTTCGTTTTTTTAACAATTTTTCCCAAATTTGATGGCGTTGCGCGAACGGAAGATAAAGTAATAAAAAAAAAAATAATTAGTGCATTTCTCATGCCTTTACCAATGACAACTTTTCCGCACTTTAGCGATCCGAAATAAAATACATAAAAAGTTTTTTTCGGCTCACCCGAACGTCCATGGGGAAGACTACATCAAATTGCAAGGTACAGGGTGGTTATAAATTAATGCTCGAATATTCGGAGTAGTATGTTGCTTGAATGAATAATCCGAATGTGACAAACATTGAGACAAAAGAAGGGGGGGGGGGGTCATAATGGAATCATGAAAAAGAATTTCTTCTCTTGACCAGGGTTCTAAATTACGAGGCGTAGACAATTAAGAGAAGGAGTAAGGACTCTCTTTTTAATTCCACATCTTGAAAATCGAATCGAACGTCCTATGGAGAATATTCGCAAGTCAATTACCGCCACAAATTTATTAAAAGGTTACTAGTTTCTTGTATCATTGTAAAGAACTAAAGGAACTGAAAGGATAAAACTAATTTGTTTTGTGAAAATCACATATTTAGTATTTTTAATAATTTTTTGAAGTTAGTAAAAAATGGAGTAAGCATAAAGTTCTAAGTATAAAAAAATTATTAAAAAATACTAAATATGTGATTTTCACAAAACAAATTAGTTTTATCCTTTTAGTTCAATTTGTTCTTTACAATGATACAAGAAACTAGTAACCTTTTAATAAATTTGTGGGGGTAATTGACTTGCGAATATTCTCCATAGGAATAACATTACGATTTTCAAGATGTGGAATTCCAAAGAGAGTCCTCTTAAGGCCAATTACGGCCAACACTGCAAATTCCGCCTCTTAATTTAGAACCCTGGTCAAGAGATGAGGTTTTTTTTTTTTTTAAGATTCCATTATTTTCCTCCTCTTGATTAAGCGTCCCATTGAGACAATGGAATCATAAAAAAGAAATTCGTCTCTTGGCCAGGGTTCTAAATTACGAGGCTTAACTAATTACTTCAAAAACAGCCAATTACGCCTCATAATTTAGAACCCTGGTCAGGAGAAGAGTTTGTATTTTGTAGGATTCCCCATCCCTCTTCTTGATTAGTAGGTGTCTTGATGTTTGTTGTATTCGGATTATTCATTCAAGCTAAAGGCATCTCCGAATGGCGAGTGTTATTTTATAACCACCCGATATATGTTAACTACTAAAAAAAAACTCCCCAGCGCAACAGCCCATTACTGGACCAATGCCTGCTGTATCATTTCAGCTTTCGTGACCTAGGGCTCTGGGGTGCTAGGCATATGTCCCGGTAAGGTGGTCAGCCTCACGCGGAACTTATGTTAACTACTATTGAAGAAAATTAAACCTGATAATTTGCCACATTTTAATTAATGCGTCCCATTTAAGGTTATTGCGTTTATGGTTTGCAAAAATGGAAAACAGACAAACTGAAAGATACAGAATTGATTATAAGTTCCACAAGTTGCGGCATTAATATGATGTGTGCTACAACATAGAAATTCTTTTTAACTTGTTATGCGGTTTTGTTATGAATGCTCCTTCATAACGTGACTTTAAGAACTTGCAAAAACGAAATATATATTATCTATGCACTTTAAGGTTAATCTAAAACATACAATGTTTTAAATACAAAATCATTGAGTCGTTTCATTTCCTCCAGTAGTTCCATTTAGATTTTAATTTCCATGATAATTTACACTCTTAAAACAAAAGAGTGAAATCCACTCCAGTTGGAGAAGTGCATTTTCGACACTGGAAATGAATGAATATTAACTCAGACGGAGTTAAAATCACTCGAGTGATCCTGTCGGAGGTTTACCACACAAAGGATCCACTCCAAAAGGAGAAGTGCATTTTCCAGACTGGAGGAGTGAAAATTAATCAGACTGAGTTAAAATCGCTCGTTCGTTTTAGGAGTGTATTATACTATCGCTTTTTTTTTACAGTGCTTTAATTTATCGATCGATATTAAAACGAATACCGCTATTATTGACAAAGTTAGCTGGTAGTTTGGAAAATTATCTTTCTTTTAATTAATCATCATATTTGCTGAAACAAATACGCAAGTTACCGGAACCGTAGGCCTTGAGGGATAGTTAAAGTAAACGTCCTTGATACGTATTGTTCCTTTCACTGAAAAAGGTGTCTTTCCCTCCTTTGAACTGCTGTCTATTAAAGGAACCTGAAAAATTATAATTGAACATTATTTTAAATAAATATTGTGATATTTTTAGGTAAGAGCATAAATTCGTTTAATTATTCCAATTGTACAATGTCAAATGAATGAAATAGTAATGAATAAATAAATGAGCGAATGATGTATAATTTGGCAAATAAATAATAAATAAAGACTGAATATGTTTCGTGTGCACATTTGAAGCACATAACGTTTAGTTTAGTGGATGTGAATAAATGAATGATGAATGTGAATAGATTAATGATGAATGTGAATAAATGAATTATGAATGTGAATAAATGAATGATGAATGGGAATAAATGAATCCTATAATTAAATTCTTTATTCTACTTTTTTATTTGTTTTAACCAACACACATTTTATTTTTTTAAAAATTTTAACCACACACATCACTTTTTAAACACGCGCATAGAATTAAAATTGAAGTTAAAAATAAAATGCAAAAATTTCAAATATGTTTCTTACAGAAAGTGTATATTGTTAGTATATCTTAATATCTATTAAACTAAATCTATTGTAATAAAATGAATGTATGTGTGTTTCTTTTACATAGCTAATTTTTTAAAGTACAGTTCGGTTTCGTAGTATAATTTGGCAAATGAATAATAAATTAAGACCGAATATGTTTCGTGTGCACATTTGAACAAACTAGCGATTTTAACTCAGTCTGAGTTAATTTTTACTCCTCCAGTCTAGAAAATGCACTTCTCCTAGATGAGTGGATCCTTTGCGTATAAAACCTCCGACAGGATCACTCCAAACGAGTGATTTTAACTCAGTCTGAGTTAATATTCACTCCCTTCCAGTGTCGAAAATGCACTTCTCCTACTGGAATGTATTTCACTCTTTTGTTTTAAGAGTGTAACGTTTTCGTTTAGTTTAGTTTATAGTTTAGAAACTTTTAATTTGATGCTAGGTTGGATATACGACGAAACCAAATTTTGTATAATGGGCTGTTTGTTGCAACCTTTGTGTTTTGATAGGTTTTTTTATACATAGATTTGACTATCCTACCGTGTTCTTAAATATTCAGTAACTATTATGATACAAGCTTCTCAAAACCAGAATACATAAAAAGATGATTTTCTAGCTAAATATGTTACTATGACAATCAAAATAGTCGATTTGCCATGCAATTGAAGAGTACACGGGAAGAACCGATTGATTTCTTTAGAGTATTTTCGTAATTGTCTCTGCTTGGCGGACATTGGCGACCGGAAACCGGTTTTTCGTATGGTTCTTCATTTGAGGTACAAATGTGTGACTCGTTCCACTCAACTCCGGCGTGAATCAGGGTTGCCGCGAAAGATAAACAAAGCGAGTAACTGGCTTCTTTTCACCAGTTTAGGCGATTTCTCGCTATCAGCCCCAAAGAGGCTATTAAGGAAAGCCTTTTACGAAATCAATCGGTTCTTCCCGTGTACTCTTCAACTGTCGAAAACGCATCAAATTATCACACAAAAAAGTAGCCAAATGTGTTTTTATTTTTCATGATTCAGTAATTGACTTAATATATAAATGTTGCTTAAGGATGTGTCAACTAGCTGGAATGAGGAAATCCTAAATGAAGAGTACACGGGAATAACCGATTGATTTATTAGGCGGACGCCGGCAATTGTCTGCTTGGCGGCCGAAAATCGGTTTCTCTCTTTCTTCTTCGCTTGGTCCAGGCGTTGAGATCGCCAATCGCCTAAATCTTGGTAGCTAGGAACCACATAGATAGTAGTTAAAGTATTAGCGTAGCATATCACGTGACCTACAACACTGACTTCATTGGGGCTCTTCTGGGAGCTCCTTGCGCGTCCCGTCGTTTGCATTGGAGGTCAAGTGATCTGCCACTCTATTACTTTAACTATGATATCTGTGGTAGGAACTGGTTTCCTTACACAAGTTTAGGTGATCACTCGCTATCATCGTCAAAGTGGCCTGCTGAGAAAACTTCTCTGCAAATTCAATCGTATTTTTTCCCCGTGTACTCTTCAAATGTACTTTTTTTTTCGTACCCTTTCAATAATGCTATAGATTTTAGCAGCAGAGCCTCTCGCCATCGAAAAAGCTTCAATAAATGGTATCAATTGACTTAAATAGGTGGATGCAGCATGAGCGTTGAACATAACCTGGAAATTAAAATAAAAGTGAACTGTTCAAAAGCATAAACTATTTTGTCCTAATATATATATTTTTTATGTAGAGAAGTTATTTTAAAGAAATATTTGTCGGTAGAAATTTTCAAAATAATACTTACAGTTACAAAATTTCCTCCGGTTAAATCTCCGGCACCTACGAGTTTTATTCCATACCAGAAAGCCAGCGAAAATCCCAATTTGGAGCAAATAAACATAATACATCCATCAAGTGCTGTTATAAAACCTCTTTTAATTCCTTTTTTACAAGCAGGTACAAGACACTTGTCATACCTTTTCATAGAAAAAAATGACATATAAGAAATAGTTGCCTAGTACTCAAATAAATAATTTTAATTTATTTAAAATTTGTTGATTTTCATTTTAAAATACGTGATGTGGATTTTCAAAATACTTCATGTACCATTTTAATAAATTTCTAAAAGGGAAGTATCAGTATCTGTTTTTGTGCATAGTCTCTAGCAAACTTAAAAATTGTTCGTAAATGGATAAAAAAAAAATGTCGCCTTTTAAATAAGTTATGCTCAACGCTCATTTCTCCTTGACAAAGTAATGACACTTAGCGGTTAGTAATTGCCTAATTGTTAATCATTTTTTGTGTTAGAAAATCACGTGATTAAATTTTCATTTCCGTTACTTTAACTACAAAAGATCCTTATCAGCTCTTGCTCTTTTCTTTGATAATTGTGGTATAGTTATATTAGATGATTGCAAGTTCCACATATACCAATATAAAGTAAAATATTTAAATATTGCAAAAACTAGACATTTTAAATTACTTTACTACAAACTATTTTTTATAACCCTTAATACCGTTATCGAGTTAAAATTTTTTGCCTTTATAAAATAAAAAAAATAAATTGTACCCGGAGAGGCTTTATCCCTAAAGTGCTGCAGAAGCGACCAGACAGCCATTACGAGACTTAAAAGTGGACACATTAGATCTCTGTGTTACACCAATTTGAAATAGATCCTATCTGCCCGAAGTGTTCCAGCAAACAGGCGGCACCTGACCCCATCCTGGACTGTCTGGGACTTTCCAGACTCGATCTTTATGAAAATCCAGTTATGATCCTGGACTTTTTGCGAGTGACTAACATCATAGACCTGGTTTAGCTCGGCTTAACCAGGGAGATAAGCAACAACAACAACTTAAGGTAGGCGGATAATCAAAATTCCCCCAAATTCTAAAATTTTTACCATTACTTTAATCTTTTCCAAATTTGGTATAGTGATTTCAAATATAATGAATAATACTATTTAGGCATTTTTTTAAATTTAAATATAATTAATTTATTTTGAACGGCGTTTTTCTACTAAAAAAAGAGATTTACGCTAACAAGTCTACCACATTGAATTGTCATCCTATAAACATTAATTATGTGTTAAATTCTTCGTTTTGAACTGATGCATGCAATGACCCTCTAGAGTTACATACAAATTACAAGAAAAGAAGTAATTAAGAAAAATGTCTTAAATTAGCCACACAAAAAAGATTTTTTTCGATTAACTTACACTTGGACATTTTTTTTTAGGGGAGGGTGGGGGCTATTGGGACAAATTTTTTTCAACCTCTGTATTTCAGCAAAAATAAAAGAATTTTAATTTCTTTTTTTACAAGCTCATAAACTGAACATTCATTTACTTAAAAAGTCATTCGACAAATGTTAAAACATTACCATATTTTGGTTGCTGAGCATTTTAAACAAACATGCAAATGTCCCATTAGCCCCCATATGTGGGGGCTAATGGGACAGGGTGCAGGGCTAATGGGACATGCTAAATGTTGCCTTAATAAAATATTTAAAAAAGGGAAAATGAATCAGAAAATGACCAGAAAATTAAATTTTAAATCAAATACCATTTACATAACGAAATTTTATTTTTTAAAAACAATTATTTCTCATTAAAAGATGAAGTACCAAAGTTAAAACTCAAAATGGAAGATCCTCCCATAAATTTTGTGGAATCACTGGAAAGGATAGTTTTATAACTAAATCTTTAGTTTTTTAACTAAATCTTCTAAAATTTATCCCAAATTTATCCTCTTTTTCACGGTACAAGGATTTAAAAGACCGTCTTTATCTTCAAATAGCTTACCATCGTTCACCTTCTTCAGATCATTTTCAGTTCATCACCTTTTTCAAAAATCAACCCAACGAATAAAAAATAGCTTGTTTCCTTTACCAACAACAATGTATCTTCACCAAGCTCTGTTCAGATGTAATTAAAGAAATTGCAAGTGGGAAATATGTCACCAATAACGCTACTTGAACTTTCACTTATTATACGATGAAAAAAGTTCAAAAGTTTAAAATTAAAGTTTAAAAAAGTTTTTGGCAACTTGACAGAATAATATATTATAGATTAAACAGATTCTTCGAGAGAAGCATACAAAGCAAGGTTTAATCGTGTCCCATTGGACCCCACTGTTTCTGTCCCATTAGACCCCACAGTGTTGTTTTTTATAAATGACCCAAAACAAAAGCACTTGTAATTCACCGCAGAATTTGACATATACTATCTTAATCTAGGATATTTCATCTATCTATAACTGTAGTTTAAATCATAGAAAGTATTTATTCAATACTTCAAAAGTGAAAAACTAGGTACACTTTTAATTAACTTTCAAATCTCCAAAAAAACAATTCTTCTCTCTACTTCAGCACATGCGTTTAACGGCTGATATTTGGTTGTTAAAATGTGAAGTCTAACTGTTACAATGCTGTAGTGTAGAAAAATTTGTAAAAAAGTATATTTTTCCCAGCTTTAGGGCCATTGTCCCATTAGCCCTGCGTCCCAATAGCCCCCACTCTCCCCTAAACTACTTATATATTTACACCAGATGTTAGAGGTTCATGGCACAGGTATATATTGAAATAGCATCTGTAAAAATTTTCAGGTAAATTAATGTAAAACTTTTTATACTAGAACTGTTGGCGTAAAACCCCTTTTTTAGGTGAAAAACACCGTTTAAAATAAATCAATTATATTTAAATAAAAAAATTGCCTAAAAAGCATTCTTCATTATATTTGAAATCACTATGCCACATTTGGAAAAGATTAAATCAATGGTAAAAATTTTAGAATTTTGGGTATTCGCCTACCTTAAGGTACGAAGAATTTAACACATAATAAATGTTCATATTATAAAAATTCAATGTGGTAGACTTGTTGGCGTAAACCTCTTTTTTTAAAAGAAAAACACCGTTTAAAATAAATAAATTATATCTAAGTAAAAAAATTGCCTAAAAAGCATTCTTCATTATATTTGAAATCACCATGCCAAATTTGGAAAAGATTAAAGTAATGGTAAAAAATTTGAGAATTTTGGGTATTCGCCTACCTTAATAAATTGTTTTCTTAATTTATCCTTACCTTTGTATTTCTTTCGCTTCTCCACCATAAGAAACCACGGTTCGAATGGCTGACAATACTTCCTCGGCGACTGCACCCGCTGCCCCATATGCTTGCATCTCTTCACGAGAAACGGATGCCTGGATCTGTTAACGGAATTAGACATTGATAAAAAGTTGTTTATGACTTTCATTGTAGATTCTGGATAGAGTTTGTCAATGAGAGGGAAAATAAAAACCTTTATTCGGGATTTAATTGCTAGCACCTCGGTACAATTTGGTTACAATGGCGAGGCTATTAAAAATACCAATTATGTGATTTTCACAAAACAAATTAGTCTTATGAAATCTAATTATTTCGTTCTTTACAATGGTACAAAAAACAAGAAACATTTTATTAAAATTGTGCCGGTAATTGACTTGCGAATATTCTCCATACGAATAACATTACGATTTTCAAGATGTGGAACACTTATCTGGTCCTACCTTTGACATGACTGACATAGCTAACGATGTGAGAGGAGCGTAAGAGAGTGTGGCCAACGTGTGTAGTAAAAACTAGTAAAATTTTATTAAAATTGAGGCGGTAATTGACTTGCGAATGTTTTCCATACGAATAACATTATGATTTTCAAGATGTGGAATACTTTTCTGGTCCTACCTTTGACATGACTGCCATAGCTAACGATGTGAGAGGAGCGTAAGAAAGTGTGGCCAACGTGTGTAGTAAAAACTAGTAAAATTTTATTAAAATTGAGGCGGTAATTGACTTGCGAATGTTTTCCATACGAATAACATTACGATTTTCAAGATGTGGAACACTTATCTGGTCCTACCTTTGACATGACTGCCATAGCTAACGATGTGAGAGGAGCGTAAGAAAGTGTGGCCAACGTGTGTAGTAAAAACTAGTAAAATTTTATTAAAATTGAGGCGGTAATTGACTTGCGAATGTTTTCCATACGAATAACATTATGATTTTCAAGATGTGGAATACTTTTCTGGTCCTACCTTTGACATGACTGCCATAGCCAACGATGTGAGAGGAGCGTAAGAAAGTGTGGCCAACGTGTGTAGTAAAAACTAGTAAAATTTTATTAAAATTGAGGCGGTAATTGACTTGCGAATGTTTTCCATACGAATAACATTATGATTTTCAAGATGTGGAATACTTTTCTGGTCCTACCTTTGACATGACTGCCATAGCCAACGATGTGAGAGGAGCGTAAGAAAGTGTGGCCAACGTGTGTAGTAAAAACTAGTAAAATTTTATTAAAATTGAGGCGGTAATTGACTTGCGAATGTTCTCCATACGAATAACATTACGATTTTCAAGATGTGGAACACTTATCTGGTCCTACCTTTGACATGACTGACATAGCTAACGATGTGAGAGGAGCGTAAGAGAGTGTGGCCAACGTGTGTAGTAAAAACTAGTAAAATTTTATTAAAATTGAGGCGGTAATTGACTTGCGAATGTTTTCCATACGAATAACATTATGATTTTCAAGATGTGGAATACTTTTCTGGTCCTACCTTTGACATGACTGCCATAGCTAACGATGTGAGAGGAGCGTAAGAAAGTGTGGCCAACGTGTGTAGTAAAAACTAGTAAAATTTTATTAAAATTGAGGCGGTAATTGACTTGCGAATGTTTTCCATACGAATAACATTACGATTTTCAAGATGTGGAACACTTATCTGGTCCTACCTTTGACATGACTGCCATAGCTAACGATGTGAGAGGAGCGTAAGAAAGTGTGGCCAACGTGTGTAGTAAAAACTAGTAAAATTTTATTAAAATTGAGGCGGTAATTGACTTGCGAATGTTTTCCATACGAATAACATTATGATTTTCAAGATGTGGAATACTTTTCTGGTCTTACCTTTGACATGACTGCCATAGCCAACGATGTGAGAGGAGCGTAAGAAAGTGTGGCCAACGTGTGTAGTAAAAACTAGTAAAATTTTATTAAAATTGAGGCGGTAATTGACTTGCGAATGTTTTCCATACGAATAACATTATGATTTTCAAGATGTGGAATACTTTTCTGGTCCTACCTTTGACATGACTGCCATAGCCAACGATGTGAGAGGAGCGTAAGAAAGTGTGGCCAACGTGTGTAGTAAAAACTAGTAAAATTTTATTAAAATTGAGGCGGTAATTGACTTGCGAATGTTCTCCATACGAATAACATTACGATTTTCAAGATGTGGAACACTTATCTGGTCCTACCTTTGACATGACTGACATAGCTAACGATGTGAGAGGAGCGTAAGAGAGTGTGGCCAACGTGTGTAGTAAAAACTAGTAAAATTTTATTAAAATTGAGGCGGTAATTGACTTGCGAATGTTTTCCATACGAATAACATTATGATTTTCAAGATGTGGAATACTTTTCTGGTCCTACCTTTGACATGACTGCCATAGCTAACGATGTGAGAGGAGCGTAAGAAAGTGTGGCCAACGTGTGTAGTAAAAACTAGTAAAATTTTATTAAAATTGAGGCGGTAATTGACTTGCGAATGTTTTCCATACGAATAACATTACGATTTTCAAGATGTGGAACACTTATCTGGTCCTACCTTTGACATGACTGCCATAGCTAACGATGTGAGAGGAGCGTAAGAAAGTGTGGCCAACGTGTGTAGTAAAAACTAGTAAAATTTTATTAAAATTGAGGCGGTAATTGACTTGCGAATGTTTTCCATACGAATAACATTATGATTTTCAAGATGTGGAATACTTTTCTGGTCTTACCTTTGACATGACTGCCATAGCCAACGATGTGAGAGGAGCGTAAGAAAGTGTGGCCAACGTGTGTAGTAAAAACTAGTAAAATTTTATTAAAATTGAGGCGGTAATTGACTTGCGAATGTTTTCCATACGAATAACATTATGATTTTCAAGATGTGGAATACTTTTCTGGTCTTACCTTTGACATGACTGCCATAGCCAACGATGTGAGAGGAGCGTAAGAAAGTGTGGCCAACGTGTGTAGTAAAAACTAGTAAAATTTTATTAAAATTGAGGCGGTAATTGACTTGCGAATGTTTTCCATACGAATAACATTATGATTTTCAAGATGTGGAATACTTTTCTGGTCCTACCTTTGACATGACTGCCATAGCTAACGATGTGAGAGGAGCGTAAGAAAGTGTGGCCAACGTGTGTAGTAAAAACTAGTAAAATTTTATTAAAATTGAGGCGGTAATTGACTTGCGAATGTTTTCCATACGAATAACATTACGATTTTCAAGATGTGGAACACTTATCTGGTCCTACCTTTGACATGACTGCCATAGCTAACGATGTGAGAGGAGCGTAAGAAAGTGTGGCCAACGTGTGTAGTAAAAACTAGTAAAATTTTATTAAAATTGAGGCGGTAATTGACTTGCGAATGTTTTCCATACGAATAACATTACGATTTTCAAGATGTGGAACACTTATCTGGTCCTACCTTTGACATGACTGCCATAGCTAACGATGTGAGAGGAGCGTAAGAAAGTGTGGCCAACGTGTGTAGTAAAAACTAGTAAAATTTTATTAAAATTGAGGCGGTAATTGACTTGCGAATGTTTTCCATACGAATAACATTATGATTTTCAAGATGTGGAATACTTTTCTGGTCTTACCTTTGACATGACTGCCATAGCCAACGATGTGAGAGGAGCGTAAGAAAGTGTGGCCAACGTGTGTAGTAAAAACTAGTAAAATTTTATTAAAATTGAGGCGGTAATTGACTTGCGAATGTTTTCCATACGAATAACATTATGATTTTCAAGATGTGGAATACTTTTCTGGTCCTACCTTTGACATGACTGCCATAGCCAACGATGTGAGAGGAGCGTAAGAAAGTGTGGCCAACGTGTGTAGTAAAAACTAGTAAAATTTTATTAAAATTGAGGCGGTAATTGACTTGCGAATGTTCTCCATACGAATAACATTACGATTTTCAAGATGTGGAACACTTATCTGGTCCTACCTTTGACATGACTGACATAGCTAACGATGTGAGAGGAGCGTAAGAGAGTGTGGCCAACGTGTGTAGTAAAAACTAGTAAAATTTTATTAAAATTGAGGCGGTAATTGACTTGCGAATGTTTTCCATACGAATAACATTATGATTTTCAAGATGTGGAATACTTTTCTGGTCCTACCTTTGACATGACTGCCATAGCTAACGATGTGAGAGGAGCGTAAGAAAGTGTGGCCAACGTGTGTAGTAAAAACTAGTAAAATTTTATTAAAATTGAGGCGGTAATTGACTTGCGAATGTTTTCCATACGAATAACATTACGATTTTCAAGATGTGGAACACTTATCTGGTCCTACCTTTGACATGACTGCCATAGCTAACGATGTGAGAGGAGCGTAAGAAAGTGTGGCCAACGTGTGTAGTAAAAACTAGTAAAATTTTATTAAAATTGAGGCGGTAATTGACTTGCGAATGTTTTCCATACGAATAACATTATGATTTTCAAGATGTGGAATACTTTTCTGGTCTTACCTTTGACATGACTGCTATAGCCAACGATGTGAGAGGAGCGTAAGAAAGTGTGGCCAACGTGTGTAGTAAAAACTAGTAAAATTTTATTAAAATTGAGGCGGTAATTGACTTGCGAATGTTTTCCATACGAATAACATTATGATTTTCAAGATGTGGAATACTTTTCTGGTCCTACCTTTGACATGACTGCCATAGCCAACGATGTGAGAGGAGCGTAAGAAAGTGTGGCCAACGTGTGTAGTAAAAACTAGTAAAATTTTATTAAAATTGAGGCGGTAATTGACTTGCGAATGTTTTCCATACGAATAACATTACGATTTTCAAGATGTGGAACACTTATCTGTTCCTACCTTTGACATGACTGCCATAGCTAACGATGTGAGAGGAGCGTAAGAAAGTGTGGCCAACGTGTGTAGTAAAAACTAGTAAAATTTTATTAAAATTGAGGCGGTAATTGACTTGCGAATGTTTTCCATACGAATAACATTATGATTTTCAAGATGTGGAATACTTTTCTGGTCTTACCTTTGACATGACTGCCATAGCCAACGATGTGAGAGGAGCGTAAGAAAGTGTGGCCAACGTGTGTAGTAAAAACTAGTAAAATTTTATTAAAATTGAGGCGGTAATTGACTTGCGAATGTTTTCCATACGAATAACATTATGATTTTCAAGATGTGGAATACTTTTCTGGTCCTACCTTTGACATGACTGCCATAGCTAACGATGTGAGAGGAGCGTAAGAAAGTGTGGCCAACGTGTGTAGTAAAAACTAGTAAAATTTTATTAAAATTGAGGCGGTAATTGACTTGCGAATGTTTTCCATACGAATAACATTACGATTTTCAAGATGTGGAACACTTATCTGGTCCTACCTTTGACATGACTGCCATAGCTAACGATGTGAGAGGAGCGTAAGAAAGTGTGGCCAACGTGTGTAGTAAAAACTAGTAAAATTTTATTAAAATTGAGGCGGTAATTGACTTGCGAATGTTTTCCATACGAATAACATTATGATTTTCAAGATGTGGAATACTTTTCTGGTCTTACCTTTGACATGACTGCCATAGCCAACGATGTGAGAGGAGCGTAAGAAAGTGTGGCCAACGTGTGTAGTAAAAACTAGTAAAATTTTATTAAAATTGAGGCGGTAATTGACTTGCGAATGTTTTCCATACGAATAACATTATGATTTTCAAGATGTGGAATACTTTTCTGGTCCTACCTTTGACATGACTGCCATAGCTAACGATGTGAGAGGAGCGTAAGAAAGTGTGGCCAACGTGTGTAGTAAAAACTAGTAAAATTTTATTAAAATTGAGGCGGTAATTGACTTGCGAATGTTTTCCATACGAATAACATTACGATTTTCAAGATGTGGAACACTTATCTGGTCCTACCTTTGACATGACTGCCATAGCTAACGATGTGAGAGGAGCGTAAGAAAGTGTGGCCAACGTGTGTAGTAAAAACTAGTAAAATTTTATTAAAATTGAGGCGGTAATTGACTTGCGAATGTTTTCCATACGAATAACATTATGATTTTCAAGATGTGGAATACTTTTCTGGTCCTACCTTTGACATGACTGCCATAGCTAACGATGTGAGAGGAGCGTAAGAAAGTGTGGCCAACGTGTGTAGTAAAAACTAGTAAAATTTTATTAAAATTGAGGCGGTAATTGACTTGCGAATGTTTTCCATACGAATAACATTACGATTTTCAAGATGTGGAACACTTATCTGGTCCTACCTTTGACATGACTGCCATAGCTAACGATGTGAGAGGAGCATAAGAAAGTGTGGCCAACGTGTGTAGTAAAAACTAGTAAAATTTTATTAAAATTGAGGCGGTAATTGACTTGCGAATGTTTTCCATACGAATAACATTATGATTTTCAAGATGTGGAATACTTTTCTGGTCTTACCTTTGACATGACTGCCATAGCCAACGATGTGAGAGGAGCGTAAGAAAGTGTGGCCAACGTGTGTAGTAAAAACTAGTAAAATTTTATTAAAATTGAGGCGGTAATTGACTTGCGAATGTTTTCCATACGAATAACATTATGATTTTCAAGATGTGGAATACTTTTCTGGTCCTACCTTTGACATGACTGCCATAGCCAACGATGTGAGAGGAGCGTAAGAAAGTGTGGCCAACGTGTGTAGTAAAAACTAGTAAAATTTTATTAAAATTGAGGCGGTAATTGACTTGCGAATGTTTTCCATACGAATAACATTACGATTTTCAAGATGTGGAACACTTATCTGTTCCTACCTTTGACATGACTGCCATAGCTAACGATGTGAGAGGAGCGTAAGAAAGTGTGGCCAACGTGTGTAGTAAAAACTAGTAAAATTTTATTAAAATTGAGGCGGTAATTGACTTGCGAATGTTTTCCATACGAATAACATTATGATTTTCAAGATGTGGAATACTTTTCTGGTCTTACCTTTGACATGACTGCCATAGCCAACGATGTGAGAGGAGCGTAAGAAAGTGTGGCCAACGTGTGTAGTAAAAACTAGTAAAATTTTATTAAAATTGAGGCGGTAATTGACTTGCGAATGTTTTCCATACGAATAACATTATGATTTTCAAGATGTGGAATACTTTTCTGGTCCTACCTTTGACATGACTGCCATAGCTAACGATGTGAGAGGAGCGTAAGAAAGTGTGGCCAACGTGTGTAGTAAAAACTAGTAAAATTTTATTAAAATTGAGGCGGTAATTGACTTGCGAATGTTTTCCATACGAATAACATTACGATTTTCAAGATGTGGAACACTTATCTGGTCCTACCTTTGACATGACTGCCATAGCTAACGATGTGAGAGGAGCGTAAGAAAGTGTGGCCAACGTGTGTAGTAAAAACTAGTAAAATTTTATTAAAATTGAGGCGGTAATTGACTTGCGAATGTTTTCCATACGAATAACATTATGATTTTCAAGATGTGGAATACTTTTCTGGTCTTACCTTTGACATGACTGCCATAGCCAACGATGTGAGAGGAGCGTAAGAAAGTGTGGCCAACGTGTGTAGTAAAAACTAGTAAAATTTTATTAAAATTGAGGCGGTAATTGACTTGCGAATGTTTTCCATACGAATAACATTATGATTTTCAAGATGTGGAATACTTTTCTGGTCCTACCTTTGACATGACTGCCATAGCCAACGATGTGAGAGGAGCGTAAGAAAGTGTGGCCAACGTGTGTAGTAAAAACTAGTAAAATTTTATTAAAATTGAGGCGGTAATTGACTTGCGAATGTTCTCCATACGAATAACATTACGATTTTCAAGATGTGGAACACTTATCTGGTCCTACCTTTGACATGACTGACATAGCTAACGATGTGAGAGGAGCGTAAGAGAGTGTGGCCAACGTGTGTAGTAAAAACTAGTAAAATTTTATTAAAATTGAGGCGGTAATTGACTTGCGAATGTTTTCCATACGAATAACATTATGATTTTCAAGATGTGGAATACTTTTCTGGTCCTACCTTTGACATGACTGCCATAGCTAACGATGTGAGAGGAGCGTAAGAAAGTGTGGCCAACGTGTGTAGTAAAAACTAGTAAAATTTTATTAAAATTGAGGCGGTAATTGACTTGCGAATGTTTTCCATACGAATAACATTACGATTTTCAAGATGTGGAACACTTATCTGGTCCTACCTTTGACATGACTGCCATAGCTAACGATGTGAGAGGAGCGTAAGAAAGTGTGGCCAACGTGTGTAGTAAAAACTAGTAAAATTTTATTAAAATTGAGGCGGTAATTGACTTGCGAATGTTTTCCATACGAATAACATTATGATTTTCAAGATGTGGAATACTTTTCTGGTCTTACCTTTGACATGACTGCCATAGCCAACGATGTGAGAGGAGCGTAAGAAAGTGTGGCCAACGTGTGTAGTAAAAACTAGTAAAATTTTATTAAAATTGAGGCGGTAATTGACTTGCGAATGTTTTCCATACGAATAACATTATGATTTTCAAGATGTGGAATACTTTTCTGGTCCTACCTTTGACATGACTGCAATAGCCAACGATGTGAGAGGAGCGTAAGAAAGTGTGGCCAACGTGTGTAGTAAAAACTAGTAAAATTTTATTAAAATTGAGGCGGTAATTGACTTGCGAATGTTTTCCATACGAATAACATTACGATTTTCAAGATGTGGAACACTTATCTGTTCCTACCTTTGACATGACTGCCATAGCTAACGATGTGAGAGGAGCGTAAGAAAGTGTGGCCAACGTGTGTAGTAAAAACTAGTAAAATTTTATTAAAATTGAGGCGGTAATTGACTTGCGAATGTTTTCCATACGAATAACATTATGATTTTCAAGATGTGGAATACTTTTCTGGTCTTACCTTTGACATGACTGCCATAGCCAACGATGTGAGAGGAGCGTAAGAAAGTGTGGCCAACGTGTGTAGTAAAAACTAGTAAAATTTTATTAAAATTGAGGCGGTAATTGACTTGCGAATGTTTTCCATACGAATAACATTATGATTTTCAAGATGTGGAATACTTTTCTGGTCCTACCTTTGACATGACTGCCATAGCTAACGATGTGAGAGGAGCGTAAGAAAGTGTGGCCAACGTGTGTAGTAAAAACTAGTAAAATTTTATTAAAATTGAGGCGGTAATTGACTTGCGAATGTTTTCCATACGAATAACATTACGATTTTCAAGATGTGGAACACTTATCTGGTCCTACCTTTGACATGACTGCCATAGCTAACAATGTGAGAGGAGCGTAAGAAAGTGTGGCCAACGTGTGTAGTAAAAACTAGTAAAATTTTATTAAAATTGAGGCGGTAATTGACTTGCGAATGTTTTCCATACGAATAACATTATGATTTTCAAGATGTGGAATACTTTTCTGGTCTTACCTTTGACATGACTGCCATAGCCAACGATGTGAGAGGAGCGTAAGAAAGTGTGGCCAACGTGTGTAGTAAAAACTAGTAAAATTTTATTAAAATTGAGGCGGTAATTGACTTGCGAATGTTTTCCATACGAATAACATTATGATTTTCAAGATGTGGAATACTTTTCTGGTCCTACCTTTGACATGACTGCCATAGCCAACGATGTGAGAGGAGCGTAAGAAAGTGTGGCCAACGTGTGTAGTAAAAACTAGTAAAATTTTATTAAAATTGAGGCGGTAATTGACTTGCGAATGTTCTCCATACGAATAACATTACGATTTTCAAGATGTGGAACACTTATCTGGTCCTACCTTTGACATGACTGACATAGCTAACGATGTGAGAGGAGCGTAAGAGAGTGTGGCCAACGTGTGTAGTAAAAACTAGTAAAATTTTATTAAAATTGAGGCGGTAATTGACTTGCGAATGTTTTCCATACGAATAACATTATGATTTTCAAGATGTGGAATACTTTTCTGGTCCTACCTTTGACATGACTGCCATAGCTAACGATGTGAGAGGAGCGTAAGAAAGTGTGGCCAACGTGTGTAGTAAAAACTAGTAAAATTTTATTAAAATTGAGGCGGTAATTGACTTGCGAATGTTTTCCATACGAATAACATTACGATTTTCAAGATGTGGAACACTTATCTGGTCCTACCTTTGACATGACTGCCATAGCTAACGATGTGAGAGGAGCGTAAGAAAGTGTGGCCAACGTGTGTAGTAAAAACTAGTAAAATTTTATTAAAATTGAGGCGGTAATTGACTTGCGAATGTTTTCCATACGAATAACATTATGATTTTCAAGATGTGGAATACTTTTCTGGTCTTACCTTTGACATGACTGCCATAGCCAACGATGTGAGAGGAGCGTAAGAAAGTGTGGCCAACGTGTGTAGTAAAAACTAGTAAAATTTTATTAAAATTGAGGCGGTAATTGACTTGCGAATGTTTTCCATACGAATAACATTATGATTTTCAAGATGTGGAATACTTTTCTGGTCTTACCTTTGACATGACTGCCATAGCCAACGATGTGAGAGGAGCGTAAGAAAGTGTGGCCAACGTGTGTAGTAAAAACTAGTAAAATTTTATTAAAATTGAGGCGGTAATTGACTTGCGAATGTTTTCCATACGAATAACATTATGATTTTCAAGATGTGGAATACTTTTCTGGTCCTACCTTTGACATGACTGCCATAGCTAACGATGTGAGAGGAGCGTAAGAAAGTGTGGCCAACGTGTGTAGTAAAAACTAGTAAAATTTTATTAAAATTGAGGCGGTAATTGACTTGCGAATGTTTTCCATACGAATAACATTACGATTTTCAAGATGTGGAACACTTATCTGGTCCTACCTTTGACATGACTGCCATAGCTAACGATGTGAGAGGAGCGTAAGAAAGTGTGGCCAACGTGTGTAGTAAAAACTAGTAAAATTTTATTAAAATTGAGGCGGTAATTGACTTGCGAATGTTTTCCATACGAATAACATTACGATTTTCAAGATGTGGAACACTTATCTGGTCCTACCTTTGACATGACTGCCATAGCTAACGATGTGAGAGGAGCGTAAGAAAGTGTGGCCAACGTGTGTAGTAAAAACTAGTAAAATTTTATTAAAATTGAGGCGGTAATTGACTTGCGAATGTTTTCCATACGAATAACATTATGATTTTCAAGATGTGGAATACTTTTCTGGTCTTACCTTTGACATGACTGCCATAGCCAACGATGTGAGAGGAGCGTAAGAAAGTGTGGCCAACGTGTGTAGTAAAAACTAGTAAAATTTTATTAAAATTGAGGCGGTAATTGACTTGCGAATGTTTTCCATACGAATAACATTATGATTTTCAAGATGTGGAATACTTTTCTGGTCCTACCTTTGACATGACTGCCATAGCCAACGATGTGAGAGGAGCGTAAGAAAGTGTGGCCAACGTGTGTAGTAAAAACTAGTAAAATTTTATTAAAATTGAGGCGGTAATTGACTTGCGAATGTTCTCCATACGAATAACATTACGATTTTCAAGATGTGGAACACTTATCTGGTCCTACCTTTGACATGACTGACATAGCTAACGATGTGAGAGGAGCGTAAGAGAGTGTGGCCAACGTGTGTAGTAAAAACTAGTAAAATTTTATTAAAATTGAGGCGGTAATTGACTTGCGAATGTTTTCCATACGAATAACATTATGATTTTCAAGATGTGGAATACTTTTCTGGTCCTACCTTTGACATGACTGCCATAGCTAACGATGTGAGAGGAGCGTAAGAAAGTGTGGCCAACGTGTGTAGTAAAAACTAGTAAAATTTTATTAAAATTGAGGCGGTAATTGACTTGCGAATGTTTTCCATACGAATAACATTACGATTTTCAAGATGTGGAACACTTATCTGGTCCTACCTTTGACATGACTGCCATAGCTAACGATGTGAGAGGAGCGTAAGAAAGTGTGGCCAACGTGTGTAGTAAAAACTAGTAAAATTTTATTAAAATTGAGGCGGTAATTGACTTGCGAATGTTTTCCATACGAATAACATTATGATTTTCAAGATGTGGAATACTTTTCTGGTCTTACCTTTGACATGACTGCTATAGCCAACGATGTGAGAGGAGCGTAAGAAAGTGTGGCCAACGTGTGTAGTAAAAACTAGTAAAATTTTATTAAAATTGAGGCGGTAATTGACTTGCGAATGTTTTCCATACGAATAACATTATGATTTTCAAGATGTGGAATACTTTTCTGGTCCTACCTTTGACATGACTGCCATAGCCAACGATGTGAGAGGAGCGTAAGAAAGTGTGGCCAACGTGTGTAGTAAAAACTAGTAAAATTTTATTAAAATTGAGGCGGTAATTGACTTGCGAATGTTTTCCATACGAATAACATTACGATTTTCAAGATGTGGAACACTTATCTGTTCCTACCTTTGACATGACTGCCATAGCTAACGATGTGAGAGGAGCGTAAGAAAGTGTGGCCAACGTGTGTAGTAAAAACTAGTAAAATTTTATTAAAATTGAGGCGGTAATTGACTTGCGAATGTTTTCCATACGAATAACATTATGATTTTCAAGATGTGGAATACTTTTCTGGTCTTACCTTTGACATGACTGCCATAGCCAACGATGTGAGAGGAGCGTAAGAAAGTGTGGCCAACGTGTGTAGTAAAAACTAGTAAAATTTTATTAAAATTGAGGCGGTAATTGACTTGCGAATGTTTTCCATACGAATAACATTATGATTTTCAAGATGTGGAATACTTTTCTGGTCCTACCTTTGACATGACTGCCATAGCTAACGATGTGAGAGGAGCGTAAGAAAGTGTGGCCAACGTGTGTAGTAAAAACTAGTAAAATTTTATTAAAATTGAGGCGGTAATTGACTTGCGAATGTTTTCCATACGAATAACATTACGATTTTCAAGATGTGGAACACTTATCTGGTCCTACCTTTGACATGACTGCCATAGCTAACGATGTGAGAGGAGCGTAAGAAAGTGTGGCCAACGTGTGTAGTAAAAACTAGTAAAATTTTATTAAAATTGAGGCGGTAATTGACTTGCGAATGTTTTCCATACGAATAACATTATGATTTTCAAGATGTGGAATACTTTTCTGGTCTTACCTTTGACATGACTGCCATAGCCAACGATGTGAGAGGAGCGTAAGAAAGTGTGGCCAACGTGTGTAGTAAAAACTAGTAAAATTTTATTAAAATTGAGGCGGTAATTGACTTGCGAATGTTTTCCATACGAATAACATTATGATTTTCAAGATGTGGAATACTTTTCTGGTCTTACCTTTGACATGACTGCCATAGCCAACGATGTGAGAGGAGCGTAAGAAAGTGTGGCCAACGTGTGTAGTAAAAACTAGTAAAATTTTATTAAAATTGAGGCGGTAATTGACTTGCGAATGTTTTCCATACGAATAACATTATGATTTTCAAGATGTGGAATACTTTTCTGGTCCTACCTTTGACATGACTGCCATAGCCAACGATGTGAGAGGAGCGTAAGAAAGTGTGGCCAACGTGTGTAGTAAAAACTAGTAAAATTTTATTAAAATTGAGGCGGTAATTGACTTGCGAATGTTCTCCATACGAATAACATTACGATTTTCAAGATGTGGAACACTTATCTGGTCCTACCTTTGACATGACTGACATAGCTAACGATGTGAGAGGAGCGTAAGAGAGTGTGGCCAACGTGTGTAGTAAAAACTAGTAAAATTTTATTAAAATTGAGGCGGTAATTGACTTGCGAATGTTTTCCATACGAATAACATTATGATTTTCAAGATGTGGAATACTTTTCTGGTCCTACCTTTGACATGACTGCCATAGCTAACGATGTGAGAGGAGCGTAAGAAAGTGTGGCCAACGTGTGTAGTAAAAACTAGTAAAATTTTATTAAAATTGAGGCGGTAATTGACTTGCGAATGTTTTCCATACGAATAACATTACGATTTTCAAGATGTGGAACACTTATCTGGTCCTACCTTTGACATGACTGCCATAGCTAACGATGTGAGAGGAGCGTAAGAAAGTGTGGCCAACGTGTGTAGTAAAAACTAGTAAAATTTTATTAAAATTGAGGCGGTAATTGACTTGCGAATGTTTTCCATACGAATAACATTATGATTTTCAAGATGTGGAATACTTTTCTGGTCTTACCTTTGACATGACTGCCATAGCCAACGATGTGAGAGGAGCGTAAGAAAGTGTGGCCAACGTGTGTAGTAAAAACTAGTAAAATTTTATTAAAATTGAGGCGGTAATTGACTTGCGAATGTTTTCCATACGAATAACATTATGATTTTCAAGATGTGGAATACTTTTCTGGTCCTACCTTTGACATGACTGCAATAGCCAACGATGTGAGAGGAGCGTAAGAAAGTGTGGCCAACGTGTGTAGTAAAAACTAGTAAAATTTTATTAAAATTGAGGCGGTAATTGACTTGCGAATGTTTTCCATACGAATAACATTACGATTTTCAAGATGTGGAACACTTATCTGTTCCTACCTTTGACATGACTGCCATAGCTAACGATGTGAGAGGAGCGTAAGAAAGTGTGGCCAACGTGTGTAGTAAAAACTAGTAAAATTTTATTAAAATTGAGGCGGTAATTGACTTGCGAATGTTTTCCATACGAATAACATTATGATTTTCAAGATGTGGAATACTTTTCTGGTCTTACCTTTGACATGACTGCCATAGCCAACGATGTGAGAGGAGCGTAAGAAAGTGTGGCCAACGTGTGTAGTAAAAACTAGTAAAATTTTATTAAAATTGAGGCGGTAATTGACTTGCGAATGTTTTCCATACGAATAACATTATGATTTTCAAGATGTGGAATACTTTTCTGGTCCTACCTTTGACATGACTGCCATAGCTAACGATGTGAGAGGAGCGTAAGAAAGTGTGGCCAACGTGTGTAGTAAAAACTAGTAAAATTTTATTAAAATTGAGGCGGTAATTGACTTGCGAATGTTTTCCATACGAATAACATTACGATTTTCAAGATGTGGAACACTTATCTGGTCCTACCTTTGACATGACTGCCATAGCTAACGATGTGAGAGGAGCGTAAGAAAGTGTGGCCAACGTGTGTAGTAAAAACTAGTAAAATTTTATTAAAATTGAGGCGGTAATTGACTTGCGAATGTTTTCCATACGAATAACATTATGATTTTCAAGATGTGGAATACTTTTCTGGTCTTACCTTTGACATGACTGCCATAGCCAACGATGTGAGAGGAGCGTAAGAAAGTGTGGCCAACGTGTGTAGTAAAAACTAGTAAAATTTTATTAAAATTGAGGCGGTAATTGACTTGCGAATGTTTTCCATACGAATAACATTATGATTTTCAAGATGTGGAATACTTTTCTGGTCCTACCTTTGACATGACTGCCATAGCTAACGATGTGAGAGGAGCGTAAGAAAGTGTGGCCAACGTGTGTAGTAAAAACTAGTAAAATTTTATTAAAATTGAGGCGGTAATTGACTTGCGAATGTTTTCCATACGAATAACATTACGATTTTCAAGATGTGGAACACTTATCTGGTCCTACCTTTGACATGACTGCCATAGCTAACGATGTGAGAGGAGCGTAAGAAAGTGTGGCCAACGTGTGTAGTAAAAACTAGTAAAATTTTATTAAAATTGAGGCGGTAATTGACTTGCGAATGTTTTCCATACGAATAACATTATGATTTTCAAGATGTGGAATACTTTTCTGGTCTTACCTTTGACATGACTGCCATAGCCAACGATGTGAGAGGAGCGTAAGAAAGTGTGGCCAACGTGTGTAGTAAAAACTAGTAAAATTTTATTAAAATTGAGGCGGTAATTGACTTGCGAATGTTTTCCATACGAATAACATTATGATTTTCAAGATGTGGAATACTTTTCTGGTCCTACCTTTGACATGACTGCAATAGCCAACGATGTGAGAGGAGCGTAAGAAAGTGTGGCCAACGTGTGTAGTAAAAACTAGTAAAATTTTATTAAAATTGAGGCGGTAATTGACTTGCGAATGTTTTCCATACGAATAACATTACGATTTTCAAGATGTGGAACACTTATCTGTTCCTACCTTTGACATGACTGCCATAGCTAACGATGTGAGAGGAGCGTAAGAAAGTGTGGCCAACGTGTGTAGTAAAAACTAGTAAAATTTTATTAAAATTGAGGCGGTAATTGACTTGCGAATGTTTTCCATACGAATAACATTATGATTTTCAAGATGTGGAATACTTTTCTGGTCTTACCTTTGACATGACTGCCATAGCCAACGATGTGAGAGGAGCGTAAGAAAGTGTGGCCAACGTGTGTAGTAAAAACTAGTAAAATTTTATTAAAATTGAGGCGGTAATTGACTTGCGAATGTTTTCCATACGAATAACATTATGATTTTCAAGATGTGGAATACTTTTCTGGTCCTACCTTTGACATGACTGCCATAGCTAACGATGTGAGAGGAGCGTAAGAAAGTGTGGCCAACGTGTGTAGTAAAAACTAGTAAAATTTTATTAAAATTGAGGCGGTAATTGACTTGCGAATGTTTTCCATACGAATAACATTACGATTTTCAAGATGTGGAACACTTATCTGGTCCTACCTTTGACATGACTGCCATAGCTAACGATGTGAGAGGAGCGTAAGAAAGTGTGGCCAACGTGTGTAGTAAAAACTAGTAAAATTTTATTAAAATTGAGGCGGTAATTGACTTGCGAATGTTTTCCATACGAATAACATTATGATTTTCAAGATGTGGAATACTTTTCTGGTCTTACCTTTGACATGACTGCCATAGCCAACGATGTGAGAGGAGCGTAAGAAAGTGTGGCCAACGTGTGTAGTAAAAACTAGTAAAATTTTATTAAAATTGAGGCGGTAATTGACTTGCGAATGTTTTCCATACGAATAACATTATGATTTTCAAGATGTGGAATACTTTTCTGGTCCTACCTTTGACATGACTGCCATAGCCAACGATGTGAGAGGAGCGTAAGAAAGTGTGGCCAACGTGTGTAGTAAAAACTAGTAAAATTTTATTAAAATTGAGGCGGTAATTGACTTGCGAATGTTCTCCATACGAATAACATTACGATTTTCAAGATGTGGAACACTTATCTGGTCCTACCTTTGACATGACTGACATAGCTAACGATGTGAGAGGAGCGTAAGAGAGTGTGGCCAACGTGTGTAGTAAAAACTAGTAAAATTTTATTAAAATTGAGGCGGTAATTGACTTGCGAATGTTTTCCATACGAATAACATTATGATTTTCAAGATGTGGAATACTTTTCTGGTCCTACCTTTGACATGACTGCCATAGCTAACGATGTGAGAGGAGCGTAAGAAAGTGTGGCCAACGTGTGTAGTAAAAACTAGTAAAATTTTATTAAAATTGAGGCGGTAATTGACTTGCGAATGTTTTCCATACGAATAACATTACGATTTTCAAGATGTGGAACACTTATCTGGTCCTACCTTTGACATGACTGCCATAGCTAACGATGTGAGAGGAGCGTAAGAAAGTGTGGCCAACGTGTGTAGTAAAAACTAGTAAAATTTTATTAAAATTGAGGCGGTAATTGACTTGCGAATGTTTTCCATACGAATAACATTATGATTTTCAAGATGTGGAATACTTTTCTGGTCTTACCTTTGACATGACTGCCATAGCCAACGATGTGAGAGGAGCGTAAGAAAGTGTGGCCAACGTGTGTAGTAAAAACTAGTAAAATTTTATTAAAATTGAGGCGGTAATTGACTTGCGAATGTTTTCCATACGAATAACATTATGATTTTCAAGATGTGGAATACTTTTCTGGTCCTACCTTTGACATGACTGCCATAGCCAACGATGTGAGAGGAGCGTAAGAAAGTGTGGCCAACGTGTGTAGTAAAAACTAGTAAAATTTTATTAAAATTGAGGCGGTAATTGACTTGCGAATGTTTTCCATACGAATAACATTACGATTTTCAAGATGTGGAACACTTATCTGTTCCTACCTTTGACATGACTGCCATAGCTAACGATGTGAGAGGAGCGTAAGAAAGTGTGGCCAACGTGTGTAGTAAAAACTAGTAAAATTTTATTAAAATTGAGGCGGTAATTGACTTGCGAATGTTTTCCATACGAATAACATTATGATTTTCAAGATGTGGAATACTTTTCTGGTCTTACCTTTGACATGACTGCCATAGCCAACGATGTGAGAGGAGCGTAAGAAAGTGTGGCCAACGTGTGTAGTAAAAACTAGTAAAATTTTATTAAAATTGAGGCGGTAATTGACTTGCGAATGTTTTCCATACGAATAACATTATGATTTTCAAGATGTGGAATACTTTTCTGGTCCTACCTTTGACATGACTGCCATAGCTAACGATGTGAGAGGAGCGTAAGAAAAAGTGGCCAACGTGTGTAGTAAAAACTAGTAAAATTTTATTAAAATTGAGGCGGTAATTGACTTGCGAATGTTTTCCATACGAATAACATTACGATTTTCAAGATGTGGAACACTTATCTGGTCCTACCTTTGACATGACTGCCATAGCTAACGATGTGAGAGGAGCGTAAGAAAGTGTGGCCAACGTGTGTAGTAAAAACTAGTAAAATTTTATTAAAATTGAGGCGGTAATTGACTTGCGAATGTTTTCCATACGAATAACATTATGATTTTCAAGATGTGGAATACTTTTCTGGTCTTACCTTTGACATGACTGCCATAGCCAACGATGTGAGAGGAGCGTAAGAAAGTGTGGCCAACGTGTGTAGTAAAAACTAGTAAAATTTTATTAAAATTGAGGCGGTAATTGACTTGCGAATGTTTTCCATACGAATAACATTATGATTTTCAAGATGTGGAATACTTTTCTGGTCCTACCTTTGACATGACTGCCATAGCTAACGATGTGAGAGGAGCGTAAGAAAGTGTGGCCAACGTGTGTAGTAAAAACTAGTAAAATTTTATTAAAATTGAGGCGGTAATTGACTTGCGAATGTTTTCCATACGAATAACATTACGATTTTCAAGATGTGGAACACTTATCTGGTCCTACCTTTGACATGACTGCCATAGCTAACGATGTGAGAGGAGCGTAAGAAAGTGTGGCCAACGTGTGTAGTAAAAACTAGTAAAATTTTATTAAAATTGAGGCGGTAATTGACTTGCGAATGTTTTCCATACGAATAACATTATGATTTTCAAGATGTGGAATACTTTTCTGGTCCTACCTTTGACATGACTGCCATAGCTAACGATGTGAGAGGAGCGTAAGAAAGTGTGGCCAACGTGTGTAGTAAAAACTAGTAAAATTTTATTAAAATTGAGGCGGTAATTGACTTGCGAATGTTTTCCATACGAATAACATTACGATTTTCAAGATGTGGAACACTTATCTGGTCCTACCTTTGACATGACTGCCATAGCTAACGATGTGAGAGGAGCGTAAGAAAGTGTGGCCAACGTGTGTAGTAAAAACTAGTAAAATTTTATTAAAATTGAGGCGGTAATTGACTTGCGAATGTTTTCCATACGAATAACATTATGATTTTCAAGATGTGGAATACTTTTCTGGTCTTACCTTTGACATGACTGCCATAGCCAACGATGTGAGAGGAGCGTAAGAAAGTGTGGCCAACGTGTGTAGTAAAAACTAGTAAAATTTTATTAAAATTGAGGCGGTAATTGACTTGCGAATGTTTTCCATACGAATAACATTATGATTTTCAAGATGTGGAATACTTTTCTGGTCCTACCTTTGACATGACTGCCATAGCCAACGATGTGAGAGGAGCGTAAGAAAGTGTGGCCAACGTGTGTAGTAAAAACTAGTAAAATTTTATTAAAATTGAGGCGGTAATTGACTTGCGAATGTTTTCCATACGAATAACATTACGATTTTCAAGATGTGGAACACTTATCTGTTCCTACCTTTGACATGACTGCCATAGCTAACGATGTGAGAGGAGCGTAAGAAAGTGTGGCCAACGTGTGTAGTAAAAACTAGTAAAATTTTATTAAAATTGAGGCGGTAATTGACTTGCGAATGTTTTCCATACGAATAACATTATGATTTTCAAGATGTGGAATACTTTTCTGGTCTTACCTTTGACATGACTGCCATAGCCAACGATGTGAGAGGAGCGTAAGAAAGTGTGGCCAACGTGTGTAGTAAAAACTAGTAAAATTTTATTAAAATTGAGGCGGTAATTGACTTGCGAATGTTTTCCATACGAATAACATTATGATTTTCAAGATGTGGAATACTTTTCTGGTCCTACCTTTGACATGACTGCCATAGCTAACGATGTGAGAGGAGCGTAAGAAAGTGTGGCCAACGTGTGTAGTAAAAACTAGTAAAATTTTATTAAAATTGAGGCGGTAATTGACTTGCGAATGTTTTCCATACGAATAACATTACGATTTTCAAGATGTGGAACACTTATCTGGTCCTACCTTTGACATGACTGCCATAGCTAACGATGTGAGAGGAGCGTAAGAAAGTGTGGCCAACGTGTGTAGTAAAAACTAGTAAAATTTTATTAAAATTGAGGCGGTAATTGACTTGCGAATGTTTTCCATACGAATAACATTATGATTTTCAAGATGTGGAATACTTTTCTGGTCTTACCTTTGACATGACTGCCATAGCCAACGATGTGAGAGGAGCGTAAGAGAGTGTGGCCAACGTGAGCCTCCAGTTGTAGAGGATTGAAGTGACAACAATGATAATAAGGGTGGAGATTAAACTGATGCAGATGCACACTTTCTCCCCCAGGCCATCCTGGATTCTTGTCAGATCCCTAGGCCAAAGCAGAATAGTAAGCAGTTATTTTGAAATATGTAAGCATAGATTTAAAAAATAGCAGATCTGCCCCTAGTGGGAAAGGTTAAGCCACTTTTGAAACAGTATCCCATAAGGCAGTTAGCAAGCCCTCGCACATGGCATTCCATACGCCACCAGGTGGCACCATGAGATAATTCGACCAATAAAATATATATATTTAATATTAACTAATCAAAACGTTTTACCAGTTTTGCTAGCATAAGTTTATAGCTGGATATGTATTGATAAAATCTGGCAGACATGAGGTATATATTCATAAAAAAAGCATATTAAAACTGAAGTTTTTAATGCATGTAACTCTTCGGCAAAAGCATTTTTAATGAAACAGTATCCCGTGATGCATTGTAAAAACGGCGAAATGTGGCTTCATCATACAATCCCGCGGTTTGTATTGTGTTGTACGGGATTGTGCAATCGATGGGCATATCTGCTGCTTTCTATATCTATATTTTTAAGGGATTCAAAAAGTGAGCGAGCGCTGAAAAGGATAAATACGAGCCCTTAAAATCGAGACCCTTAAACTTGAATTTAACTTTCTTTTCTGAAGATAGATAGCAGTAGTAACATCAACTAAGCTGTAGTGATATTAGTCATGTCGAGCTTTAAGCTGGTATCTCCGCACGACCAGTTTTCATTATAGACGTTTCAGAGTTTTCATCAGACTTTTTTGTAAACTCTATACATTTCTTTTTGGAGCTTGGAGCTAGATACTTTTTTCAGAAGATTTGCAATTTTGGACGGAAAGAATTACTTTTTTAGAATTCTGATACTTTTTTTAACGTACCTAAACTCTTAGTAAAGTCATTATCAACATTATAAAAGAAAAAAAAAAACACCATCAGATTATCCGTTAAAATGGCCATGGCACATTAAGTTATTGAGTTTTATTCGATTAAATATTCATGTAAAAATTAAAAATCATGTAATTTCTCATTTAGAACAACGCCATCGATTTTTCTTAGATCAAAAGTAAAAAAAAAATGTTCACGATTTTTAAAGTCCTGGTTACCATTGACTGATATTTTTGACATAACTTACCCAGTAATCCAACTCGCAAAATCTCCCGTTTCTGTTGTGTCGTACCATCCGATGTCTTGTTTCAAAATGGACGCCATGAACAGGTTCTTGATCCTGAAGGCCTGGTTGACGGCAGCCAAAGTGAAGCAGCTCACCATGATGTAGTTAAAGAGGACGGTGGCGATTCCTACGGCTATGTAAAGGATACACAGTTCGGCAGTCGAGTGAAAGAACTCGTCTGTAGTCCTAGGAAAGAATTTGCCATCCACTAGTACAAGTGTCGCAAATTATGCAAAACTGTATTTATGAGGAACAGTGGACAAAAACGTTTTAACAAGATAAAACAGTAAAAAAAATTATTTCGGCAAAAGGAACACGAACACAAACTTCATTTTAGTTGCCAGGTTGTGAAAACTTAGTTTCGCCCAGACCAAAAAAATACAAATATATTAACTGTTTAATAATGTCTGTTCACGTGAAATTTTATAGATAGAAAGTAAGATGCTGATTCACAACAGTAAAAATGAAGTTAATTGTAGAACCACAGTCAAAGAACGAGCCGACACCTGAATAGACACCCAACGCAAACGTTAAGGGCGACTGCGTACGCAACGTTAGGACTTTGAAGGATATTTAACGTGCACTTCCTTACTTCGGGGTATTATTCGAACAACATATTTGGCTGCACGGGCCATTTATAGGACGGCAGTTATTTTCGCGATGCCCGAACCTTTGACCTTTCGCAAGCTAGGCGATTGTTTAACCAACTGGGCTACCCAGCCCCGTAAGCTGTAATGAGCACAGCAGGCCTTAACCCAACTAACGGTCTGTTGCCTCGAGGAGATTAGTTTTCTGGCTTTCTTTTTACAATTTTTCCTATATTCTACGTATAACCTATCGGGTTATTTAAGTTTACAAAAAAAATTCCATAAAAAAACAAGAAAAAAATTCAAATGTTTAAAAAAATTTCAAGAATCGTTGGAAAATTTTCATCACCCATTTTTGGCAGTATGGGAGAATTTACTCCGTGAACGCTGCACGTTTTCCAGCTCAACTTGCTTGCACTTAACTACTCGCTGCAAAAAAGTGTTTTTTCTCTTAAGAAAAATAGTAATGCAAGTTTGTAGATAATTCTGTAAAAAAGACAATTGTATCTTATGTTCTTCAAAATTAGTGAAAGTGAAAAGTATGCAATAGAAAAGGGAAAAAAGCATGGACAGCTATCCCCGGTCTCCCCCACTTATAATTTTAGCAACTTTTCAAGAATTTATACTCAAATAAATGTGTATCAAAAGTAAAATATATGTTTATTTTTGCTATAAATTAATAATTTATGCATAGGTAATATATATATAGTAAATTCTTAAACAAAATTCTTCAATTAAAGAAGGGAGTACTCACATTGTATGATTAGTTATATTTTTGTTGGACATATCGTATTGTATGAATTTGTCAATAAAATGTCCAAAAATTATATCGACACAGGGTGTTGTAGCTCCTCCTATAATAGCAGCTAAGGTTCCAATGGCCATTAAAATTTTGTCATAACAACTTGAATATCGAAACTAAAAAACGAAGAATGAATTAGTTTAATTGTTTTGTTTTAAAACTAATTTCTATATTTTTTTTATTCTACAGATAATAAAAGTTGCACACCCATTTAAATTCCGTTTCAACAATCGGACATTAAAATTTCTCGTATTGCCGGATAGTTATGATTTTAGAATCCAATATCTTTTTTATTTTGCAAATCTGTCTGTGTATGTCAGTCTTTTGTACTAATTCACCTGTTCATATCCTTTTCGAATTAAGTTACGTTTCTTTTTTTAAGTGTTCATTTATTTGGAATCGTAAATTTAGTCATTCTTCACTATCCTACGTTAACCAGTTATGGTTAAAATGGTTGACATTAAATATGATTATTTTTGTTGAACATACAAAGTTTTTGTTAATTCAAATTTTGAAACATTTGAAATCCAGATTTTCAGCTAAAAAAATTTTAAATACTAATGCGATTACAAAAGATTTGTCTTCCCGTTTTAAGTTCGTACACTTTTAAAACAAAAGAGTGAAATCCACTCCAGTAGGCGAAGTGCATTTTCGACACTGGAAAGGAGTGAATATTTACTCAGACTGAGTTATAATCACTCGTATGGAGTGATCCTGTCGGAGGTTTAACACACAAAGGATCCACTCTTTTCGGAGAGGTGAATTTTCAAGACTGGAGGAGTGAAATTAACTCAGACTGAGCTAAAATCGCTCGTTTCTTTTACGAGTGTAATTGTAGATAATTCAAAATGCAAACAACAAATAATTGCAGTTTGTATTATAATATTCCAGAAGATAAAAGAAAGTCCTCTGTGTTAAAAATGTCTATATGACGAGATTAACCGTCAACAACTAGTCCTTGTTTCAATAGTATCATCGTAAGTGTATGGTGAGTTTTCTATAAAGTTCCATCTCCCTAAAAGGTCTATATTGTCTCTTAAGTTCCCACATGTGCTATCTAACTTTGCAAAACGGTAGAAATGTACTGAAAGGTAACCCTTGGCGAAATCTTCAAAATCGCGCCAAAAGTCGACCGAAAACCCAACCGAAATGATAGGATAGGTTTGAATTATCGTCGCATTCTACACGAGCGAGAGCCTGACACTGGCTGTTCGGACTTTCTTGTTACGTATCTCAGCATTACATTATGTAGACCGATATTATGTAACAGAAAGTCCGAACAGGCGGTGTTAAATCAACAAACACGTTTTTCGGTTCTCCCTCGTGTAGCTCTAATGCGACGATAATTCAAACCTATCCCATCATTTCGGTTGGGTTATCGGCCGACTTTTGGTGCGAGTTTAGAAGGTTCGCCAAAGGTTACCTTTCAGTAAATTTCTACTGTTTTGCAAAGTTAAATAGCACATGTGGGCACTAAGTGACGATATGTTTGTTTTGAATATCTCTTGCAATCACATGTCACAGTAGCTTTGTCTGCACAATCTGTTGTTTCATTAAAAAATTCCAAAACCATTTTCGTTCAAACTATTTATATAATTATTTTTTTAAAAATTACCAAGGAAAAAAATGTAACTGGTGGTATTGCATTTTTCTTTTCTTGCTCATCTTTCGCTGGATCTTTGCTGAAAGACAAAAAAAAATATTATCAAAGCTATCATAAAAGCTTTCAAATTTAGACACAGTAAAATAATTCGGTTCACTTGTAATATTTATCAAAGAATTATTGCGGCTGCGTATGTTTTTGTTAATTTTTGTTTTATTAAAAACGAAAACTACACTAAAATAAAAATCCACTCTCGTTGTCAGAGAGATTTTTTTTTGTCGTGCACTCACTCAACTGAAAAACTAATGAGTTGACAAACCTATACCCAGAACTTCTATTACATTTATGAATTATTGGTTGGGAAACATGCTAATTTTACTAGGTTAGTATTGAGAATTATATTTTTGGAGATGTATTTGGTCAGAGCTGATTTTTTTTGTGTATGATAATTCGCCTGCCGACCCGGTGGTGCAATGGATAGGGTGCTAGCCTTTGGAGCTGCTGGGTTTGGGTTCGAATCCCGGTAAGGCATGGATTTTTGTGTTTGTCAATAAATGTTGTTATTTGTCTACGTGTTTTTGTCGTCCTTTCTTTGTGTGTCTCCTGTGACTATGTCACGTAGCGTATTGGTCTATAAAGACTATGCTCTTCCCTTCAAGAGGGCGTACTCACTGTCATTTGTCATGATGGTTCGCCTGCAAGGTACAATAAAAGTCATTTAACTCGTATTTTTTGCAGGAAGCACGATATTTGCAATACACATATGATAAATACTTCTGGCATACATGACTTTATAATGCCGCTCTTTAAAGTTAATGGTTCGAATATTTTTTGTTCTATTTTTTAATAAAAATTTTATAACAAAATAGTTGGACCAATTTCAAAATAGAACAAATTATTGCATACATCTATAATTAAAAGAAAAATACTGTATACTATTTCATAGATATATATTGACTAACCACCTGAAATACATCCGAGACACTTCTGTTGCCATAATAACAGATTTACTTGTGATTAAATATTTGTTCTTTTTTGTGCTTGTAAATTAAAATCATATACTATTTTTATGTTCACCTCTATGGTGAACATAAAATATGGTCTTTGTGAAACTTGGCGTTTTGACTACTTTATTTGTTTATTTTCTTCAAATTCTCGTCTGTTTTTTATGCAAAAAAAATTACAGCAACTCCTCTTTATATCGCGCTTTCCGGGGGACAAGAAAAAAATCGCGGTATAACCGAATGCGCGATATAACGAGCGACTTGATAAATATTACACTTTTGATGTATTTTTTGCTCTTAACAAAGTTTTTAAACGAAGCATAGTGTGTATTTGAAAGATAAGACAATTTATTATTAATTACTATAAACATTACACGTTATTGCACAGGTAATACATGTATATTTCACAAATTTTCTCGTAAAATATCTGTTGGAGTTATTTGCTTTGATTTTTCAATCCTATATCTTGACCAGTCGCCTATCTTGACCTGTGTCTCATGTCGATTTTTAAGGAAAAGTAATGAAAAAATACGGGGGGGGGGGAATGGGAGAATACAAGAAGCGATATATCCGAATGCGCGATGTAACGAGGCGCGATATAGCGAGGGGGTGGGGTCCTCTATTATTAACGAGAAATTTGAATTTGCTCCCATTTCTCACTTAAGGTAGGCGAATACCCAAAATTTTAAAAATTTTACTATTACTTTAATCTTTTCCAAATTTGGCATAGTGATTTCAAATATAATGAACAATGCTTTTTGGGCATTTTTTTTTATTTAAATATAATTGATTTATTTTAAACGGTGTTTTTCAACTAAAAAAAGGGGTTTACGCCAACACTTCTAGCATAAAAAGTTTTACCTTAATTTACCTGAAATTTTTCACAGATGCTATTTCAATATCTATCTGTGCCATGAACCTCTAACATCTGGTGTAAGTATACAAGTTTTTTTTTAAAAAAAGTCCAAGTGTAAGTTAATCGAAAAAAATCCTTTTTTTGTGGTTAATTTATGACATTTTTCTTAATAACTTTTTTTCTTGTAATTTGTATGTAACTCTAGAGGGTCATTGCATGTATCAGTTCAAAAAGAAGAATTTAACACATAATAAATGTTCATAGGATGAAAATTCAATGTGGTAGACTTGTTGGCGTAAACCTCTTTTTTTTAGTAGAAAAACAAAGTTTAAAATAAATAAATTATATTTAAATAAAAACAAAAGCCTTATTAGTATTATTTATTATATTTGAAATCACTATGCCAAATTTGGAAAAGATTAAAGCAATAGTAAAAATTTTAGAATTTTGGGAAATTTTGGGTATTCGCCTACCTTAAGGGGAAGAGTGACAGGAAGAGCCGGCTTTCCTAACCGGAAGTATTCTCTTCGTGTTAGTACACTGCCCAAAACAATTACTATTAAACCCTTTCACTCCCCATGATTAAATTTGGTATAATCAGATGGCGATTTTTTTTCTATAGCCTAAAATTTTCTTTTGGTATTGTTAGATGGAAGAATCATGTCTTTTGAAGAATTGAATAATGTTTGTTTTAATGAGAAAAGAAAATAAGAAGATAATAGTAATTTAAAATTCACCCCGAAATAGTTTTATTTGAAAAATTGACCCTAAATTCTTCATGCTTGCATTTATAGATATTTTAAAAACGATTATAAATATTTTTTACTATTAAATAATGAAAAAAATATATTGGTATAATTTACTCCATCAATGATTGAAAAATTGGATCCTATGATTCCAATTTTTTTCCTTAAAATTTAAGCGAAAAATTTTTAGAATAACAAATAAAAAAAAATTGACTGAAATTGTTAACGAAACACGCAAAAAGCTCCCCTGAATGTTTAGAGCTGTGTACAATGTGTGTGAGTTAAAAAGATTTTTTCAAAGCAATCTACACAAAGGCCCTTGCCAGATAAGACGGTGAAAAATGCCCCCATTCCAATCGGGCTAAATTTTTTTCTGAAAATACCTCATAGTATGGACAACTTCTCAGCCAAGTTTAAGCTCAAAAATATGACGCATTTTTGAGTAAAAAAATAAAGTTTTTTTTTCTTTTTAAATTGATTATTTCCTGAATATATTTGATAAATCCAAAAAACTATTCATGTGATTTTAGATATCATTGAGTAGTTTTCTCAGAAAAATCCGCTCATAAATCTGATAGAGTGATCATTGTTAAAAATGCAATTTTATTTTTCAAAAAAAAAAAATTTCATGCCAAAATCGTTTGGTACAATTTAGGATTTTGTCTCTACATATTCCTCTATTATCAATCTATAATATATATTTTTTTCAGATTTTTAAAATTATTGGACTATAGTTTAAAAAAATAATTCTTAAAGCCTGATTTTTTGCTCTAAAATCCATAGATTTAGAAATAGCATGCCCATCGATTGCGCAATCCCGTACAATGCAATGATGCGTGATGAATCCACATTTCGTCGTTTTCGCAATGCATCACAGGATATTGGTTCACAAAAAAGGTTTTGTCGAAGAGTTACATACAATAAAAACTGCATTTTTAACTTGCTTCTTTTATGAATATATATCTCATGCCTTACAGAAATTATCAATACGCATGCAGCTATAAAATTATGCTAGCGAAACTTGTAAAAAGTTTTGATTAGTTAATATTGAATATATATTTTTTATTAGTCGAATTATCTCATGGTGCCATCTGGTGGCGTATGGCATGCCATGTGCTGGAGCTTGCGAACTGCCTTATGGGACACTGGTTAACAAATGGCTTTACCTTTCCCCCTAGAGGCAGATCTGCTACTTTCTAAATCTATGCTAAAATCCTTTAGTCCGAAAGAAATTCTCCCAGATTGAATTTCCCTGCCTCTGTTAGGAGTGCCATCTACCGAGTAAGTAGTGCGGAAAGTCAGGTTTTAAGAATATTTTATTTTTTTAAAACTATCGTCCAATAATTTTAAAAATCTGAAATGATATCTAAAAACTCATGAGTAGTTTTTTGGATTTATCAAATATATTCAGGGAATATATTCAGGATAAAATATTAAAGTAACAACGTGCCTACAAAATGAGTATCAGTGTTATTTAGATGTTCAGTATAGAATAAGTGTACATAAGAGGGGTTGTCAGTCCGATAGAGCTAATGCATTAGTTTTTGAATAACAACTTCCACAGATGTATTGCTTTGCCATGTTAGCCCTTTTTGTCCAGGTACGGGAATCAACATAACATCGAGATGAAGCAAATTTAAAACAAAAATATTTTCTAGTTATTTAATTATATATTTTTGAAGTTTTAAAATTTCAAACATATACAGCAGATGGCGCCACTATTTTAAAACTTTATTAATTAATAATTAAATACTCGGATGTTATTTTCTTTTCAATTTTGTGTTAAATTGATGTTATAATGATTCTAATACCTTGTGAAAATGGAATAACATGACAAATAAATTGTTTTCCAAAAGCTGCGATTTCAAAACTTATGCATTAGCTCTATGGGACTTTCATTACAATCTTCACTCAACACTGAAACCGCTTTAAAATTTGAAGGAAAATAGATAAAATAGTAAAATAAGATATATTATTAAAAAGAATTAAATTCTCTACCAGTCTAGGGTCAAAATTTAGTGTTTCGGTGCATTATTGAAGAGTTATCTGGTCAAAAAAGAGGGAAAATGTGGGGGGAGAAGTCTTTTCTCCAAAATTACTGACTTTCAAGAGCGGATATCTCGAAAACTATACAAGATATTAAAACACTTGAGGGGTTCAGCTTGTAGCAAATTTAATCAGTTTTCATTTTGTGTAATACAATTATATAGCTAGAACTCATAGTTTTCGAGATATAAGCGAAAAACCGAAAAATGGGACATTCAACCCCCCCTCCCCCCCTTCAGCACAGGGGCTAGGGGCTGGGACTTTTGATATGTTTACCTCCTAATAGTCCAGTGAATAAAGGAGTTTTACCATACAAAAGGTCCGGTATCGCTGATTTTTTTATATGTTGTGTGAGACCCCTAGGTAGTAATAAATGTGAGTTTTCGTCATCCTCGTTCTATTGCTTTTTCCGCCATCTTGAAAAAACGTTCGAAATTTCACCCATTTTCCAGTTTTTGGCCTATAACTTTTTTCCTAAGCATTTTTGAATATAACTTTTCGACACAAAGTTGTAGAAAACAAAATCTTCTTCAAAATAGGTATGAAAAGTTTTTATGTACGACAATTAGTTAAGGAGCTACGAATCAGCAAAAAGTGTGTAAAATCGAGTGTTTTGAAAAAATAATACGTTCTAACGACTTTCTATCATCGTAACTCACATAAAACTTCATTTTATCAATAAACAGTGATTTTACAAGTCGTAGAAAATTTAATTTCCTATAAAATACACCTTATCAAAAATAAGTTTCCTATATATTATAAGAAGAAAGGTTAAATTTACAGAAACCCAGAAAAGGTTCTATTTTCACCCGACAATACACTGTTTTAATTTTTTGAAGGTAGCTCTTTCCCATTGAATTTTTTTACTATTTTTGCTAATACAAAACTTGTAGAAAATAAACTTTCCTATAAAATGGTACTATTTTGTGTTTCATACGATAGAATGTAACGGAGCTACGTTGTTCGAAAGATGGCATAAAATCTTGAATTTCGCCAAAAGAGTTTTTTATCACTTTAAATCCCTATAATTAAAATAAAAAACTTCATTTTAGTGGAAATACGTAATTTTTTTTCTAAAACTTGAAGACATCATAATTTATTATATTAGTAAGATCTCAAATTTTTTTTAAATTGAGCCAAAGAATTTTGGTATATTTTTCGAAAAGCATGAGTAGAAGCCGTTATATGTTTTGCCTAAGACACAGAGAAAAGAAAGGAAATAATTTTAGCCCCAAACATCTTACGATATCGATGCTTTTTTTGAAAAACAATATATATTTTATCTATCGTTGCATAGTTGTTATTGATGGTTGATATCTACTCCCCAAAATGGTGTGGAGTGGAAACGTGACATTTTCTGAAATTTACACTGACTATCGGAAGTACATTCCTAAGTGTTATGTATCTACGGTAATTGACGCATTTGATGGCTTCCACGTCCGGTCAAAATAGAAATTTTAATAAAAAAATTCGCATATAACTACATTTTGGTATAGGTCATTGGTACGCTATTATAGCGTAAAAAAAAAAATCCTCACCAATCCCATGTTTGCTAAAAAATTAATTCTAGGTCAAAGTTCGCAAATACAGTCTAACCTCGATAACTCGACTTCCTATTCGTCGAATAATCCATTTAAGTGGCCGATCTCCTTTGACAGCAAGTTTCTGAAAATTCTATTCCAACCATGACGTTGAGCGATTTTATTATTAGTTATGAATATAAAAATAGTTTTAAGAAAGTATTCAGTATTTGTGGAAAATTATAGTAAAATGTGCTTCAACAATCACGCTTTCACAAAACATGATATCTCAAAAAAAAAATTCCATCGTCAAAGTTAAATATGCTCAACAAACATTAATATAGGTCATGAACTAAAATCATTAAGATATCAGCACCCACATTTTTTATAGGCAAAAGTTTGAAGCATTACATTGAAAACACATACAAACAAGAGAGTAACAAGCATATAAATAGTTTTAAAATATCCAATTCTTAATAGTTTTAAAAGATTCTAGTTCAAAACCTTCTTCATACTGTTACAAAACTACTGTAAAAATGTGGAAGCAATTGATAATGAAGAACTTCAGTTTTTATGTTTTGCGTAATGAGTTTTAAAAAAAAAAATGCCAAAAAGCTTTAAAATGCTATAACTTCGGTTCTATTAAAAACTAGAAACTAAAATGAAACAGATTTAGAAAGATAAATGTTTATTTTATATCAAAATGCAAAAAAAAAAAATGTTTGATATTTAGTCGATTTTTGCTGCAAACTGTGGCTCTAAAAAAAGTCGGATTATTGTATTGTTCTTTAGTATTTACCAATTGCCATGGCTAATATTGTTTGTTAATTCAAATGCAACAGATGAGGATTCTTATATAGGAGATAACCGATGCATCTTTATGTGAACTATTTCTACCAATTTTATTGAATATAAAATTGTCTAATAAAACTAATAGATAGTACTACTGAACGCACGAACTCCATTTTATAAAGACTGTTTATTTTTTGAAAACCTAGTAATACTCATGAATAATCAAAAGTATATTCATCGAAAAATTTATCTGCTTATCCAAAATGTCAAAATCCATATCTTTTTATTACATGTGTGCAGTAACTGGCTGCAATACTACGTCAGCATTCAGCAATGTTCAGAAGGGGTCAGTATTTAAATTGGTTGAAAAACTTAATGAATGTAACGTAAAGCAGTGTACAATAGAAAATTAATAATTTTCTATTATACACTTTCCCATATTTTTTTCATAGTTCAATTGGTAGATGTTCCTTAAACTAAAAGTATGTTTTTTATTTAAACTATTTGTTGAAATTAAATTGAAATCTTTTATCAAATCACATGTATTTTTCATTAGAATAAATAAACATATTCGTGTTTTTTTTAAAATGTAACTAAATTATTTGGTTTTGAATCTAAAATAACTTTTAAGACCGTACCAAAATAATAAATGATGATGTCTTCAAGTTCCACAATAGTTATGTTCCACCAAAATGAAGTTCTTTGTTTTAATTATTGGGATTTAAAGTGTTATAAAACTCTCTTTTGGCGAAATTCAGGATTTTACGCCATCTTTCGAACAACGTAGCTCCGTTACATTCTATCGTATGAAACACAAAATAGTACCATTTTATAGGAAAGTTTATTTTCTACAAGTTTTGTATTAGCAAAAATAGTAAAAAAATTCAATGGGAAAGAGCTACCTTCAAAAAATTAAAACAGTGTATTGTCGGGTGAAAATAGAACCTTTTCTGGGTTTCTGTAAATTTAACCTTTCTTCTTATAATATATAGGAAACTTATTTTTGATAAGGTGTATTTTATAGGAAATTAAATTTTCTACGACTTGTAAAATCACTGTTTATTGATAAAATGAAGTTTTATGTGAGTTACGATGATAGAAAGTCGTTAGAACGTATTATTTTTTCAAAACACTCGATTTTACACACTCTTTGCTGATTCGTAGCTCCTTAACTAATTGTCGTACATAAAAACTTTTCATACCTATTTTGAAGAAGATTTTGTTTTCTACAACTTTGTGTCGAAAAGTTATATTCAAAAATGCTTAGGAAAAAAGTTATAGGCCAAAAACTGGAAAATGGGTGAAATTTCGAACGTTTTTTCAAGATGGCGGAAAAAGCAATAGAACGAGGATGACGAAAACTCACATTTATTACTACCTAGGGGTCTCACACAACATATAAAAAAATCAGCGATACCGGACCTTTTGTATGGTAAACCCCCTTTTTGAGTCTCTATTCACTGGATTATAACTAGTCTAAACAAAGTTATGAAGTCAAAAATTGTGTTCCAAAACTTTCCCTCTAGAACTCTTCGTTGCCTGGACTATAGTTTCAACATTTTTTTTTTTTAATATGCTACATTTAGCCTGCTTAAATGCATCTTGAATGAAATTTTTGAAACTTGTTCGGATATTTTAATGTAAAATTATGTATTCAAAATAAAAATAAAAATATTCGAATCAATTTCAAAAAAAGTCTTGCTTTACAGAAACATTTATAAAACAGCTACATTTATCATTTAAAAAACGTGTTAGATATAACGTGCGAAAATATTCAAGAAATATGGTGCAAATAAGTTTCGAAAATGGGAATTAGTGCTTTCAAAAGTGATAAAATATTTTTAAAAATTTAGTACTAGTATTAGTAATTGAAAAAACTTAAATAAATTATTTGTATTGATTCCCAAATTAATATTAATTGGAAGAATTTTTTCACTAATTAACCAAATTCTATTATTCTAATTAAATGTGTCCTTTAATATAATAGTTTTAGAATTCATGCAGACAACAAATATACATTTCTTGCCTCTTTAGGTACGTGACACTACGAAAAGAGTCAAAAACGGAATATTCTTTTATTTAAGTTATATTTAAATCAGTCCTATATTTTGTTTATAATTTTTATTTAAAAAAAAACAAAAGAAGTCAACATTAATTTTTTAAATATAAATTTTAAACTGCCCAATAAACTAAACAAATACCTAATCCCAATTAAAATGTCTGAATTTACTTACGCTTTAACATGGGTTCCGTAAAAAGGGTACTTTTCTGTATCTTCGTACCCGTAATTATCGTATGAATCGCATGCACCATTCAAAATTTCTTTCTTGTTATCCGAACTAGCATTCGAGCCTTTAGCTTTAGCAAGCATAGTTTGTAATGCTCGAATTGTTAATATGAATAATCTGTAAAAAAAAATGCACACTCTTAAAACGAACGAGCGATTTTAACTCAGTCTGATGGATTTTCACTCCTCCAGTCTGGAAAATGCACTTCTCCTTTTGGAGTGGATCCTTTGTGTGTTAAACCTCCTACAGGATCACTCCAAACGAGTGATTTTAACTCAGTCTGAGACAATATTCACTCCCTTCCAGTGTCGAAAATGCACTTCTCCAACTGGAGTGGAATTCACTCTTTTGTTTTAAGAGTGCAGGTAATTTTGAAAAAATGAAAATTCGAATAGCGATGTTCAGTGCACTCTTCGGCAATGCTGTTTACCAAATAAAATATTATACACGTGATCAACGGCAGATTACATCAGCAGAGTGAGTGGGAGAAAGATTTATCAACCTTAATTGACAAAATAAATAAACATCCAACATATCAAAGTCAGGAGGGAACATAAGTCACATGTTACAACCCCACAGAAATAGAGAGCCATTAGTGAAGCAATCGGGTGGAATTTCTCTCTTCCTGTGAGTGATTCATTCATCGATTTTTAATCCTTTCTCCTCTCAAAGGAAGGAATATTTCCATTGGCCCGTCCGTGGCCGAGTGGTTAAAAGCATCCGCCTCATACTGGGTTTACATACCACTTTGACCTTCATCGATTCGACCTTTGGTTGGCGAGAAATTGGCGTGTTTGTATAGCGCGGCGATTTGATGATGCGACTAAGTTGAATTCACGATGGCGCCACTATTTTAAAACTTTATTAATTAATAATTAAATAACCGGATGTTATTTTCTTTTCAATTTTGTGTTAAATTGATGTTATAATGATTCTAATACCTTGTGAAAATGGAATAACATGGCAAATAAATTGTTTTCCAAAAGTTGCGATTTCAAAACTTATGCATTAGCTCTATGAGACTTTCAGTACAATCTTCACTTAACACTGAAACCGCTTTAAAATTTGAAGGAAAATAGATAAAATAGTAAAATAAGATATATTATTGAAAAGAATTAAATTCTCTACCAATCTAGGGTCACAATTTAGTGTTTCGGTGCATTATTGAAGAGTTATCCGGTCAAAAAAGAGGAAAAAATGTGGGGGGGAGAAGTGTTTTCTCCAAAATTACTGACTTTCAAGAGCGGATATCTCGAAAACTATACAAGATATTAAAACACTTGAGGGGTGCAGCTTGTAGCAAATTTAATCAGTTTTCATTTTGTGTATTACAATTATATAGCTAGAACTCATAGTTTTCGAGATATAAGCGAAAAACCGAAAAATGGGACATTCAACCCCCCCCCCCCCCTCCAGCACAGGGGCTAGGGGCGGGGACTTTTGATATGTTTACCTCCTAACTAGTCTAAACAAAGTTATGAGGTCAAAAATTGTGTTCCAAAACTTTCCCTCTAGAACTCTTCGTTGCTTGGACTTATTGATGTTTCTTATGGATTCGAGGGTGTAGAGTACGGATTTGGAAATTACTTTTTTGGTACCCTTGAGCATTTTTAGTTAGTCAAGATGGCGTCTACGCCATTTTGAATTTTGTAATCTTACTATTTGACGATCTATTAGACAAAAGTGTATAGTTTTGTCATTGCAGGCGCATTTTATTAATAAAGAATCACAATTATCACAAAATTAATAGTTTTTTCTCTTCTAGGTGCATTTTGTTTTGACTTTGAGTTGGTTAAAATTTAGTTGAATACTTACAGACACGTTCGTCCAAGCTTTCAACAACAAATTAACGGCTATGGGCAAGGAATGTGGCAATCAAAAATGGTCTTTTTGATTTAGTTTGTAGAAGCTAAACAATTTAAAGCTTGTGCAAAAATTTATTCGAATCATTGAAGTTTTTCTGTGTTGACTAATTTCCTTGGGTGTCCTTCGTATTAACAAAAACAGATGGCGCCACAAACTAAGCTACTTGAAAATTTAATACACTCACTAGATAACTTTAATGTAGTTATTTCCTAAGAAAAATTTTTCATAATATTACTTTCGATTTCTAACACATTATTGATATTTTACACAGATAAAACAATAAATTAAAAAAAAAACTATGATCACACAATATATTTCAATTTTGTTTTAAAATAATGATTAATTTATAACACAATTTTAAGAATTGCATCTTTTTCACAAATTTAACTGTTTCTTTTTAAATAGCAATTCTTTTAGTATAATTTTTTTGTAAAAATATTGAAGTTGAGTCATTCCACGTCAAATCGACCAGCCCAAAATCTTCATGTCACAGAATTCAATCTTGATTTTATTCCAAGTACTAGAGACAAATTTATTAGACACGTATTTTTTATTTTTTCAAAATTTTAAGAATTATGAAAGTTATGATTTTTTAAAACCGAAAAGTTAAGCCTAACTTTTTCTCATTTAGCATTGCGGTCTATGGGAAATTTAGTATTTTCGAACGAGTATAACTAAAAAGGGTAACCTGGGAACAACTAACAAATTTTTGTATGGAATACTATTACTAATGGTAACATTTTTGTAAAGTGCACTGTTGTTCCCGAAACTCCTTCCACCAAAATTATTTTTTTTAAAGTCAGAGGAGAATAACATTAGTTCCAATGGAGAAATTTGTACAATAGGTTTGTGTTTATGAAAGAATATGTGCAAGCGACTACATTTTTTTAAAATGAAGTATTAATATTAAAATTTCTCATATGATAACAAACATTTTTTAAATACTTCGTGTTATTGAAAAATTTAAGTCTTTTCCTCCTTTCAAATTTTAACTTATACTTATAATATTTTTTTATTTAATATAAATATTAATTGAAATTTCAAAGGTACAAGAGATTTACATTTTTCAATAATACAAAGTGTTTAAAAATATTTGCTATGGTATTTCAACGCGGTATGGTATTTTAACGCTTGCACATATTCTTTCATAAACACAAACCTATTGTACCCATTTCTCCATTGGAACTAATGTTATTCTCCTCTGACTTTTAAAAAAATAATTTTGGTAGAAGGAGTTTTGGGAACAACAGCGCGTTTTACCAAAATGTTACCATTAGTAATAGTATTCCATACAAAAATTTGTTAGTTGTTCCCAGGTTACCCTTTTTAGTTATACTCGTTCGAAAATACTAAATTTCCCATAGACCGCAATGCTAAATGAGAAAAAGTTAGGCTTAACTTTTCGGTTTCAAAAAATCACAACTTTCTTAATTCTTAAAATTTTGAAAAAATAAAAAATACGTGTCTAATAAATTTGTCTCTAGTACTTGGAATAAAATCAAGATTGAATTCTGTGATATGACGATTTTGAGCAAGTCGATTTGACGTGGGATGACTCAGTTAGGTTACATTGATAACGTGAATGTTATTATTTTTGTTGTTAAAGATCATCAGTCTTGGTTAATTTCATTTGTGACAGACATGACATCAGAGATGCAATGGAGCACATTTCATATAGAAAATATTATTTGAAGATTATTATTTTATCTTCACAAAAGTGTCTATGTCTAAGCTATTACTAACTAAAGTTTCAAAATTTTAGATTGTTAACTTTTTAACAAAAAAAAATAAAAACCCACTGTGACAGACATGACGGAGAATGGACAAATATTTGGTGGCCTCTACATAACTTCAATACTCTCTGAATTTTCTGAACATTTATTTATGGGATTTTTTTTTCTGATTAGTAAGCGTTTCATCTATTGCCATGTATTTTTATAAAAGAATAGAAATGTAACCTTTTTGTGGGTAATTTTTTTATCGTGTGACAGACATGACAGGCATTTCGTGACAGACATGACAGCTCTGAATATACAAATATAAAATCAAAGAAAAATAAACTTAATTATGGTAAATATTTAAGAACTCATTATAGATCAATCATTTATTGAAATTTAAGTGTATTTACATGAATTATAATTTGTAATAACCACATGAATTAAAAAATGTCCGTGATGAATATAACTCTGCATAACCTATAGCAACTACATCAAGTGGGGGCATTTGACTTTGTGTCCAAGTATTCTATGAAAGAGAAAAATTTCCTGGAATAATCTTAGACAGTTGTACCGGCCAGCATCGTATAAAATGCTTAATTCCAACATTAAAAGAAGGACAGTTCAAATTTGAAAACGAAAGTGATGCTATGTATGGTATACTACAGACAAATTTATTCAAATATTGACATTGCACTTACATTGCTAAATTCATGTGGTTATTACAAAATATAATCCATGTAAATACATTTAAATTTCAGTAAATGATTGATATGTAATGAGATCTTAAATATTTACTATTCTTAAGTATATTTTTTTATTATTTTATATTCGAATATCCCAAGCTGTCACATATTGCCTGTCATGTCTGCACGATAAAACAAGAAGTTCTAAAAGAACTAAAATAGCCTACTTTCCTGTTACTTACATACTTACTAAAATTCTTATCTTGAAAAAACTAGTACAGTCGTTACAGTAAGTGACATCAACAACCGTTTCTACATTAAATTTATATACATTAGAATAAATTTCACTAAACACAGCATCCAGCTATAATTTCATTTTCGTAAAGACAATTATTTTCATTAATTTTCTATCGCAAATGAAATAAACTTTACTTATCGTCTGCATGATTTAGTTGCAGTTATAAATAAATATTTAATTATTCGTTGAACAAAAACCATAAAACTACTCCAAAATACACTTAAAATAGGAAATGTAAATTAACAAGTTAGTTTGTAACAGAATCTGTCACTTAACCCGCTTCCACACCACAGTTGTGTTTAACAGGTAAACAGGCGCCAAACACAGCATTAATTCAAACATTTACCCGTTTAATTCGACTAGTTTCATTTCTTTTATTTCGAAAATTAAATAATTAATACTTAAATCGTTTGCAAAAATTTATATTTCAAACAATAAATATGTAATATTCCACGCTTTTAAATAGAATGAAAACATTTTATTTCAACATAAAAAGAATCTGGAGAAATATATTTGACGTCATTTCAAATTGATCGATGTCTCTAAAATAAATTTATTTTTATTTATTGTCTAAAAGAATTAAAGTTTCTCAAGCAGTTGTTGCTATGGCAATGGTGATATAATTCTAATTAAAATGGCTTCCTATGCTTTTTAAATGAGCATTAAATTTTGAAGTTTTTTAAATAATTGAAGTACTTAGAATTCGAATTCTTTTCTGAAATTTTCAATGTATTCTCATTTGGATACGCTGAATTTGTTGACGTATATCACTTCTCCGTAGCATTTGTAGTTAAATTCAGAGATTTAAATGACTCGAAATTGAATTTCAATGCTAATTCAATGGGAAATTCGTCGACAAATAGTAGATTTATGTCCGTCCTATCGTACAGACTGACGGACAAAAAGTATGAAAGTTGGGTCTCTGAGGTCATAGCTTTCTAACAAAAAAAGAATTTTTAAGATCGGATGGATAGAACCGATTTTGGAAGGGGGGTACGGACAGACGGACGGACGGACGGACGGACAGACGGACGGACATCGACCGCATGTCAATACCTACTTTTTTATTTTTTTTAATTCTTCGAATTAAAAAAAAAAGAAAAGTAGGCTAAAAAATTACTCACAAAAAAAGTTACATTTCTATTCTTATATCAAAATACATGGCAAAGATGAAGCCTTAACTAACCAAATAAAAAATCCCATAACTAAATAACTTAGACATAGACACTTTGGTTAAAAAAAAAGCAATCTTCAAATAATATTTTTTATATGAAATATGCTCCGTTGGATGACTGATGTCATGTTTAGTCACAGATGAAATTAACGCTTTAAGAATATAAGCACATATGGAATTAGATGGTATGGTATGGCATGGTATGGTATGGTATGGTATGGTACGATACATATATATTCCTGCTTGTGTGCTTGTTCAGAGAACCGCTTATAAGCTTTCGTCAAGTGGGACAGACACAGAAAGAAATTTTACAGTCACAAAGAAATGAATAACACATAGACAAATAACAACTGAATTAGATAAATAGATAGAATTAATTTTCAATTCCCAAATGAGTTTGGTGTGGAAGCAGAGCCTCTGTTATCAATAATGCAAGCTTAAAAATGTTGTATTTGTATTAAAATTCTAAAAAAAAATGTGTTTTTTTGTAGAGCTCTTTTAGCGTTGACAGATAATTGTGACAGACATGACAAATTTAAAACTTTATTATTTTAGTTCCTATTTAAACCTTATTCATAAATTTTGAATGAATATATTATTTTGACTTATTTAAAGAGGAAATGAAGTGGCAAGTATTTTGTATGAATAGTTTTTTTAAAAAATAAAAAAACACCTCTTTTTTGTGACAGACATGACATATCTAATGTTCTCAGTTATTTAGTATTACTAGAGAATTATATCGATAAAAATTAATATTTCTTTTGCGTATTAGAAAGGAAACATTTGCTACTTACATAAAAATAATGAAATTGAAAGTTATACTTAAAAGTTTGGGTTTCGAGAATAAAGGAAATTAGGCTTCAGTCAAGCTAATACTGTATATATGAAATGACTCTTAAATAAATCTTGTAAAATTATCTTTTCATTAAAAAAATATAATAGAAAACAACATTTTTAGAAAATTTGAACTTTTTGCAATATGCTATAACCAAAATTAATACATTTTTATGACATTTTAAAATTAGTCCATAGGTTGACATTTACATGAAATTAGCCTCTTATAAGACTTTTTTCACGTCTGTCGGGATAACAGTAATTTGTGAAAGTTTGTTCTTTTAGAACGTTTTCGCTTCCTTTTTCTTATTTCATACATTTCTTTATCTAAAAAGGTATTTTTTTTTAATTTAAAACTCATACAATAACTGTAAAATCCGCTTATAAACATTTAGTAACCATTAAATAAAGAACTCATTGGAAGAGAGTTTTCATATTTTTAGTAAATAAAAATTTATTAAAAAATCTATACTAAATTTATTATAAAAATACTTAGAAGAATAGTTATTATAAAACTTGTTATAACTATTCTTCTTGTTTTGAAATGCTTGGGTTTTTCTCGTGAACAGGCTTTGAAAAGTCCACACATAAATAACACCCTGTATGCCGAGTGGTGCGCGTTAAACCTGTTGAGGATAAGCTCAGGTATCGGCATCGTCACTTGACAGTGGTTCTTTAAACGAGGGTATTCGCCATTATCGCTCGTTTAACTGTAGTGCGATGTTTTTTTCAAATAAAACCCATCTTTAGATTAAAAAGTTTTCCTTAAAAACCTTGGGTATAATTTTGCAAGCTTTATTTTGTCTTCAAATAAATTTTCTTTTTACTTAATAATCTTAAATTATAATATAACCATATATATAAGGAAAATGAAATAACTAGATAAACCAATTTAAGGCAGGCGAATACCCAAAATTCTAAAATTTTTACCATTATTTTAATCTTTTACAAATTTGGCATAGTGATTTCAAATATAATGAACAATGCTTTTTAGGCAATTTTTTTTATTTAAATATAATTGATTTATTTTAAACGGTGTTTTTCCACTAAAAAAAGAGGTTTACGCCAACACTTCTAGCACAAAAAGTTTTACATTAATTTACCTGAAATTTTTCACAGATGCTATTTCAATATATATCTGTGCCATGAACCTCTAACATCTGGTGTAAGTATACAAGTTTTTTTTTTTTAAATGTCCAAGTGTAAGTTAATCGAAAAAATCCTTTTTTTAGTAGAAAAACACCGTTTAAAATAAATAAATTATATTTAAATTTAAAAAAATGCCTAAATAGTATTATTCATTATATTTGAAATCACTATGCCAAATTTGGAAAAGAAAATACTTTTAAAGAAATAATTAATTTCAGCTATGCTCTTCCATATACAAAAAGTAAGCATTATGGATTGATTTAGCATTTTTGGTTGAATTTAATATGGTGCAAAAAAATGAAGGAAAAATTATTTCCAATATTTGGTTTAATTAATTTGGTCGAATATTTCCTTTACAAATTTTTATTAGTCACACAAAACTGAAATTCATTATGTTTGGAGGTTGGGACTTGTCTATAAATAAATGACACAACAGGCAAAACAAGTTTTATTACTGTTTTTAAAAAAATTAAATACCTTCACAATATTCTACAAAAAAAAAGAGAACAATAATTACAAAAGAATATTTTTTATTATATTGCACTTTTATAGTTAAGAAAATAAACTTAAATCAACAAATATGCTACCAAACATGTAAAATATAAAAATGAGACATTCTCTCAAAATTATTTACAAACAATACAAGCTCCTTCTCAATACAATAAAATTTAAAATAGTTTTGGTATGTTGCAATAAATCTTAACATTTAAATGCTCCCTCATTCAAAACCACAAACCGATTGCAATCTGGTAAAATAGGAACATTTTAAGGACCATGTAGCAAATAAAATTGCAACTTAAATTTTGCTGGAATATATAGAAAACACAGTTTAAATGCTTTTTCCAAATACAATAAAATTCAAAACAGTGTAATTATGTTGACTGCAAAATTATTTACAAACAATTCAAGCTCCTTTCTTAATTTTTTTCAAAATTCAAACAATAGTTTTTGTGTTGCAATATATCTTAAAAAGTTTTTGTGTTGCAATATATCTTAAAATTTAAATGTTCCCTCATTCAAAACCACAAAAATTTACAAACTGGTAAAATAGGAACAATCTAAAGACTCTGTAGCAAATAAAATTGCAACTTAAATGTTGCTGGATTATATATAAAATACAGTTTAAATGATTTTTCCAAGTACAATTTAATTCAAAACAGTGAAATTTTGTTGACTACAAAAATTGTTTACAAACAATTCAAGCTCCTTCTTAATACAATAAAATTCAAAATAGTTTTTGTATCTTGCATTAAATCTTAACACAATTTACAAACAATTCAAGCTCCTTCTTAATACGATATAATTCAAAATCTTAAAATTTGAAAGTTCCCTCATTCAAAACCACAAACCGATTTCAATCTGGTAAAATCGGAACAATTTAAAGACTATGTAGCAAATAAAATTGCAACTTAAATTTTGCTGGAATATATAGAAAATACAGTTTAAATGCTTTTTCCAAATAAATAAAGTTCAAAACAGTGAAATTATGTACAATACAAAATTATTTACAAACAATTCAAGCTCTTTCTTTCTTAATAAAATAAAATTCAAAACAGTTTTTGTATGTTGCAATAAATCTTTAAATTTAAATGCTCCCTCGTTCATAGCCACAAAACATTTTCAAACTGGTAAAATACGAACAATCTAAAGACTCTGTAGCAAATAAAATTGCAACTTAAATTTTGCTGGATTATATATAAAATACAGTTTAAATGATTTTTCCAAGTACAATTTAATTCAAAACAGTGAAATTTTGTTGACTACAAAAATTGTTTACAAACAATTCAAGCTCCTTCTTAATACAATAAAATTCAAAATAGTTTTTGTATCTTGCAATAAATCTTAACATTTAAATGTTCCCTCATTCAAAACCACAAACCGATTTCAATCTGGTAAAATCGGAACAATTTAAAGACTATGTAGCAAATAAGATTGCAACTTAAATTTTGCTGGAACATATAGAAAATACAGTTTAAATGATTTTTCCAAATATAATAAAATTCAAAACAGTGAAATTGTGTAGAATACAAAATTATTTACAAACAATTCAAGCTCTTTCTTTCTTAATAAAATAAAATTCAAAACAGTTTTTGTATGTTGCAATAAATCTTAAAATTTAAATGTTCCCTCGTTCATAGCCACAAAACATTTTCAAACTGGTAAAATAGGAACAATCTAAAGACTCTGTAGCAAATAAAATTGCAACTTAAATTTTGCTGGATTATATATAAAATACAGTTTAAATGATTTTTCCAAGTACAACTTAATTCAAAACAGTGAAATTTTGTTGACTACAAAAATTGTTTACAAACAATTCAAGCTCCTTCTTAATACAATAAAATTCAAAATCGTTTTTGTATCTTGCAATAAATCTTAACATTTAAATGTTCCCTCATTCAAAACCACAAACCGATTGCAATCTGGTAAAATAGGAACATTTTAAGGACCATGTAGCAAATAAAATTGCAACTTATATTTTGCTGGAATATATAGAAAATACTGTTTTAATGCTTTTTCCAAATACAATAAATTCAAAACAGAGAAATTATGTTAAATACAAATCGCAAAATGCCGGAATGTGAAATCAGAATTTTTCAGGAACAAAATATGCAAGTATATATACAATGTCGAAGTTATCTCTTTTCACAGACACGTAAATGGCTATAAAATGTGTCAGTGTGTGGAATTGTCTTTGTGGAACAAACATGTAAAATGGAAATGAAATATTTTTAGCATGAAAACTCATAGCTTTTAAAAAAAAATCTATATAAAACTAATTAGCAAATTGTGTTTAATAGTAGAAAAATTGAAAAAGCTTCAATAAAATTCTCTTTGGTTAATGAAGAAATAAATATTATTTTCTAAAAATGTACATATTAATATTTAAACTAAAAAACCTAAATGAATTTAAAGTAATTAAAAGTTAAAACCTTGACAAATATTTAAATTTCAATTATTCCAGTTTATTTTACTTTAAATTTAATTCGAATTTATTTTTAAAAAATCAGTTAGAGAGCGAAAATTTTCAAAAAAATATCTTCACAGGTAAAAAAAAATCGAATGTATTGTAAACGAATGATTTACTTAAAAAAATGGTATGACAAAAAATTATTAGAATAATCTTGTAGAAAATTGTTAACAAAAAAATAAAAATTTAAATGATACCGCAATATAAATAAATGTATTTTTAATTACTGAATTTGCTGGCAAAAGTAATTTGGTTCTTGCAAATTTGGGATTTTTGAAAAGAGTTTATAATGGTTTTTGATAAAAAAAAAAGCGTTCAATAACATATGTAATCTTAAATTAATTGGAAACCAGGCCAAAAATAAAACTTTTAATTGAAAGAAATGTTAATTTTAAATAAATTTATTTTTTAAGCAAACGTGTTTTATTTTCTTAGCACATTGACTGTGGTTACTTTGAAATACCTCGATAAAAAAGTAATGAAGAATCCAAGCGTTTTGGTTCAAGCTATAATTTTACTGGTGAGGTTGCGTCCTGATGTAGGAAACTGTACGAATTACTCCGAAAAATTTTAAGAATATATTTTTTTTTTCAATTTTTTAATACCTTTCGGAAAGTTTAGGTAGAGTTTAGGTTTCAAAAAGAATGAAATTCTTCAGTAGTATGTAACGTTATGCGTAATCCCAGAGCGATTTATTATTGTGCAAGTTGTAAAACTTAGTGTAAATTATAATACAATTGACAGGATAAAATTTTCCTTCATTTCAGTATATATGGCAATACGAACAATGGTGGTGTGTTTGAAAAATGTTGGATAATTTTTTTTTATTAACAAATGAATTTAAAAATATAAATTTTAAAAATAAATCTATTTTGCTTGAAATATACTGGTAAAGGGTACTGTAGTGGTGCTGCTTAATACTATTTTTATTTTCTACTGAAGTTCATAAAACTTAAAGAGGTTCAGTTAAAGGTGACTGCTTGATCAATAGCGGTAGATTCCGCATCTATTTGGTATGTGCAGCAAAGTTAGATTTAGTTGCAACTTTGGTATTTATGTTTAAAATTAAAGAACTATTATAATAACTTAAATTTTGCGTTTGGTTGGTATGTGATTTGTCTTTGGTTTTATCTATCTTTGAAAAACAGTTTAATAAAACCGGTTTTTATGGTTCGGTAAAGCCGATAAACCGGTTTTTGAAACACCGGGTTTTTTTTCTAAAAACCGCCATCCCTACCGTTTCTAATTTGGTTGGCGGCGTGTAGATTAAAATTATAGGTTGAAATACGCCTCTTCATAGATGTCCTCAAGAGTTCCATATTTTAATTTTAACCATAATTTGTGCATTTTAAGTGACATTCTACTTGCAATAGAAAAAAGCTATGAAAGAGATAAATACTATAGAAAAATAATGTTTTTTTTTCCCTACTTATAGGTTCGTAGAAGTTGAGTCCCATTATAGTTTGATGTTTATAAAAGTTAAGTCGCGTTATAGTTTGATGTTCGTAGAAGTTAAGCCCCCCTACAGTTTGATATTCAGTTAAAAGTGACTGCTATAATAACAGAGAATTCTGCATTTATTACAACTATAGATTTAGTTACACAAGTTTTTCATTCATATCATTGTTAAAAACGTAACCATTATAATTAACGGAAATTTTGAGTTTGGCTGGTATGTGATATATATCTTTGACTTTAGCTGTAAACACAGTTATTTATTCCTTTTTGTTTAATAATTCTTCTGAGCAAAAAAAATATTAAAAATATATTTAAGTAAAATTCAAATTTGTTTGCGTAATTAAGAGTTGAAATACGTCGATGTTCTCGAGAGTCCCATATTTTAATTTCAATTACACTTTTAGCATTTGAAGTGAAATTTTACATGCAACAGAAAAAAGCTTGAAACTAATATCAACGTAATAAAAATTATTCTTTTTTTTTAGTTGAATAGTTAAAAGGTGAACTTCAATTCTGGCCTAATCGACAAAAATATTTTAAGTCAGTCAAAAAATAAAACCAATGTGTATGCCATTGGCAGCTATAAAGTAGGCAATAACTGTTGCTACCATTCACCAGACAACAAATGGTGTATGGCAGTTCTATTGGTACACCCCAAGTTCCGTTGGCCAAGCGGAACCGAGGCGTGCAGAATAGAACTGCTAATTTGCCCCACCCTCAAATGAGGTTTAGAATTGAATAACTTGGTAAAATATTTTGGCGATCAGGCCATTGAAGATAACCTTTGTAGATTTTTAAATTTGATTAGATTTTTAAAAAAAAAGAGTCAAAAAACCGAACCCTCAACTGGAAATGAAACCAATAATAATTTTATTTTCATTAAGTTTTTTTCTGTTGCTATTTTGTAGATAAAGACAAACTTCAATATGACGGTTTCTGCAACTGAACAATTGAAATACATAGAAATACGTTTTGTTTTTAAAGTTAGAAATTTTCTTGAAAATTGTAACATTAATTTTTGGGGACAAATTTGCTGAACTCTTGATAACATCTTTTTTTGTTTGTTTTAAGCATTGGAATTATCTTGAAAACTATTTTTAAGTAAATATGTATGAACATATTTCTTGACGCTTGTATTTAGAAAAAAAAATCACATTTCTGCTTCGTAACAGTTAAAGAAAATATTCTTTTGACATTTTAATTACTTTTACTTGCAGAAGTATTGGTTAAATTTTTGGGGAATATTTATTCAAATGTTCCCTTAGAAGAATTATTTTTAAAATCTTTTTTCGGTATTTCGATAATTTGAAACCGGCATATACTTTGCCAGGGCAAATTTGTTGACACTTGTTCTGAAAAGATAATTTCTTATTATTGACCTTAACAGACGAAAAAAACATTTATTTCTCAGTGTTGAAAAAGAAATTGAAAATGATTATTACTACCTCGGTTCTTATAAATGGTTTTTTCAATAACAATCTATTTAAATTGATGACTGATTTAACGATTTTATTTAAATACTTTTAGTTGTAGAAATATGTACACATTTACTTGTATTTTGCTTTAATTTTTTTTTTTCATAATAAATGTATTTTTTAATAAATAACGCTAAAACTTCAACCATTTATTTTTTTGTTATGATTGTTTTATTGCCCGAACATTATTCCTCAGATTCAAATATGTAGAGGGAGAGGGGGTGACGTAATTTTTAAACTGTTGGCCGTTCTTTTTATACGCAATCGCGTTTCTTTTTGGGCCAAACCAGTTCAGAAATTTAAAAGTTTTACCAAGCAGTCACCTTTTCTTTTCCTAAAATTTTTTTTAAATAACTTGTATGTTATATATTTAAGATTTTTTAAAAGTCATTTCTGTTTGTGGTTCAAACTCAAACATTATTAAAAATATTTGCGTTATTTTCCCATTCTTAAAAGGAAATGAGGGGGGGGGGGGGGGGGGTGTGCTCTTTTTAAACTGTAGGCCTATTCTTTTTTACGCGATGGCGTTTCTCCTTTGGCCAAACAAGTTTAAATTGCAACGGCTTTACCAAACAGTAAGTCATCAAATGAAGATTTTAAATTTAACTGTTCTGCAATTTCCTTTTTTTGGGGTGGGGGTGGGGGCGGGATTACCCCTTCTTTTGTTTCGTTTATCCCCCCCCCCCCTTTAATTGCAGAACGATGCACACAATTATCTGCATTTTGCTTAAAGAATTACTTTTTCATAATGAATGTCGTTTTTTAATCGAGCTAAATCTTCAACCATTTCTTTTTTGTTATGATTATTTTATTGGCCGGACATTATTCCTCATGTTCCTTTAGGGAGGGAAGGAGGGTTTGTTGTAATTCTTTAAACTGTTGGCCATTTCTATTACACGCATTCGCGTTTCTTTTTGGGCCGAAAAGTTCAAAATTTTATTTGAGAATTTTTTTTTTAAATATTAGCCATTTCTGTTTGTGATTCAAACACAAACCTTATTAAAAATATTTGTGTTTCTTCTCATTTTTAAAAGGAAATTAAATCCATTTTTAAAAGAAAGTTCATTTTAAAGCGGGGGGGGGGGGGGGGGGGGCTCTTTTTAAACTGTTGGCGGCCAATTCTTCTCTTTTTTGCGCGATAACTTTTCTCCTTTGGACTAACAAGCTTAAATTGCAATAGTTTTATCAAACAGTGAGCCATCAAATGTCGCTATTAAATTTAATTGTTCTGCAATTACCTATTTTTTGAGTGGGGGTGGGAGAAGAGAGCCGGAATGTTTTACCCCCCTTTGTGGTTCGTTTATTCCACCCCCTTTCAATTGCAAAAAAAAAAAAATCTGTATTTTGCTTTGAAGAATTACTTTTCATAAAGAATGTCGTTTTTTTAATAGCGCTAAATCTTCAATCATTTCTTTTTTGGTTATGATTCTTTCATTCGCCGGACATTATTCCTCATATTCCCATAGGGAGAGAGGGAGGGTTTGTCGTAATTATTTAAACTGTTGGCCACTTCTATTTTACGCAATTGCGTTTCTTTTTTTGAGCCGAGCAAGATTAAATTTAAAAATTTTATTAAGCAGTAGCATTTTCCTCCACATATATTTAACTGTACGGACATTTATTACGTTTATGAAAATTCAAAAAAGTAAAACTTGTACATAATAAATTTAAGAATTACAAAAAAGCAATGGTCATTTATGTTGGTCATTGAAAACCAAATAATATTTAAATCTTTTTGTTCTTTCCCCATACTTAAAAGGAGATGAAAGGGCTCAGAAGATTGATCTTCTTAAACTGTAGGCCAAGTCTATGTTACGCAGAAGCATTTCTTTCTTTCTTTTTTTTTTTTGGCCAAACATGCTCAAAAATTTAAAAGTTTTGTAAAAAAAATTAAATAAAAAATGTTGTCCATTAAATGTTGACCGAGCTTGTTTACCTAACGCTACCTACATCTTCGGCCCTTTTTTGTTATGATTCTGTTATTTGCCTAACTTTATTTCTGATATTCCCATAGGTAGAGGGAGAGGGGGTGTCGTAATTTTTTAATAGTTGGCCATTCATTTTTTACGCAATCGCGTTTCTTTTTTTGCCAAACCCGTTCAAAAATTTAAAACTTTTTTCTTTATAGAATTACTTTTTCACAAGGAATGTCGTTTTTTAAATAGCACTAAATCTTCAACCATTTCTCTATTTGTTATGATTTTTTATTGGACGGACTTAATTCCTCATACTCCCATAAGGAGAGAGGGAGGGTTTGTCGTAATTATTTAAACTGTTGGCCATTTCTATTTTACGCAATCGCGTTTCTTTTTGGGCTGAACAAGTTTAAATTTTAAAGTTTTGTATAAAGCAGTAACCTTTTCTTAACATATATTTACTGTACGAACATTTATTACTTTTATGAAAAATTTTTTTAAAAAAATGTATAATAAATTTTAAAATTACAAAAAAAAGCGTTAGTCATTTCTGTTGGTCATTTAAAACCAAATAATATTTAAATCTTTTTGTTCTTTCCCCATACTTAAAAGGAGATTAAAGGGGTCAGAAGATGGATCTTCTTTAACTGTAGGCCAAGTCTATGTTACGCAGAAGCGTTTTTTTTTTATTTTTTGACCAAATATGCTAAAAAAAAATAAAAGTTTTGCAAAAAAGAAGCCTTTAAATGTTGACCAAAGCATGCTTACCTAACGCTACCGACATCTTCGACTCTTTTTTGCTATGATTCTTTCATCTTTTATTTGCCGAACTTAATTTCTGAAATTCCCCATATGTAGAGGGAGAGGGGGTCCCGTAATTTTTAAACCGTCGGCCGTTCTTTTTTGCGCAATCGCGTTTCTTTTTGGGCCCAAACACGTTTAAATTTAAAAGTTTCATCTAGCATTAACCATCTCAACATTTATTATATTAATGAAAATTTTAAAAGTTTTTTTTTAAACTGTAGGCCAATTCTTTTTTACGCAATAGCGTTTCTCCTTTGGCCTAACACGTTTAAATTTAAAAGTTTTATGAAACAGTAAGTCATCGACTCCATTGGCCTAACAAGTGCAAAATTGCAATAGTTTTATCATCAGTAAAATTAGTCAAATGTTCGACCATTTCCCTTCTTTTTCCTTGAGGGGGGGGGGGGAGAAGGCTGATATTGTTTACATTTCTGGTTAGTTTTGCCCTGCCTTTTTTATGTAAAAAGATGTACACATTTATTTGTATTTTGCTTTAAATATTACCTCTTTTCATTATGAATATCGTTTTTTTAATGGCCCTAGATCTTCAACCATTTTTTTAAGAATCTCTTATTGGCCTAACATTATTCCTTATATTATATAGATGGAGGGTTCTATGTAATTCTTTAAACTGTTTGCCGTTTCTATTTTGCGCAGTCACGTTTCTTTTTCGGCCGGACGAGTTTAAATTTAAGTTTTATCAGGCTTTTCCTTCACATATATTTACTGTACAGCTGGGGAAAAAAAAACGCTCCACCCCACGTTTCTCAGCTGCTATTGGACAAGGAACTTTGTGAAAGGTGTCATTTTTTCAGGAAATAGCATAAGGAACTGAGAACTGGCAACACAAATTGTATAAGGGGTCGTCTACATATTAAAATGTGTACCAACTTTGAAAATTCCAATGGCAACGCCCAATTTTTTTTACATAAAAATGTTCAGCACCTTCAAAATACCCCATGTGTAAAAGAGAATTATTTACTTTGCATTATTTGCTAAGCTATAAGCATTCAAAGTTGAACGCCCATAATGTTAAAAAAGTTTCATAAACTTTTATTCATATCTCCACAAATAAAAGGAATTAAAGAAAGTTTTTTTTTTCATTATATACTTCTTAACCTTCCAAAAACAAATCACACAATTTTTTTCATCAATTTTTCAGTTTTAATAATTTTTTATTTAAATTTAAATAATAAAAAATAAAACATGAATAGCAACCCCAATTTTTTTTTACATAAATCGATAAAGTAGATCAAGTAGAACCAAAATCCAAAATTTTTTAATTCAAAAACAATTATTTGCCGAGTTATTGTAAAAAAACTGAAAAAGTCGAATTTTAGGGATCGTGTAAAAAATTACTTGGCGAATTCGATCCTGACTTGCATAATCGTTTGGTGATTGAAAAGCATTTGTTGATAAATAGTTTATTCAAATTATTTATGTCTGAAAAAAAATCTAAAAATCTTTTCTTATTTCAAGTGCATGCAATGTATTTTGTTTGTCGAATTAACTTTAAATTATATCGATTACTATGTTTTTAAATATGTGCAATTTCAAGAAGTGAGTATCAAAAATAAATATGCTAAAATATAATTGGATTTCGGTTTTCAGTACATTTTATTGTTACCACATTGCTTATTTAAAATTATTATTGCCCACTTTCCTTGATTATAAATCATTGCCCAATCATTCCGAATAATTTTATTTTGCTTTCCTTAAAAGTGTGTTAAGATTAAGGTTGTAACCCTCGTGTTAAGGTTGTAATCCTCCCGTTTTGAAATACGTGGTTTATATTACCGATAAAGGTCGACAAATTTTTTAACAAACTTTTTGCAACAATATTAATGAAACAAAAATTTGAATAAAAATGTGAAACATTAATGCAATAATCATGTTAGTCAATGTGATTATAACTAATCGCATTTGGAAATCTGTTCGTTATAAATAACCGTATATGCGACTTAAATTAAAAATAAAACTTTTTATCTTCTAGTCTTTATTTATTTCTGAATTTATAATTTCAAAATAAAAAAAAACATTAAAAATAGCCCTAGTGTAGCTCTAGTGCGACGATAATTCAAACCAAACCCAACAAAAAAAACATTAAAAAAATCACAATATTAGTGAAGAAAGTTAAATTCTAGCATCCGTTGGCGAGATTATGTTAACCCAGTTAGTTTGTTGTTTTGAAAAGACGCAACCCAAATATTACTAATTTCACTTTAGAGATTTCCCCCTAAATGAGTTCAAAATTAATGCTTTAATATCTCAGCAAATAATGCAAACTAGATAATAATTTTTTATACATGGGGTATTTTGAAGGTGCTGAACATTTTTATGTAAAAAAAATTGGGTGTTGCCATTGGAATTTTCAAAGTTGGTACTCATTTTAATATGTAGACAACCCCTTATGCAATTTTTGTTGCCAGTTCTAAATTCCTTACGCTATTTCCTGAAAAATGACTTCTTTCATAAAGTTCCTTGACCAATAGCAGCCGAGAAACGAAGGGTGGAGCGTTTTTTTTTCCCCAGCTGTACGAGCATTTATTATTGTTAGGAAAATTAAATAAAATAAAACTTGTATGTAATAAATTTAAGAATTACGAAAAATCATTATTCATTTCTGTTTGTCACTGAAAACCAAAATAATATATTTTTTTTAATTTATTTTTCTCATACTTAAAAATCGATGAAGGGGAAGGTTGATCTTCTTAAACTGAAGGCCATTTCTATGATACGCAGGAGCGTTTCTGTTTTGGCCAAATATGCTAAAAAAAGCCTTTAATTGTTGACAGATCATGTTTACCTTTTCGTTATGTTTATTTCCCATATTCCTATAAGAGAGGAAGGTGTTGTAATTTTTTAACTGTCGACTACTTCCATTTTTACGCAAGTGCGTTTCATTCTAGACCGAACAAAAAAATATACAGTTTTTACAGTAGAAACCCAATCTTCTTAAGATATGTTATTGTCAAACATCAAGTAAATCCCCAAACAAATTTATTGATTTTAGTATGTTCCTTACATAAAAGATATAATTTTTTCAAAATTTATACTTAACAAAATTGAACTTTTAGGAATGTTGCCATTTCTTTATTATAGTTCATTTTAGGATTGAAATATTCGAAATCAACAAGTATAACTTGCACACAATGATATTAAGAATTCAAAAAAAAAAAAAAAAAAAACATTGTTCATTTCTATTTGAGATTCAAAACCAACAGTATAGCAATATTTTTGCGATTTTCCAAATAGTTAAACAGAAAAAAAATGTCAGTACTTATTTAATTGTATGTCAGTACTTATTTAATTGTATGCCAATTCCTTGTTACGCAAGAGCGTTTCTTTTAAGGTCGAACAAACATTAAATAAGTTTGGTATTTTCTCTACTTAAACTAAAAATTGTTAAGGACAAATATCCGATGCGTTTTCGAAAGGTTAGCCCCTTCTTTTTATAGTTCAACTTTAGGTCAAACATATTCGTAATTTCTTCAGTTTATTTTCCCCAAGTTTGAAATTGAGGAAGGAGGATCGTATTTTTAAATAGTTGGCCAATTCTTTGTAACGCAGTAGCGTTTCATCTTTGGCCGAGCAAGTATTAATTTTAATAGTTTTATCGAACAGTAAATTATACCTCTCTCTCAAGTCTGATCGTAGTTTGTGATGTTGGCCAATTCTTTGTTACGCAATAGCATTTCATCTTTGGCCGAACAAGTATAAATATTAACAGTTTTATCAAAAAGTAAACCCTTACCCCAAACATATGTATTGATTTTAGTACTTCCTTCTCTTAAAATAAAAGTAAGTATTGTACTATCTTTACTCATCAAGATAACAATTTTGAAAATGTTTGCATTTTCTTTAGCCGAAGAAATACCTACATTTTATTCAGTTCATTTTCCCTTCACTAAAAAGATACATAGAAAATGGAGTCGTATTTTTAAATAGTTGGCCAACTTTTTTAAGCAATTGCTTTTATTCCAAACAATTTTATCAAGTACCATTCTCTCATATATGCATTCTAAAACCAGAGCTAGCTTTGAATCCCATTAATTACCAATTTGAATAAACTAAAAAAAAGTAATAATAAAATGTACACTGTTATAAATTGTGTGCTTGCTTTCACCATAATAATGGTTTCTAGTAGCTGCAACGGCTATGTGGCGAAATGTTTCACCATATTTCCGGTATTCAGTCGAACCATTTTTCTAGTTTTGGAAACAGAAACCTGAGAAACGGTCCAACCCAATACCGAAAATATGGTGAAACACTTCACCACACAGCCGCTGCAGCTGCAAGGAACCATTATTATGGTGAAAGCAAGCACACGATTTTTAACAGTGTACAGTACATCAGTAATGTATAATCGTACTTTTTGTGCGTTTCCATCAGGTCAAAAAATTGCTTTTCTAGCAGCAAAAAATAAAATGTCTCTCCCACAAATTCTTTCCCCTCCTAAACTGGACTTATCATGAGTTGACAAAATTCCCGGTGTTTAAATGTACAGTAATTTCTTTTGAGTTTGCAATTATTTTTTTAATTTAATTGCCTAGTTCATGAGTATTCTATAACCGCAGGTTCCTTCTAGTTTATAGTGGTCTCTTTAAGTTATTAGTGTTAGTTCCAGGAAACTTTTCTGTACTTCAAATTGTAATGTAGAATTATTCGATCCCACAAAATTACTTATATAATTTATTAATGAAACTAGCTAATTCTTTCAGGAGCTTCGACACAATTATAAAAAGCATGTTCGCCCAATTCTTTTTTTAAATACGTTCTTTTTTGGTCTTTTTTTATACATCCTCTTTGGTCTTTTTTTTTAATACATTTTTTTTAATATAGAGAGATTCTATCAAGACTTCTGACAAAATGTGTTAATATATTTTTCTTTGGTCCATTTTGATATGAAGAGTACAAAATGTGGTATGCCATAGCCAAATATTTTCTAAGATATTCTTTTTTGACCGATTGTGTTAATAAGGCAACAAAAGTCACGCTTTTTTTTAACGGTGAAAAGTGTACGAAATGGAGGAATTTGGACAATTTTATTTTAAGAGAGAGATTCTTCTTCAGCCGAAAATATTTTGATGACTTTTAAAGTGTATGGTATACAATGGGGAAATCTTTCCTTTTTGATCCTCTTATTTGTTAAGGTATTTCATCTGTGGCCCATTATGTTTAGAGGGAGCGTTCTTTAATTTCATTTTTAAGGGTATGAATGATACAAAACGGTAAATGCTAAGCCATTAGACAAAACATTTTTAAACGTATTCTTCATTGGCTTAGATTTTTACCTTTAGCGCCTTTAAGTTAAAAGCTAAAGGCTTTTCATTTGATGATTTGGGGGGCAATTTGAGGTAGCAAAATTGAAATACAATTTAGGGTCCTAGGTGTGAGCCTTATGGTCGAGCAGGTTCTGCTAATAACTTTCTCTGAGTTTTGCACTAACCCATAAGATTATGTAAAATAATGTGGTTTTTACACCCACTTATTTAAATAAAAAAATGTTCATAAAAAATTGAAGTCCGATTGTTTACAAGTTATATATATCTAGTTCTTATTACTGTACGATACTGAAAAATCACTTATTTCTGTAAAGGGAAAAAATCAATAAGGGAATCAAAAATAAAAGGATGATTCGTCGAGGTGGAGCATAGCTTGTTTGAGGAATAATGAAATTTTGGTTGCCCATAATGTGCTAAAGGCCGCCATTCAAACTCTGAGCACAAACAAATATCTTTTTTCTTTTAAATCTTCGGGAGTAATCTGAGAGAAATGGTATTTTTAACGTAATTGATAGGTCTGTATGACAATAATATATGATACACGAAATGTTCATAGTGGAACGAAGTTCTAACTACGTACAATTGCGCTATATAGTTTCTTTGAGTGCCTTTCTCGGCCGTGGTTCTACAAATGGAACATGTCGCCATCACCAATTACCATTTTATGGTTAAAATGCGATATTAATTCAACAGAAGCGAAAAGTAATACATACATCAGTTTTTATTTTGGCATTGATATGTTTACATCAATGGTACAAACAAAGGAAAATCTTTTTTAAAAAAAATGTGTTTTGTTTAACTGGAATACGTCAACAAAGGCAAAGTTTTGACTTAAGCATTTTAAACAAAAAAGTGGTCTATTTAAGTTAACGTACTTTTTTGCACTTTTTCTGTTCACGGGACGGGGCTACACGGTCCCGTGTAGCCCAGTGGTCCAAAGATTAAATTCAAAGATTCTATCCTGGTCTTTCTATACCACTTCTCTATAGACGGATTAAGAAGAACAAAAAAAAAATAGCAGTTAATTAATAAAACCGTGTTATTGGGATTGATGCGCGTTAGGTCTGTCGTTATCCATAGTCCAGACGCCTTGGACAGTGTTGATCAAGAAGTCAAAAAGGTGCAAGAAAAAAAATATTCTTTCTACCAACGACAAGTTACATTGCACTTAAAGGCGGGTGTATTCCAGTGGCTTGAAAAATCACGCCACGAAAGATACCCTCAAAGGTTTTGTCCTCGTATTCACTATCCTTTAAATTGATTGTCCGGTACAAAAGAAGGCTGCCAATAAATAAAAGACGTATATTTGGGGACTGATGCATGTAAAATTTATCGTAAACCAAGCTTCCGGCGATTTGTACAATGTTAACCAGTGTCTCAGGGACCCAGAAACAATCAACAAGATGAAATTTGCTGGACATCTGAGCAGAATGAACCGTGACTCTTTAACATCAAGAGTTTTCCACTATAAACCAATCGGCACCAGAGCAAGAGGGAGGCCGAATTCAGATGGATTGACTGTGTCGACGAGGATTTTAGAACGTTAAATGTACATAACTTGAGGTCGTCTTCCAACACAAGATCAGAATTAAAGAAGATTCTGAAGAAGGCCCTGGCCCACAAAGAGCTGTCGAGCCAATAAAGAAGAAGAAGAAGAAAACCCCGTTTCTAAGTGGTTACAAACGTTTAAACTGGAACAGACATTTTGTTTATGAACAATTATTCTTAGCCCACAATATTAAAACGGATATCATCTTCTTCGTTTAAGTACAAGATACTTTATCTGCATTCGAAATGTTATTTCTCTACAAAGAAAGTTTTGGGATTTTTTGGAAAAAAAAAATATTTTTGAGCACATAATTCAAAATACCCATAAATTAACATTTTATTACAGTGCACATGTAGTGAAAATGAGATCATATCCCAAATTGATGGAGCTTTATGAAAAACTATCGTCCATTCTTAATTTACTTGCTTTGTTTAGAAGTTTGTATGTGTGTTATTTGATGTTTATGTATGTGTGTATTGGTTTTGTGTTTGTATGAGTTAGTTTGTGCGAATGTGCTTACAAGTTTTCGTTTTTTTTTGTTTCCTTAGTGTTTGTCTGTACAAGGGTATTTGTGGAAATGGTATTTACTTAATTATCTTAGTGTGAAAGATGATTAAAGCTATTGACTTTATTGGTATACGTACATATTTAGTACTTGACGAAGTATATTATGTTTGGTAGTTTTAAGTATTTAGGACTAAGCTACCTTGGTAACTAAAGAATGGGATTTTGCATCAGTCTGACCTATTAACCAAGAACATATGTTACAATGATTTCCATTGCCAAAGGTCTAGGTCTAGTAAGCTACAGTAGTTGCAACAGGCCTTAAGTTTTCCAATAAATGTTTGCTCCAATAAAAAAATGCAGGCCTTAAGTTTTCCAATAAATTTCAGTCAAACTGCCCAAACTTTTAATTTTCTCGATTATTAAATTTCGATGTTACAACAAATTTTATAAGACGTCGTAAAAATACAGAATTAAAATCTTATTTCACAAAATCAAGCTACTTTTTAATTTCAAAAGCTGAATTTCAAGTAATTTCATGAATTACTACTTAATATTTTCAAAAAAAAAATTCCGAATATATATTTTTTTTAAATATATTTTTTGTTTAATATTTATTTTGTATTTACAACTCTACTTATACCAAGTTAGCAAAACAGTGAGGCTTAAGTTTAATCACATTTAAAACTATTTTAAAAGCATATAAAGACGAACTTTATTTTTAGTTGTTCAAGGAGCTCAAATCAATCTTCTTTCACTTGTTCAAAATGCTTATGACTCGGTGTTTATTCTACTTAATTTCACGTATTCCGCGGATACGTGAAATTAAGTCATATTAATGATGCATATCCCGCGGAAATACACATCCTTAATATGCATGTACTTTAACAAGAAAAAAAAACAGTTCTAAGACATAAAATGAAATTTTTTTTAAGTATTTCTTGAGTTACAGGAAATTGGACCCAATTTTAAACAAATTCAAACAGAACATACGGCTTGATTATATTTTCCAGCCTCAGTATTTGATGGTCGAGTCACACAAGTGAATTCAATAATGACTCCTCAACTTTATATGCGATTAAAGTAGTTTTGAATACTTCTTGCTTAGTCTAAGTAACTACCTAAAACTAACACATAACTAGTATAATGCATAGAAATACATAAACTAATCAACAAATTACCATTTTGCTAAGTTGGTGAAAGGGAGTTATAATGAGGCTAATAAATGTGTTTTAATTTAGTCAAAAGAAAAAAAATAAATAAATTTATTAAATGTTTTAAAATAAAAATACATATTTATAGCTCAGTTTTGGTGAAATAAGAGGTTTTTTTTGTAAGGAATGTGGACGAATTCGGTAATTCGTTTTAGAGTAGGCCTCTATCATTGTGTGAGCAATAGCTCAGTTAATTGTAAAAGAATGAGCATGCTTATTTCTGAAATAAAATTTAGAAATTAGATCATAAACCATTGACTCCCCTATGTCTATGCGCAATGGCCCTGATTTTTTGTAAAATAAAAGCGTTAATTTTTCTTGACGTATTACAGTAAGGGGCCCAATGTAAGGGGCCTGTTCCCAATGACTGTGAAAGTTTGATAATGTTATTAATGTATTATAATTTAGGGGGTTCCCTAATAAATAGGGCTCCAAGACACACAGCACACAAAATGACAATAACGACTGTGAAAGAATGTAAATGTTTTTTTTTTTCAATGAATTTTAGAATGTTGGGGGCCCTTAATTTAATGGGGTCCCTTTGTATGTGAGCAATTTCTGACGATTGTGAAGTAAGAATGTTATTTTTTGTAAAATGTAAGGATTTATAAGGCCTATGCATACTGTTAGTGTTGATAAACAAAGTATGGAAATGTGCAATCTCTGTAGCGAAGTTTAGAATGTCGAGGGATCTTAACCAAAAGGGTCTCCTGGGCCCCTGTGGAATGGTTCTCATGATTGTGAACGTAAGAAAGCTTGAATTTTTGTTAATGTGTTATAATAAGGGGTAGGGCTGGGGAGCCCAGTCGGTTAGGCACTCGCCTGGCATGCGAAAGGTGTATCAGGTAGGTGGTTGTTTGGTAAAATTCCACTAGCTTTATTTATTTTATAGCAAAAACCTTAAATATTGAATGCAGAAAATATATCTTGTACCAGAAACTAAAATTTAAATGAAAATGCAGGTTTATCGAAAAGCATTAAAAATTATAAACTAAAAAAAATCTAAATACTTTCAGACTTTGCATCATAGTTATTAACCTGCGTTTAATTGCGTTCAAAATACAAATTGTACATATTTATGTACCCTTGTACTGTTAAGACCTCTTCTTGGCGAGCTCTTGAAATAAGGGAGAACATTGAAGATAAAAAACTGTTGAATAATAGATTGTACCAACAAATGTGTACCATTCATGTAAACATATATGCCATATTAGTGCCTTAAAATACGACTTTTAGACTTGAAATGCAAAACACACAGGGCCTGTTCTAGGAAAACTCAGGCTATAGGCACTACCCATTTTGAGGGCCCTTTTACGAAAAATGTTACATATTATTTCGAGAAGTGATGGTGCTATATGACCTATGTATTAAACTTTTGCTGCAATTATAGTGGCTTTCTTATAAAAATTGATTAAAACAATCACGTTAGGTCAATTTCTCAGTCAAAATCGAGCAAAAAAACAGAGTATCATAATTGTTCTTAGTTTACTGATATTGTGGAGATTTACAGCATTTAGCAAAATAAAAACTAAAATTTAGGGGCTCAAAATTTTGGGGGCACTAGGCCCGGGCCTAAAGGGCCTTGTGGAGGAAACATTACCTTCATTAAAATTTACGCACAATATCAGTAATAACTTTATATAATTTAGTTAATTTTTTTTTTAATTTTATTGAAAAGTAACTCGCTGTATTGATTTTTGAAATAGTCGACCCAATCTGGGCAAAATGTTAATTTTCAGTTCACTTTAAGTTATTCACAATATCAAGCTGTTGGTATCTGTGTAGCAGTTTTCAATATTAGTCGCCATAAAATTTGATTTCAAAATCGCCCTTTTACCTCCCTGTAACAGAAAACTTCAAATTCTCATTCGTAATTTAACAACCTATTCTATTACATTTTATTCTCTCCAAAATGAAACTATTGGTCCAATTTTTATTGCAATTGCATTTAAATTGTTTTCCTGCTTCAAATCCGTTGGCAAAGTTTAAACAATAAAAGTTTTTTATTCAAGTTCCCTTTAAATTATGATTTTAAAAAATTAACTTCGCTGTATTGTTGCACAACTAAATTCATTTTTATTTCTTATTTTTATCGCATTACATTCCACTTTTAAAATTTATCCCTTAACTTACAAATTTATTTTACTAAATCTTATGAAGTATTACGTTGGAACAAAACGTAAAATTCTGACGTTAAAAAATTGAGAATAAACAGTGCTAGTGCAGCGAATTTTAATAAATAGAGACCTGATTTAGAATACTCATAAACGAAATAAATTGGTTTAGTGTCATACCCTTGTACAATGAACAATGAAGCTTGTATCTCAATGCATCTATTTTCTCAATACAGTCATTATTGCATCCCTCCCTCCCTCCCTGGGGATCCTGACTATACTTCCGGTCTCGTAACCGAATTTCAGAACTTTTTGAATCGTGAAGGGCCATTTCGGTGACTAAAAACATTATTGTATAATTGTTTCCAAAATATGATACTATACTGGTTGCCTCAAGTTTCATGACAAACAGATTCAGAATGAATGAAGATAAACAGCAAATACAAAAGAAAAAAAAATCTATCAGTCCTACTAAATTACAAATTTACAGAAATCAGCATTAAATACTGAAATGGAATAGGACAAATTTACAGAAATCAGCATAAAATACTGAAAATGGTAATAGCCCGTATCGGGATCCAACCATATATGAAGCTAACTGCAACCCCCCACCCTCCCGCCCTCCCACGGGTTGCAGAAAACTTATTCAGCAGAATATTAACCAATTTCCATATCTTAACTTCATTATGGGGCTTTGACGCCCCCACATCTTGATTGGGTTTGCTAATGCTAGATGCGGTTAGAGGATTAGTTCCCGGGAAAAAAGCATGAAGATATTTAATATTTTGTTTCCCTTTTTTTAAGTCATAAAATTTTTTTTAAAAATTCGTTGCCACTTTTGATTTTATTTGTGAAAAGTTATTGTTTTTTTTAAATACAATTTTAATTCCAGTGTAATATTTGAGTTAGTTAAAATAGAAAAACCAGAAAAGCTTGAAATGTCGAACTCGATGTTGAGAAAGATTTCGACATTTTTTTGCACATGTTTTTTTTACTTATTTTGGAGGAATTATAAATGTAAGTAGACGTCCTCATCAGAAACCAATCTTACGGAAGGCTAACTGCCCCCCCCCACCCCCCCTCCCACGGATCGCAGACTACTTCCGTTCTAACAACCGATTTCCAACGTCATTAATCGTGAAGGGTCATTTCAGTGACTAACAGCGCATAAGCATTAACATATTATCAAACTATATTGTTTGACTCATGATAAACGTATTTAGAATGAATGAAAATTAAAAGCAAAAAAATAAGAATTACCATTAATTCGACCTTATTTTTTTTTCTTAAAAAATTCTTTAACGTATTTGTGTCGCTTTTTTAAAAGTTTTTTCAATAGGAGAAATTTGCGGAAATCAGTAATCAGTAAAAAACACTGAAAATGGTATGGGCCCGTATCAGGCTAGATCATACGGGAGACTGTCAACCTCTCCAACCTGTCATTTTTTCACTCGTATTTTTTTTACTCGTTTCTGGCGGAGTTATAAATGTAAGTAGACGTCCTCATCAGAAACCAACCTTACGGAAGGCTATCTGCGATCCCCCCCCCCCTCCCTCCCTCATTCGGATCGCAGACTTCTAAAAACCAATTTCCTTAACGTCATTAATCGTGAAGGGTCATTTCAGTGACTAACAGCGTACGAACATTAACATATTATCAAACTATATTGGTTGTCTCATGATAAACGTATTCGGAATGAATGAAAATTAAAAGAAAAAAATAAGAATTTCCATTAATTCGACCTTATTTTTTTTCTTAAAAAAATTCTTTAGCGTATCGTGTCGCTTTTTTAAAGTTTTTTTTCAATAGGAGAAATTACGGAAACCATTAAAAAGCACTGAAAATGGTAAGAGCCCGAATCAGGCGAGATCATACGGGAGACTGCCTGTCATCTCTCCCCCCCCCCCCCCGCCTCTCCCTCTAGCGGTGCGATTTTTTTTTAATTTATAAACTCTCCAGTCCAATTTATCGTTGTTATTTGCTACTATTTTTAACTAGAATTGTTCTCTATCTTGCCCCCTTGTCATTTGTTACAATCTTTCAGAAGTTGTTTTTTATAATTAAATTTTATTTTTATTGTAATATTTACGCTAGTTAAAAAGGGAAAAAAAAAGAAAAACGTGGAATGTTGACAGCGAAGTTTGAAAGGTTTTAACGTTTTAACATTTTTCTACTAGTGTAATATTTTGAGATGTAAGTTTTTTAGTAAGGTTCTTAGCTGAATTATAAATAGTAACAGAAACCAACCTTCAGGAAGGATATCTGCGACCCCCCTCCCCTTCCTCCCTTGGATCGCAGACTACTTATGGTCTCATAACCCCAATTTAGACCATTTCTTTAATCGTGAAGGGTCATTCCGGGGACTTACAGTGTATAATTATTACCAAATTATGTAACTATACTGGGGATGTGTGTTTGGACTGGGACTGACCCCCTCCCTCCCGCGGATCGAAGACTACTTATGGTCTCTTAACCCATTTCTTAGGTTCTCCCTTAGGCTTCCCCCAACCCCTTAGCTTCATTAATCATGAATGGGATTTCAGTGGCTAATTATTAATAAATTATCAAATGTATAATTGGGGTTCAATGACTAACAGTTTTATTATGAATGAAAATAAGTAATTTTTTTCCTATTTTACTTTAAATGTGTATGCGTGAGTTTAAAAAAGTAAGTTAAAGATTTATTTGTTCTGAATTATTACGAAAAGAAAAAAAAATCAGGTTAAGCGAGTACAATTCAAAGTCGATGAAAAAATTATATTCTTCATAAGTATCGAAACGAGATACGTTTTTTAAGTAAATTAAAATTATAAGGTTTTTTTTTTGTAATAAATTGAAATTTAAATAATAAGTTCATTTTTTAAATAAAAATTTTCTTAACACACCACCATTGGGATCGCGTCGCATATTTCGCAATCAATTTTGGCTGTAAATATTTTTAATACCTTTTAAAATATTACGAATTTAGTTTTTTTTTCTAAATAAAAAACTTCGTTAACGTCTTTTTAATTTGGTAGGGTTTAATAACGAGTAATGAACTAATACAAACAACAAACGTTTGTGCAAAACTATAATATTTTTTGCTATTGTATTCGTTTGAATTTACAATTGTTAAAAAAATAAATAAATAAAAAGATTTGGTAACCGAATCTATCGCATACTTAGTCTTTCGGTATAACATAATGCTTAATAAGTGTTCGTTTACAATAAATTTGCTTCCACAGAAATAGCAAGGTTTTAGATTAAAAAAAAATAATTATATGACTTTTGTACACATAAAAGAAAATTGGCCTGGTTTCTGCATTAAAATAAATTTTCGGCTAATTTAAATTTAGTTGGCTCGAAAATTTAGTAAGTTGAAAAAATAACTGAAGAAAAATTTAACATTTCTTTCATAATTGTGTACGATAAGCATATTTGAAAGAGAAAAAAAAGGTTTCATTATTGACGAAGCATCTTTTAATTTAAAATTTTAATGAGAATAAAATTAATCGAATTGAAAAAAAAATAACGCATAAAAAGAATTTTAAGTTCATACAAAAAAGAGTGACTAGTTTCTAATTCAAATGAATTAAATTATTTTAATTTTTAGGATCAATGGCTATTATTGTCAAATGATTAGTTTTTAAATTGCCTATGTGGATATTTGAACTAAAAGAATTTTTTTAAAAAAAGTGGAAAATATTTTTCTGATCAAAAAAATTTTCATATAAAACTAGATCGTCATTCATTACGCCATTTTACATGCCTGTTTGTAAAAAGTACTTGATATTTCCAACCAGTTTAGTTTTTCAGTCTGTGAGTCAACAATAGTCCGGGGTTTTTATCCGTAAGTACTTCACAGATGTTGCTTTATAACTTAGTTGCCTACTAACCTATCTACTTCCTTGCAAAATTGTCCGATAAGTAGAGAAGTGGTGCTTAGATAAGTAGAAGAGGCAAAGAAGAGGTGTAGAAACTCTTTATGATGTGGGTTCTGAAACGAAATCAAAAGTAAATCTAAGAATTTGTTTTCATTTCACATGATAACAATTAAGTATGCAATAGTAATGTATGTAAGGTAAGGATTTTTTTTTGTGTCAAAGGCTCTTGCCAATTTATGTAAAGCTTATGGCAATGTATCACTAAATATGCAAAATTTTCACGACAACTTTTTCAATTTATTATTTATTAATATGATATCGGCAGCTTAAAAAATATCCCAATTAGAGAGAGTGCGCATCGAAAAAATGCTTCAGCGTCCCAACGTTGAGTACGACGACGTCCTTAACGGTTGCGTTATGCTCAGGTGTCGGCTTGTCGATTGGCTTTGACACCCATCGCCAATAGCAACCGTGTAGATCTAGTGCGACCATGGCCTGCCCTAGGAAAACCCGGACTATAGGCACTAACCTATTTTTGGGGCCCCTTTACGGAAAATGTTTTGTATGATTTCCAAAATGATGATGGTGCAACATTGACATGTGTATCAAATTTTGCTACAGTTTTATTGGCTGCCTTATAAATATTGATTAAAAGTCCAGATAGACCAATTTCTCTTTCATAACCAAGGAAAAAACCAAGGGAAGTATCAGATTTTTTTTTTTTTTTAGTTTTCTGATATTTTGGGGATTTACGGCATTTACTACAATAGAAACTAAAATTTAGGGCCCCTAAAATTTGGAAGGCCCGGTACTAACAGGCCTTATGGAAGAGCATGCCCTGAGTGCTACAATAATTCGAACTTGCCTTTTTTTTGCCCCCCCCCCCCCCCCCCCCCCAGTGGCCGACAGGTGTAAGCGACGAGCCTCTCACCTAGATGGCCCATACTATAGACGTATTCGTGCTGATGGAAAGAAAAATCCTCTGAAAAACCATAGGGGTGTCAGCGATTTACGTGCTCGTTAAATCTATGTAGGTGAAAGTCCCGATTGGTGGCGTCAGCGTGCGATGTCGCTCGAAATTTCGATAAGTGCCCGTTCAGATTTAAGAGGACTCTCTTGGGAATTTCACATCTTGAAAATCGTAATGTTATTCCTATGGAGAATATTCGCAAGTCAATTACCGCCACAATTGTATTAAAAGGTTACTAGTTTCTTGTATCATTGTAAAGAACGAAAGGAACTAAAAAGAATAAACTAATTTGTTTTGTGAAAATCACATATTTAGTATTTTTAGTAATTATTTTAAAATTAGAACTTAATGCTTGCTCCATTTTTTACTAACTTCAAATTTTTTTAAAAAATAATAAATATGTGATTTTCACAAAACAAATTAGTTTTATCCTTTTAGTTCCTTTCGTTCTTTACAATGATACAAGAAACTAGTTGCCTTTTAATACAATTGTGGCGGTAATTGACTTGCGACTATTCTCCATAGGAATAACATTACGATTTTCAAGATGTGGAATTCTTAAGAGAAAGAGGTTAGAAATAGGCAGCCGGAAACGATTACATTTCTTGCTTTTAGGGGCAGCTTGCTCTATTCTTACCTCAATTTTGCCTTCGAGCAGCCAGCCTCTGGCTTCGCCTGAGGGCACCCACTCTTTGAACTGGCACGTCGGGAAGGAATCGGCAACCGAGCCTTCGAAGAGCAGCCGGAACCCTGGGGGAAAAAATAGGTCGGATTGAAGCATAGAAATGGGATTACAGTATAATGCACACGCAAAAAACCCAAGTAGGTTTGTAAAAAAATCTGTCACTTAGCCCGCTTCCGCGCAACACTTTTGTTTCACAGAAAAAAAAGGCAGCAAACACAGTATTGATTATATACATACCACTAAATATTTACAAGCGAAACTCGGCAAGTTTCGATTTTTTTTTCCGAAAATTCAATATTTTTTTTTAGCGTTTGTAAATCATTTAATAGTCAAAAAATAAATAGATAATATTTCATTATCAACATACAATAAATGAATCACTTTTTTGAATACGTTTGATGTCATTCCAAACTAATTTATGTAGCAAATAGATATTTATGCTACTAGTGCGAAAAGTAATGCTTTTTAAAACAAGTGGATTTTATTTCACGAGCGAGGTACGAGCGAGTGAAATAAAGACACGTGTTTTAAAAAGTTTACTTTTCGCACGTGTTTCATACACTATTTTTTATAATTGCGTGAAAAAAATCAAATCTCATAGGTTCAAAAATAACTCACGTGCTAATTAGACTAAAATAGACTAAGAGATGTCAAGGAAAACAACCAATGATCTCGCAGTTCGGAGCGCGTGACGCTATAAAAAAAACCAATAAGCGTGTTTCAACATTTTGTCAAAGAAAGCAACCAATGAACTCGCAGTTCGAAGGGCGTGACTGAAGAAATATTCCAATCGCGAGAAAAAAAATTCATTGATTCAAAAATAATTCACGCGCATAATATTTTTAAATACAGCAGATCGATAAATCTTTGGATTTTATGAGTATTATCAAATCGAAATTTTACTTGAAATGTTGGCATCTTATAAAAAGAGTGCGACAAAGTCTTTTTTTCACTGCTTTTGGGAGAAAAAAGTACTTTTTTTCACTGTTTCATAAAGTCTAGCTTTGTGCACGCGTCTGATATTGAAATTATAATGTAAAAGTCGGCTTTTTTTCACGCAATTATAAAAAATATTTTTTTGAATTTATTATTTAAAAGAAGTGTAGGTGTTTGTCGAGCGTAAGGAATTATATGGTTCGTTTGGTTGAAAATAATGTGGCACACTAAAACTACACATGGGGTTGCTGAAAGGAGAATTATAGTTAATTCCTGCACTCTTAAAAGTGAAAGGGGGAGTGAAATCCCCACCAGAAGGAGAAGTGCATTTTCGACACTGGAAAGGAGTGAATATTAACTCAGACTGAGTTAAAATCACTCGTTTGGAGTGATCCTGTCGGGGGTTTAAGGGGTCTAAGGAGTCTTAAAAATGTGCAAAGAAGGAACTACAAAGCATAGTTTGATCTTTCATGTAATTTTTTAACTACTCAATATACAAGTATAATTTTTTTATATGTAATTCTACATGATTTATTTAATATGAAACAAATTTTAAAATTTATGAAACTTTAGCCAAAACTAAAATAAATGATATTAAACATAAAGCTATTTGAACACATTGTGATTAGGCTTGCGCGGCAAATTGTGAGGTCAAAATTGAAGACATGACCAAGAAAATGACTTTATATTGTGCAAATATGTACAAACAAAGACTTATACCTAAATTCTCAGCTCAATTTTAATTAGAATTTATTTTAAGAACTTTTTTCTAAAAAAATTTATAAAATATTTTGAATTTCGATTTTAAAAATTTTTAAAAATTATTTCTAATTAAAATTGAGCTGAGAATTTAGGTATAAGTTCTAGTTTGTACATATTTGTACAATATAAAGTCATTTCCTTGGTCATGTATTCAATTTTGACCTCACAATTTGCCGCGCAAGCCTAATCACAATGTGTTCAAATAGCTTTAAGTTTAATGTCATTTATTTTAGTTTTGGCTAAAGTTTCATAAATTTTAAAAAAATTTCATATTAAATAAATCTTGTAGAATTACATATAAAAAAATTATACTTGTATATTGAGTAGTTAAAAAATTACATGAAAGATCAAACTATGCTTTGTAGTTCCTTCTTTGCACATTTTTAAGACTCCTTAGACCCCTTAACACAGAAAGGATCCACTCCTTTCGGGGAAATGCATTTTCAAGACTGGAGGTGTGAAAATTTACTCAGACTAAGTTAAAATCTCTCGTTTGTTTTAAGAGTTTGTTTAACCTCGTTGAACGCTATAATTTAAAAAAAAAATAGCTATGCAATAAGAGTGAGCCCTTTGGAAGTTCAAACTGCCTTTCACCTGAGAAACTGTTTCTAAATTTCAAAGAAATTTTCGCCTGTAAAAGCAATGAATAGCCAAATACAGAAACTAAGGCTCACACCCAAAATCTTCCTTGCCTTTTTTTCGTTTTACGAGTGATAGTTTGGACTCTTCTAAAACGTCATAGATGTCAAAGAAAGTGATAGGAGGATTATATGAATGTGAACCCACTGAACTGATCTGAACCTCTGGAAGGAGCATTCCATGAAAAGCTGGTGAAGCTTATTTTTGGTTCACTTGGCTACAGTTTTAGGGAGAATATGTGACACATTTGGCATGAATTCGCTGATCACAATTGTCACTTGACATGACAGTTTGCATTGGATGTTGTCAGTAGCTCGCCAATAGTATACTCTATATATAATAGTATAATGGTATGGAATTTTTGTTTGAAGATTGTTCCTGCAATTCTATTTTATTAAAAGTACATGTTTCCGAAACTTCAGAAAGCAATAACATATAAATTTTCTGTTTAAAAAATTATTAAAAAAGTTGGTTTAAAATGCCTTTTTTAACATGTAAAGTATCGGATTGGTGGAAAAAGTTGGGTTGCTCTTACAGGGTTTCCGGGCTTCAACGTTATTATTGGCGAGCGATTCGATGCTACTCCCAGAGTTTCGGTTCAGTTCTGTGAGTGAACCCGTGTGTAATGTGTAGCTCAACCCAAACCAGAATTCAAAATAACGGTAAATGCTGCTTACCGCAGAACTTCGGGGAATTCTTTGAGTTCGATGTCTGGCTCCTGACGCCAGGCTTGAGAAACGAACTCCATTCTAAATTGACGTTCAAAATTACTAATGTTTTGTTGACTTTCAGGGTTATGTAGTCTGTAGTTCGCCAATCTCTCTGGCCTCTTGTAAGGTTTTCTGGTGGTACCTCTGATGTTTTGGCCTGTGTGAGAAGAAAATGATTTTAGTGTTGGTAGGTAGGACATGTATTTTCAGGTTTGTGTGCTCGATCAAAGATCTGCTTATAAACGTTCGTCAAGACAGAATTTTTACTGACTCATATAGGAAAAGTGCACGCAGTGCGAAGGCAGGAATCGAGCCAACGCAAGGTACGGTGCTGTGACTGTTATCATAATAGGCTGCGATCAAACCTACTGAGACGCCATGGGCTTTGTTGGTGTTGTTTAGCACACACTGCAAAAGAAATTCGTGTCGAAATCTGTAAAAATCTTTCAGTAGTAAATACGGTAAATTAATATGAAATACGTTTTTACTCATTAAATATTAGTACTTAAAAAATATACACTCTTAAAACAAAAGAGTGAAATCCACTCCAGTAGGAGAAGTGCAGTTTCGACACTTTAAGGGAGTGAATATTAACTTAGACTGAGTTAAAATCGCTCGTTTAGAGTGATCCTGTCGGAGATTTAACACACAAAGGATCCACTCCAGTAGTAGAAAAGCATTTTCAAGACTGAAGGAGTGAAAATAACTCTGACTGAGTTATAATCGCTCGTTCGTTTTAAGAGTGAGTGGTTTCGCGTAATGCGTTGCTTCGAGATGTGCGAGAAAAAATAGTTGGTTAGGTAACAGAAGCAAAGTAATCAAGAAGTTAGGGCTAACATGACCCTGCAAAAGAAATGGGCATCACATTAGCTTTTTTAAAACTGTAAAGCCAGTAATCCATTCACGCTGTAGCTATGCTGTAGCTGGATTTTGTGACGTCATTTGCTGTATCTAGCATGGATGGAAGTTTCTTGACTTATGGGTTATTTCTCTTAATAAAAAGTAAACAAACAAGAATATTAAGTTAAAAACCACGGACAATTAAAAACTAAATGACTCTTATGACTGCTCATGCCCGAAACCAATTTACAGCTTTGATATCGCTTGGAAAAAGATTCAAAAATCCAGTTTCAGAAGTACAGCTTTGACCACACGCGCATGCGTACTAGTGACAATTACGTCACAAAATCCAGCTACAGCATAGCTACAGCGTGAATGGATTACTGGCTTAACTGAGTTACTATAGACCTACGCTCCGTGCCACCGTAACTTGGGTAAGCACAAACAGTAAAAAGGAAGAGGAAAAAGAGCGGTTGGTCCGTTAATTGAAAGCTCTTGTAAGGTAATATTTACACACAATGATCTGAATACGATTTAACCGAAATTCACTTTTCATTCTGATAAAATTGCCAAATTTTCTCAAATACCATTGAAATCGGTTTGACCATGATTGAAATCCAGACCTTAAACGAAATTGTTTTAAACATGTTTTCTGGGTGAATTCTCAAATAATTTATGAAACTCTTTACATCCGCTGAAGGATCTTCTCCATAGCATATTTCTATTTACCCAACTTAGGTTGGCAAGGAGGAGTGTAATGTAAATAAAAAAAAATTCTGTATTGAATGTGGTAATTTCCAGTTAAATTGTTTGGCTAGTAAATATCCAGAAAAGTTCTGTAGATAACTGTAGTAAACTGCAAACGAATTTTAAAAAACTTTCATACAAAGACAGCATGAAACGTTTAAAAACTTTGTCAATGCAATCTTGTAGTAGGGCATCTGTAAAAGTTGTTTCATGTTTATGATACACTTTTGGCAGTGAAACAAACAAAGTAACATACATTAGTGGAGGAAGGATGCCGCCATCTATCTATTCAAAGACTTGTTATATTCCTTCAGCCATTTATATATATGTAATAAACATTAATTAAACTTCATAAGAACAATTAATTTAAATATGTTTTATCCCGTTGAATTCACTTATAATTAGATGAAGAAGTTTATTAGTGGAAGAAAGTTTATTTGTACGTATGATACTTCAAACTTTGGTACATTTATATTTTGCATGCACAAATCTAGCCTAACGGAATCTATGGCGTCAAACTGAAATTTTCGGTGGCGAGGTTGCCATTGTAAATATTCCGTTAGGCATCGATTGTAAGTTTTTGCCGAGTTTATCGCTTGCGCCTGCGAAACGGAGAAGTATACCGAAAATTGTTTTATCAGGGTTCTCACTCTTATTTTAAAATAAAAATCAAGGAGTTTTTAAGGACTTTTCAATTACTCTCAAACTTTTTCAAGGACCCTTAATCATAATGCGTCGATTACTATACCTATTAAATCAACCAAACATTAAAATAAAATAGCGTTCGAAATACGGCCGACGCCAGTGTTATGGCCAACTATATCAGAGGAAAACTATTTGGCAAAAATATAAGTGTTTATATATAAGCAACTTTGTACCGAATGCCGAAGTGATGTGCGTCATTTCAAGCCAACTTAAGCAATGTTTTAAGAAATGTCTTCTCGAAAATGTGAAGGTCGCAAAATAAGAAAATCAAGGACTTTTCAAAAACAATTATTTGTCAAAATCAAGGAGTACTAAGGGGTACTTTTTATCAAAAAAATCAAAATTAAGGACTTTTCAACACTTTTTGGTAAAAATCAAGGAGTATTAAATAGTCCTTTTTTGAAATTGAATATAAAAATCAAGGACTTCTTAAGAACATTCAAGGATCCGTGGGAACCTTGTTAATACAATTTTATGTCTTTTTTATTTAATAAAAATTTGTTGCTATCACACATAAAAAATTTTGAATTAAAAAACTCGATTAGTCGTGAGTCATAAGAGCATGAGTCTTATTGGTTCTGCAAACTTACTATCTTGCTTTTTCACTCACCTCTTTGTATGACGGAATGCGATTTGATTGAAAATCAGAAATAGAGATTTTGTGCTTCTACAAGTTTTGGTTAAAGATCATTATGTCCGTCCGTCCGTCTGTCAGAAAAAACTCTATAGCATGCGGATATTGAATATGGCATGTTTCTTTCATTTATGGTTTTAAAGTTAACCAAATTAACTCTTTTCGTATATAAATATAATTATCCTTAATTATGCGCATTGATTTATTGAGCAGTAATTGAATGTGATTGAGCAGTAGTGAGTTGCACACCCCGACTTTTTCTGACGATTCCTCAACTCTCACTGTCGCTTCATTTTTCGATGATAAAGTTCTAAACATGTTGCAAAATGACATAATTTTTTGCCACAATGTATGCAACACCTCTATTTCATTTTATTGATATATTTTAGATTAAGAGGACTCCCTTGGGAATTCCACATCTTGAAAATCGTAATGTTGTTCCTATGGAGAATATTCGCAAGTCAATTACCGCCACAATTTTATTAAAAGATTACTAGTTTCTTGTATCGTTGTAAAGAATGAAAGGAACTAAAAGGATAAAACTAATTTGTTTTGTAAAAACCACATATTTTGTATTTTTAACATTTTTTTGAAGTTAGCAAAAAATGGAGAAAGCATTAAGTTCCAACTTTCAAAAATTATTAAAAATTCTAAATATGTGATTTTCGCAAAACAAATTAGTTTCATCCTTTTAGTTACTTTCATTCTTTACAATGATACCAGAAACTAGTAACCTTTTAATAAAATTGTGGCGGTAATTGACCTGCGAATATTCTCCATATGAATAACATTACCATTTTCAAGATGTGAAATTCCCAAGGGAGTCCTCTTAAGGAGAAATAAATCCATTACTAATTTATATTGACGATTGAAGACGGTTTTACAATTGGAAGATAATTTTTATGTACATAAAAATAATATATTACCCTGCCCACGTCTTGTTGCTTCTGCATCTCGATCTTCAGGAGAAGCTGGTCTCAACCAGCGGCGGATGCGAACTGAAAAACAAATTGACATTCAAACACATTGTATGCAACTGTGGCTATAAATATAGATATAGGGTACACTAACCAGTGAATGAACGCTTAAACACAATTTGTTTTAAGAAAATTCATACATTTTAAGAAAATAGAGCTCTAGTGGGTTCATGACAATGTTAATACATCTGTCATTATATGTGAATTATATAAAAAAGAAAAAAGGAGGTGGCTTTATATTGCATTGCTTTGGGTGTTTTGGGGGTCCAAATAAAAAGTTGTACATAAGTCAAGTGAACGAACAGTTTTACCAGTGAATGAACCCAAAAATGTCCAGTCAATAAACACTTTGGATTTTAATTAATGATCAGGTGTCTGATAGTTTCCTACTACTAGATGAGTGGAAGTCAGTGTTGCCGAACCTAGAGGCTCCCAAGGCTAGCTCCCTAACCATTGCGCCGCCGGGTCGGCAGCCTAGGTGGTGTGGTATGCCAACCCACTTCCTCCAGCTTTAATTATAAAAGCACCGTGGTCCACATTTGACCAACGTATTTGAAATGTTTTTTTAGAGATTCCCAAAACCACTTATTATTGCGCCATTTAAATTATCTATCTCGTCAAATATATCTTATTACGTTTTAAAGGGGTTCGGTATGTTGTATATCGGAAATGTTAAATTAGCCAATTGCAATGTACCTTTTCACAATAGCTACTGATCATCTTAAAATTTTCTGTGTGTGTTATACCAACCTTATATATTAATCTGAGGTTAAAAGTTTTTTGTAAATAAATGTTAGATTTTTTTTAATAAAATAAGTTTTAAAGTACCCAAAAAATAGTGAAATTTCTCACTTTTTTGCCCCATAAAATTTTTTTCACCTAAGTTTAATTAAAATTTATAATCTCAGATTAATCTATACTATGCATTACATCAGTTTTTGAGAAAAGGTACATCGAAGTTCAAAAAATCAAGTTCTGAGAAAAACGCGTTTAAGTTTTTATTGTTAACCCATTTCCTTACGAAGCCATGACATTAAAATGGCTTTTAATGTAAAAAATATTTTTCCAATCGTCTTGATACTTTGTGACATTATTAATAAAGATTGCAATAGTATTTTAAGCCAATAATTTTTGTTTTGATATTTTCACCGATTTTGGGGTACTGAGCCCCCTTAAAAATAATTATATGCATCCTGGTATTTGATTTCTGCAACGTATAATCAATCCATTAATATGTAAAAAATATTTATATCTTACTGGGTCCACCAGCGGAACTGCGTTCCATGGCAGCACCTGGATGTTGAGAGATGCCCCTGTGTGTTGAGATAGTTTGGGGTGGAGATTGTGGCAGAACCTCGATGGTATCTGCTACGTTGGCAGCAACTACATTAAAGAAAAAAGTTACTATTACAACACACCCAACTCATCTGCACTGTTTTGAAACAAAGATAGTTCCAGTACCCTTTACTTAAGTAATCAGTAAAGTTCCTATGGTAGGAATCGACATACATACGAAAACAAAGTATAAAAAATTAGCTCTGCTGTTACAGTTTCTATACAAAAAAAGAATTTTTCGAATCTAACTAAATTTAAAACAGGCAGATGGACAGACAAACGGAAAAGAGTAGAAGTAGATGGAAAAAGTATTAAAACAAAGTCTTTTGTGTCATATCTTTCTAACAAAAAAAAAGAGACTTATCTCTCTCTTAGAGAGTAAATTTCAGGCTTTATGTTTGAATCTTTATTGGAAATGTTTGCTTTAATTTTTTTCTTGCAGAAGAATTTGAAAATTTCGTTTTTTGTTGTTAAAAACGTTTGTCACCAAAAATCCAATTTTTTTGTTTACCGGTCGGTGTTATTTTCCACCAGTCTGTCTTTCATAAGACCTGTCTGTCATAATTTATCTCGTTACGTTACAGTCCGGTTTTAATTTTGTTGTTGTTACTTTATCTAATGCCATGCCTTTCAATTTATATATTTGTCAATCTGTACAATTTACTTTTTTATGAATTCTCTTTTACCATACGATTTTTTTAATGTTACTATATGCCTAAAAAAAATCTATATGCCTATAAAAAATCTATCTTAATACATTTTTGTTCAGGACGCTTTTCCTTGAATCTGTCTAATTAGGGGATAAAAATTAGGGGATTATGGCCAAATAATGATAAAATAGTGAAAATAGTTTATATATGTGATGTCATTTATTGAATAAAACCTTAATTGTGTCTTTGTTTACACACACGTTGCAGGGATGAATATTACAAAAGCTGTTTATCCTAAAAATAATACCGATTTCTAGACTGTTGATAAAAGCCACTAAAAAAACTGCTCCGAATTGCCTAAGCTACTTCAAGCACATAACCTACACTCCTTGCCAACCTAAGTAGGGTAAATAAAAATATGCTATGTAGAAGATCCTTCCGCGGATGTAAGGAGTTCCATAAATTATTTGTGAATACATCCAGAAAACATGTTAAAACATTAATTTCGTTTAAGGTCCGATTTGAATATTATTATTTAAGAAAATTTGGCAATTTTATCAATATGAAAAGTGTATTTTGGTTAAATTGTATTCAGAACATTTTGTATGTAAATATTATCTTACAAGAGTTTCCAACTAACGGACCAACCTCGCTTTTCCATCTGCCTTTCAACTCTTTGTTTTTACCCAAGTTAGGTTAGCACGGAATGTAGATGCTGCTTGCAACCATATTTTATATTAAGTTCCATTAAAGGTGAATGCAAAAGAAAATTTTTAACAGTAATCACTCACATTTATTTACAAAATACTTAACAATTGTCTTAAAGAAAACATACCAGTCATGGGAGGAACTCTTCGTTCCTGGTTATGAGTTTCAACAGCGACCCTGTTAAGAAAAACGACGAATTTTAATCTGACGTATTAATATTTTAAATCTTCAAAAAAATTAAGTGTAATAAACGAATTTACAATATTAAATTTTTATTTCATATTTTTTTTTAATTTGAGTCAATATAACAATAATTTAATGATATCCAAAACTTAATATTAAAAAAAGTTTTTAAAGATGTATTTTATTAGTGAAATAATACTCATTATTGAGTAATTATTATTATTATTAACTGGGTGGACATGTTTAAAAGATTCCTCAGACTGTTTTTCAGATTCTAAAGACTTTTTTTTAAGTGCCAAGCCGTGTACCAAATGCTATGGTTATGTATTAAGGACCAATTTCCTCAATTTTTTAAGTAATTTTTCATTACTGCAAAAGTATAAGTGACAAAAAATAATAATAGAGGCTCATCTGTACGACAAAAATAATTAAGAAAAACAGACATTCTAGTTAAATATTTTGCCGATAGATGGCGCACTGGTGTAGGATTTTAGCTAATATAGGATAAACTTCGAATATGTCCTACGTTATATTTTCTTGTTGCATCGTTAGATGGGAGAATCATGTAAGAATTAAATAATGTTTGTTTTTGGAAAATGAAATAATGGAAAACATAGTAAAAAATAAAATTCACGTTGGAATATTTTTTAAAAAATAAATTTAGCTCGTTTTTCGTGCTTGTATTTTCAAATATTTAAAAATTAATGTTAGCTATTATTAACAAATAAAGTTTCTGGAAATAATTTTTTTAATTAATTTCAATTTTCCCTTAAATTTCAGCTTAAAAAATTAGGATTTTTTTTCTCACTGCTTTTCACCATTTCATTCTGGATGCACAAGGAGTCTATTTCACACTTTTCTTAGAATAAAAAAATATATATTAAGAAGTTGAGATTTAAAGAGTTAATTAAACTTTACCGCTTTGGTTTCGGTGCTGCATACAGATCATCGTCTTCGCTGAGAGGAAAAAGTGGGCGGTTGATGATGTCAGCCTGGATTTGAACTTCCATCCTGTTGATAAGGGAAAATAAAAGAATTTTGAGGACTAAATATTAATAAAGCAGGGTTCCCACTCTTATTTCAAAATAAAAATCAAGGAGTTTTTAAGGACTTTTCAACAACTCCCAAATTTTTTTTAAGGACCCTTAATCATAATGCGTCGATTACTATACCTATTAAATTGACCAAACATTAAAATAAAATAGCGTTTGAAATACCGCCGATGTCAGGTGTTATGGCAACTACATCAGAGGAAAACACAGAAGTATTTGGCAAATATATAAGTGTTTATTGTTCATATAAAAGCAACGTTTTGTACCGAATGCCGAAGTGCTATGTGCGTCATTTTGAGTCGACTTTAGCAATGTTTTGAGAAATGACTTCTCGAAATTCGGAGGATGAGAACTAAGAAAATCACGGAGTTTTCAACGATTGTTTGTCAAAATCAAGGAGTACTAAGGGGTACTTTTTATCAAAAATCAAAATCAAGGACTTTTCAATAATTTTTGGTAAAAATCAAGGAAGTATTAAAGGGTGTCCTTGAAATTGAAAATAATAATCAAGGACTTCTTAAGGACTTTCAAGGACCCGTGGGAACCATGTAAAGTAATTGTAACAAATAAAAGCAATTGCACTATTGGCAATATTTTGGGGTAGAACAAGAGGAGGATGTTATGGAATTGTCGGGGAATATGGAATACTGAAGTTTCAGCAATCTCTCGCTCTGCCATTACGTGAAAATGCCATGAAATACTATGATGCAGTGAGCAAAAAGTCGAACTTCTTGTTGCTGTCGTTACAAAACAAAGTGAGTTTCGGATTTTTGATTTTTTTTTCGGAAAGTATTCAAACATTTATATACCAGTATGATGGTATGATACATATATATTCCAGCTTGTGTGCTTGTTCTGAGAACCGCTTATATACCAGTAATCATGAGACTTAATTATGTGGGCTCATTTTGACTTCATTGGAGCAGATAAAGTTAAGAGGTCTCTCTTGGGAATTTCACATCTTGAAAGTCGTAATGTTATTACTATGGAGAATATTCGCAAGTCAATTACCGCCACAAATTTATTAAAAGGTTACTAGTTTCTTGTACCATTATAAAGAACGAAAGGAACGAAAAGGATTAAACTAATTTGTTTTGTTAAAATCACATATTTAGAATTTTTTATATATTTTTTTTAATTAGAACTTAATGCTTACTCCATTTTTTACTAACTTCAAAAAATCATTAAAAATACTAATTATGTGATTTTCACAACACAAATTTATTTTATCATTTTAGTTCCTTTCGTTCTTTACAATGATACAAGAAACTAGTAACCTTTTATTAAAATTGTGGCGGTAATTGACTTGCGAATATTCTCCATCCATAGGAATAACATTACGATTTTCAAGATGTGGAATTCCAAAGAGAGTCCTCTTAATGTCGGGGATTTTTATAAATCGACTTAAAAACAAGACTACCTAAACGTTATTTTTCAAATATTGTTCTTTAGTTAAAATTAACTGTATTCTGTGAAGTGTGAATAAAGTTACAATAAAAGTAAAAAAAAAAAAATATTCATATTAAGGGATTATCCCATATTACCCTCCACTGGTAACTTACATTTTTCCACAACAAAAATACTATTGTTTCACCTTTAGCATTTTATTGCCATTTGCTATAGTGTGTACTGTTAATGATTGTGTTGATATTTATTAAAAACCAAGAGAATAATTCTTAAAAATATAAATGGTACTCCGTAATACACTCCTCTCCTCTTCGTTTTCTGATTTAATTTATAAGAAAAAAAATAACTACTTGAATATTAGTGATAAGCATATTATTTTTCAAAAATTTCATTGATTATTAGTATATTCTGCATATAACAACATTATCGATACAAAAATATTGATAATTCACGAAATCATCGACAATAATACATTTGTTAACAGTTGATAAATTATCCGAAAATAGTCAAAATATCATTGAAATTGTTGAAAAATGTCACGAATAAGCAATAAAATAGTAATGATAATTATTTATGAAATTATTATCAATTGAAATTACTGTAATTGTGAATCTATCACAAAATTAAAAAAAAAACTTTATTAAAGTTCTCTAATCAATAATTAATATTATTAACCAAAATTTATAATAATCAGTCATTGTGTAGTAAAAATACATGAAACATTCAATAATTATAAACTATTCGTGTGACAATTTAATAACTATTACAAAATTACTAATAAATGCTCGATTATAAAAGCACTGAATAAACATTTTTATGCATCACCAACGTTTACCTAAAACTAGTTATTAAACAAAATTGCAGATTAAAACATCCTCAAACTTCTTTTTTAAAAAGGAAAAATAAAATTAAATTTTACAATTAATAAATTCAAATAAATAAACTAAAAATCAAGGAATTTTATAAGTATCCGCAAAGTTTATTAGTAAATATTTATCACTAAATAATTGAAATTTTTCCTCTTATATAGCCCTTTTTATTTCATTTTTTAAATTTTAAATTTAAAAAAAAATTTAAAAAACGCATAAAAAATCACAATATTCGTAAAAAAGATTTAATTTTAGCTTCCGTTGGCGAGAATATGTTAACCCTTTCAACCAACCCCATCGAAATACTTTCATTATCTTATAGTATTTCATATCAGGTAATTGAAAGTAAAAAATTTCTATAAAATACTAATATCTTATGTACAAGGTCTCCCAAAAGTAGCTTTACAGTTAGTTAGGTATACAGTTATTTATACAGCAACAGTTATTTTTCGAAAGCATGCCTGATTGTTCAGTCAGTTGATTTCATAGGATAGCTGGCAGATGGCGAGATTCGAAGTTTCATGCACTGGAAACACTATTTGCTTATTCCACAAGCATCAAATAAATATTCTGAAGCTATCTCGAAACTAAACGAAACGAAGTCCACGAATCTCTACGCTTTGGATGAGATACGCTGTGGTGCGACTTTATTGCAGCCAACCAACAAAACCAAGCACGACTATCTCAAATGCCTGTTCTAAATAACCCAAAGTTCTTACCAATGGTACATCATTAATTGTAAAGGCTACTTTTGGGCCACCCTGCATAATACAGATAAATCAATAAATCCGAATATTACTCACCTTTGTTCTGCAGGAATATCCCTCATTTCCACAACATTAACCTCTATGGGCTGTTGGTTTTGTTCTTCCCTCCCACGATTTCGTGGGGGACTGGGCTGGGGAGCGAAAATGGCCTCTTCTGGGATATTCCTGTTGGGGAAGCCACTTACGTTGTTGTTTTCGTCAATGAGGCCTGAAAGAAGTAATTATTGATAAGATTTGCAATAATTATTCAAGTCACATATTGAGATTAGGAATTGAAACAAGCCAAACAACATTGCAAATTTAGCCAAAAGTGATTGTACACTAACTAGAATCAATAACAAATCCTCACTATTAATTTATTCTGCCATGAAAAAAAATTATGCAGCATGTTTAAGCAGTTCTTAACGAAGAAGTATAAAATATGTTCATTTAAATTAATAAGTGCAATGTTAATTATTCTTTAAAAAATGACAATGAATAAAATAGCACAAAAAGACGACACAAAAGGGATCATACACTTTGTAAAAATATCACAAAATTTGGAAATTTATTTTTTTTAATTGTCTTGTTGTTTGTAGGATATCCTTTATCCTTAATAACAGCTTTCTACAGTCTGGGCGTAGATGTAACTTAAGTTTTGGTAATTTATGCATGAGACGATCCATTTTTTGATCATTACTGCTTTCTGTTGAATTTTCGATTTAATTCGGTGACTTCTTATTGGTCTTTCATACAACATATTTTAAATACACACCGAGTCATGCTAAGGTAAAGGATAATAAATGAACTTACGCTGTGCTACGCCTCGGTGCACATTTTCGATCACCAGCTGATATTCATCTGGGTCATGTCGGGCATTTTCGTCGTCCCCTGGAAAATAAACAAGAAATCAGTTTATATACATAAATCACTAATAGGGGAATGTATTCAGTGAAATTGGATTATTTTTCCAGAACGCTTCTTCCTTTTCACATTTCAGTGAAAGAAGAACCCAAAGAAAATATGCAACTTTTTTTTAACAAACAACTAAACTGATTAAAAAAACCAAAATTCACAAATTGAAGATTAATCAGACAAAAAAATAATGTTTGTAAAAATATTCAATACAGCAGGAGAAATGTGGCTTAGAAAACTTTTTCATTGAATTTATACCGAGGCATTTTGTTTTGGAGACGCGCGGTCATTTGGGCTCATTTGCCTTTACTAAGCTTATTCCTGGGTTCGTCCTAATGATCCATTGTCGTCATGTTAAGGTAGCCGTATACCTTCAATAACAAATAAAGTAATTTTAATTTATGATTATTAATTAAATTAGTTATAATTAGTTAATGATTTTATAAATTTAATTATTTCAATGGATTAATTAATAATTTAATTAAGTGGAATTAAATGTAATTAAATTGAATTTAATTAAATTGAATTTAATTTAATTAAATGGAATTAATTTAATGAAATGGAATTTCATTTAATGAAATGGAATTTCATTTAATGAAATGGAATTTCATTTAATGAAATGGAATTTCATTTAATGAAATGGAATATAATTTAATGAAATGGAATATAATTTAATGAATTGGAATATAATTTAATTAAATGAAATTTCATTTAATTAATTTGAATATCATTTAATGAAATGGAATTTCATTTATTAAATGGAGTTTCATTTAGTTAAATAGAATTTCATTTAATTAAATGGAATTTCATTTAATTAAATGAAATTTCATTTATTAAATGGAGTTTCATTTTTAAAAATTTCATTTAATTAAATGGAATTTCATTTAATTAAATGGAATTTCATTTAATTAAATTGAATTTCATTTAATTAAATGGAATTTCGTTTAATTACATTAAATTAAATTGATTATTTATCTAAATGGATTATAAAATTAACTAATTATCTAATTTACTTAAATGGATTAAATAAACCTATTGTGTCTCTTTTATGATATTCTTTAACGTTGCAAAATTGTAGAATAAACAAAAATATATAAATGTAAAATTTATATTTTGATTTGTTAAGGATTTTCAGCAAAGTTTCGCATAAAAATGGACTTAAACTACATGACGATGACTAAAACTGTACTGTTATGTATGTTAGGTAACCGACCACTCTTATATATGTGTTATAAAATTTACAGGCTGCATTAGCATTTAAGTAAAAAACAAGCTCAGCTGATAAAAATAGCTATGTTTCAATTTCAAAAACAGACTAAAATAATTACAAGATATGATTATAAACAACCTTAAACAACATTCTGTGTACATAAAAAATACAATTACTTGAAGTGATAGTTTTGTAGAATGTTGTTTTGCGATAGAAAATCCTAAAAATCCTGTTTTGAGGCACACATATTAATGTTTCACGCTTAACGTTTTATTTGCAATTAATAAATATTTTTTAATTATTTAATTTACAACTTGTCAGGTTACCTATAAGATTAATGCTAATTAAAACCATGATGACTTTTTTTTTATCTATTCACAACACAAGAAACAAATAATTTGCATTAAAAGGAAAAATGTGAAAAATGACTGAATTTCTTGCTTCTAAGGTATACGCCCTTAGTCAAATGGATAGATATTTCACAAATGAAGAATACCGTACTTACGTGGAAAGGGACGATTTGCCCTGTCCTCCCAGATCCTCCGCAGTCGGTCGAGGCATATTGTTGCTCCTAATGAGGCATTACGGAGTTGGTTGTCAATCCGGTCGTGGACAATGTTTGATGCGTCCTAAACAAAATGAAACATTAGTCGACGTCGTTTACAAAATCGCTGCACTATTATAAAAGGGTTTTCATTTGGAAGAGCTTATAGGAATATTTTGATGCGTTTTTTTTTAATTCATAAAACTCCACTAAAGTAGTGCTTTTAGAGGTTATTTTTTTAAAAACGTTACTTGTATTTTTTAAAAGAAAAAATTTAGATTACAAAAAGTAAATAGCGTTTTTAAAAAAATAACCTCTAAAAGCACTACTTTATTGGAGTTTTATGAATTAAAAAAAAAACCGCATCAAAATATTCCTATATTTTCTTGACTTAAATGTGAAAACGAGAAAATGGTCGGTCAAGTTTTTAAGCGTGCAATTACATCTGATAGAAAAGGTACTTTCAAACGGTAAGAAAAATACACATTTTTTTTTAAGTTGGCACTTATCATATTTTAAGGAGATAATAACATGTTCATTTACTCAAGAATGTAATTTTTATCAAAATTTACACTTAGCACGTTCTTCAACTAAGCTCTTCAATTTTGAAGTAATTATCTCACTTTTTTTAGAACATCATCGGCTTATTATAGCTCCACAAACATTGTATCTCAAGTTTGAGATTTTGCATGTTCAAAATAAAATATAAAAATATATATTTAAATAACTAGATAACATTTTCGCACACGTATTACTTCGAATTTGAGATTTCCACGTATTTGTTATTCATAATATTGTTCTCTTGCCAAGATAAAAAAAAATATCTGGTACATAATTTTTAAGAATTTCCTTTTTACAATTGCTCCACTTCGATATTTCAACTTATTAACGATAACCACAACGATATGCAACTTATTAACATTGCATTTAGAATGATATGCATTATAATGATTTGAAAGAGAAATTAAAAAGAAAGTTATTTCAGGTAAATGAAATTATCAACATTCGTGAGCTTCAATTGTAAATGAACAATTAAAAATATAATATTATTAATAATTATATAATTTTTGTAATAAGATATAAAACAAACTTTATACTTTAAATTACAATTTGTTAGAAAATATATTAATTTAATAAAATGAAACAATATTATTCATCTAGTTGTCAATTACAGTTTCTCAATTCAACAATTAGTTTCTAATTGGAATTTAACGTCGGCAAATACAAAATAGAGAGAATAAAAATAAATATTATGATCATATATCAATCATATACACATCACAGTAACACAATAAACATAATTTAAGTAATTAATGGCATATTTCTATTAAATAGAAATTAAAGACACAAAATATGAGTTATAATTTTTGCACACAATATTTTATTTTATAATGCATAATGATAATGTTTTTATTTTCAAATACATTTAAGATGCTGTACTATCACATTTTCTTCTCGGATGGAAAATTGCAGCAATTAAGTAATTTTATAACAAAAGAGCAATTGATTAATTGGTTAATAAATTGATATGATATAAAATTACTTATTTGCTGCAATTTTACCTATGAGTTAGAAGATATAATACGAAGAAAATATGATTGTATGCAATTAAGTGCGTTAAAAGTAAAATTATAATTTTAAATATCGCTATTAATGGCGCCTTTGTGAATACCATTTACACATTTATTTTCAAATAATTATGTCATCTCCAATCGTTAACAATGCATGCTTTAAAAAAAAATTACCAATCGTTGTTTATGAGTAATTAAGATACTTTACATTACTTTTGTGTGAATATCACTAAGTTTATTCTACAAATTAAAAAAAGCTGTGAACTTCAAAAAAAAAAAAAAAGTTTTTCCAACGTAAATGGTTCAAGACAATAATTTTCTTCATTTGCCTTATATTTTGAATACTTAGTTAAATTTAAGCAATAAGCTCATTTTCGCACGGCCAATTTTTTGACGAATCTTCATTTGAGTAATTAAATTATGGTACCTGTATGGTTTCAGTACAACTCTGTGACAATCCCTGTTATCAAAATGATTCAATTAGTTTAGGTATTTTACAGTATAGCTCAGTGACAATCCCTGTTATCAAAATGATTCAATTAGTTTAGGTATTTTACAGTATAGCTCAGTTGCAATCCCTGTTATCAAAATGATTCAAAGGAGCTTACCCTCAGGTTGTGATTGTGAATGGCATTATCCACATTTTCTTGAACTTGCTCCAAGTTTAGAATAACGCTCATTATGTTAGGAATAACGCGTTCCGGTGGAATTGGTCGATCTATTGCAAAATAAAAGAATTTATCAACAATAAAGTTAAACAATATCACACTGAAAAAAAAATTCTTGCAAAAAATCCATAATTGTTTGGTAATGGTATTTCTAGTAATCAAACCAGAATACCAGGTACTTAAACCATTCAATTAGTAACCTTACTATTCGTTTTGGTAACCCATTACTAGAATTTCTGGTATCTAAAATTATAGCTCTGTTACCCGTACGTTTGGTAAGATTACAAGTATGAAGTAAGTTTACCAGCACGAATGCTTTTCCTACCATACGCTTTGTTTTTATACGAGAAGCATGGTTGAAATACCAAATTAATTTCCAGAAAGCATCGGTCTTTTACCACATGCTTGGTGATCGGACCATGTTGAGCGCAATGATACCTACCAAATACCACGGTATTAGCCGAAATTTTGACTACCAATACGTATGGTAAATCTCACTCATCAAACACGGTGCTGTGTTGCAGTCGTTTTGTGACAACTCGAAAGAAGTCATATAAGCAAACTAAACTGATTATTCTAGTTCAATAGGGAGTCCTGTGGTCAAAGTCTCAATCTCCGGATCAGAAGGTTATGCGATCGAGTCCTGGTCAATGAAGACCCGCCGAGTATATGCGGAGTACGTGCTTGTTAAATCTGTTGGGTCCAAAAGTCCTGTGGGCGGTCATTGCGCAGTTTCCCACGGGTACAGGTCCCTGGAGACTATTTTCCTCCAATTCAGGAACTACCTCTTAAAATTACATTTTTTAATAATATTGCCATCTTATTTGGTAGTGATACCTTTGTGTACAGACCGAATTACCTACCAAACAATGTGGTTAACATAACCTTATTTGGTAATATTAACTTTGTGCACGGCAATAATACTATTGTATACAGTAATAAAACCCCTATATACGGTAATGAAACCACTACATACAGTAATAAAGCCACTATATATGGTAATAAAACCACTACATAAAGTAATAAAACCAAAAGTGCTACTAAACATCATGGTAATGAAACCATACTTTTCTAGTAACTTTACTATAAAGTCATTAACAAACAGATACTGGTAGATAAACCACATTGTTTGGAGTTCCATATGAGCCAGAAAATACGGTTAGATATACCGTATTCTGGTAGTTGGACTAGAACTTTTTTTTCAGTGCAACTTGCACTAGCTTGAACAGAAGAGTTAATAATGGCGAATGAGCCCGAGGGACCGCGGATCTCCAAAACAAAGTGTGTTTGTGCTAATCTAATTTAACAAATATTTGCAAAGTCAAATTCTCCGGCTGGGATCAGATTTACTAAGTGGTCAACCCCAGTACGATATTTTAAACATTTGGCGATAAAAAAAATTTCCTATCAGCCATTCTCCGAGTTAGCGCAAATAGGATTAAAGGTATTGTTGTTTTTATTTTATTATATACGATTTCAAAGATTTTTTTATTCATTTTCTCGCCAGTACATTTTTTCAAAATGTCATTTTTTTTTTAAATCGTGGTTGTCAAAAAGTCGCCAAATTACCGACTTTTGGAGAGATTTTGGATAGTTCGCCAAGGGTGACCGTTCAGTAAATTTTTATTCTCCGGCTGCATTGAATGAATTTCTCTGTATTGAATATCTTTACAAGCGGTTTTTTTATGATAATTGCAGCTGACTCGCAGGTCTCGATAGTTCGAATTTTTTAAATTGCTCAGAATATTTTGTGTAAAACTATTTGTTAAAATTAAAAAATCTATATTCGAATTAATTTCAAAAATTGAAAGTGAAGGGAGACACATGTAAGTCAGCTATGTTAATCATATAAAAACAGTTTGTAAAAATATTCAATGGAAAAATATATTGTTGCTTACAGAATATTTTTTCCATTGAATTAACACGGGTACACTTTAGTTTGGATATCCGCGAAAGAACATATTTAAGAATAAAAACAATTTGAACCTCGCTGTAAAAAGTAATAAATATAAACACCCTTTACTGATAAAGAAAGGTAGTCATGCTTGTTAACTTAGCACCTTTTGGGGAAACAAACTTGCCGTTTTTGTTAAATAACGGATTTAACATAGCTAATTAGCAAAATTATGGGTAAAATTACGATAAAAAGTTCATTTTCGTAATACGTTTATTTATTATATTTATTTTACGTTAGATAGTCTTGAGTTTTATGAATTATAAGTTACTCTGGAATAAAAAGTCACAGAAGAGAAAAAAAATCCAATTTAAGGTATATGGGGTTTTGTTATCAACAATACTTTAAAAATCACGTGACTGACAAACAAAATCTTTAGTGCTTCAATTCGCTGTTCTGAAAAATTTGATTTCTAGGCCAATAACTTAATACTTTATTAAAATATTCCTTTTTTTTTTAATATATGACAGGTTGATAACTTTAGATATATATTAATTATGATACAATATTAATATGTTAGGCAAAATAATAAAATTGCAAATTAATGCACAAATAATGAAAATCATAAAATAAAAGAACCAAAAATGAGTATTTTTACATTTTTGATGTCATTACTTTTTAAATCAAATATTAACAAAACACCCTTGGTCGTTAACAAAAAAAAAATCTCATGTGAAGCTCTTTGCAACTAGAACCTGTATGCAGTAAACCTGTATTTATTATTTGACATTATTAATTAGAATTAACATTAGATTGCATGATTATACAATACAAAGAAGATAATAAATAAGTTAACAAAAAAATTATTTGAAGCATTCTCATTTTTTTTGTTATTACTTCTTAAACCGAATATTGACAAAATACTCTTGGTAACAGAAAATGACTCAAGTGGCAACGAAAACCTATGCGTCGTAAACTTGTACGTGGTATTTAACATTATTAATTTAATCCTCTAATGCATACTGCTGCCGTTTGGCAACAAGTAACATAATCCACTTTATTCTATTAAAGTAGAGCTCCCTCTCAACAAATTTGAGTTTTTGCCATCTATTACATTCCATTTTAAAGTTTTAGTTACTAATAATCCTCATAGATGACAGTAGTAAAAGTGTATTCAAAATTAAAGAATGAGGCTGTTAACTGTTGTGAAATTACGTTTTTGGCAGTATTCAAAGTATAATAATATTAGTACTAAACACAAATTAATTGTTTTGAAAAATTAATTATAGTTAAATAAAGTTATTTTGAAAAATATTTAGTAGTTTTGATGTCATTATAATCAAAATTGGAATTTTGCAGATATTTTTTGTCATGTGACAAATTTTAAAAATTGTAATTATTTAAATTGTGGGGATGAAAAAAAAATATGCATTAGAGGGTTAAATTCACATTAGATTGCCAAGTTTTACAATGCAAAACAAAGAATAAGTACCTTCGAACGGGAATGCCATTGTGAAAGGTGGTCACTGGTCAGGTTCTTTGGTGCAGAGATGTGGCTGACCTCCTTTTTCTCTATTGAGTCATTTCCTTGTTCAGGAATTCAGACTGGAAACTTCAAGATTGGGCAGCTGTAACACAAGAAAAAAAATATTATTTAATTTAAAATTTATATGTAAACTTCATCGTGCGCCTGAATGAGTGTCCATGGATATACAAATAATTTAAACTGCTTTTTTAGAAACAATTGACTAGAAAATGGCAAGGATGTTTTTAGCTAAATCTCGAATTTGTTTATACACCTTTACTTATTTCTTTTAATTCCTGAAAAAGAAAATAAAAAAAGATGACAACTGTTAATGAAGTATAATTCAAAAAAAGTGAATATAATCAATACCAATAATTATACATAACCAAATATAAGTTTTAGTTGACAGAAAAAGTTGGATTTTGAACTTCAATGAACATATGCAGTAAAGGATTTGATTCGCTAAACCGGGAAAAACATTTTTAAATTATACACTTATCTCTAAATTTAAAATACCTGTGTATTATTAGAATTAGATTATGCTAAATAATTTGAAAATTAAACCATTGTAATGAAAATCGTATAGTATTTAAAAATATGTCATCAAAATTTTACACATGAAATCACATCAATATAAAATAAGAAAGAAGTTTTATTTGAAAAAATAATCAAATTTGAAATCTTGCCTTTCTCCTGAATATTCAATATTTTCCTTATTGAAATCATATCAGTCAGTACCAGCAGGCAAATCAAAACTGATCATCACCATTTCTTACTTGCATTTTTCCCCTTCGTATGCTGTAAACAGACATAACATTTCTTTAAAACTCATTACAAATACATTTTTTATGTTAACATTAAAGAATTGAAAGGAGAACAAAAATATAAACAAATTAATTTTTTGGCAAATTCTCTTTTATAAAAGCATATTTAATTGTGAACCAACCCAACATTTAAATTATTAAAACTCTGCAAATTTTGCACATTTTTATGAACTTCTTTGGCGTAATTTGAAGGCCTTATACTTGTTACACAAAATAAATTACATAAAAGTTGCAACGTTTAAGTTTAACTTCAAACTTATAATAAGCAAAAATGTGTATGTTCAACTTCAAGCTATTAATAAGCAATACTGATAAAAAAAATTTTTGGCAAATTGTGCTTTTTAATGAGTAGTAATATAAATGTACTCTTTTCTGAATATTTTATTTTATGTTAATATTATAATAGTTTTCTTTGTTTTTGTTCATTTAACATTACCATTACGTAACCAGTGAACTAAATAAGTTTTAAAAATTTGTTTACTTTTTCAATTTCGACATTCAGTATTTGATAACTTACAATTTTGCATACTTGGCTAAATTTGTGGGTTTTCAATTAGAAAATAAGGCAACTCTTCTCACTGGAAAGACATACATACAGGAAATAAGATTTTTTTCCAAATAAGCCAAATATGCTCATTTTATTTATTTTTTTAATTATTAAGTATTTAGAATTAACTGTACTTATGTATAAAAGGAATTTCGAATTAAAAAAACGATTCAATCGTAGCCAATTGAGAACTTTGGCAAACCCTTTTAAGTCGAAAACACTACATGAAAATTGAGCCAAACGAATTTCTAGGATTTGAAAAAACAGCTAAATTGCTTGTAGAAAAATTTTATAAGGAACTTCATGCTCCTTCATTACTTTTAGTTTCTTCAAAGTAATATTACCATCGTAGAGTAGAATTGACGTTAAAAAAATTATTTAAAATATCCTTTTTTTTAAGTAAATATTTAGATTTTGGTTTTGTGGCATAAAAAAATAATAAATCAATTTTTTACTTAATCCAAAAAAAAATAATAATAAGCAAATAATTTTTACTAAGTTATATACTTTTATAGAGTACTGTTTGTAGACAAGTTTGTAGAAAAATATGGTTTTTTTTATCTCTTTATTTCCATTGATAAACAATAATTTAGAAAACAAATAGAAAAACTCTTACCTCTTTATTACGTTCATTTCGAAGCATGACCTTACAGGACTAAAACGGACTAAACCATAAACGGACTATAACGAGTATAAACAATACTATATACGATAAACGGACTAACGGACAAAACGGCCTTCGCATAAAAATCGACTTGTCGTCTTCAAGACTTGTCCGAAACTAACTAAACTAACTCTAACTACTTCGACAATTCGGCTTGGGTTTGGAACTCAAGATGCCCCCAAATACTCAGAAATCCAATCAAAATGACCCAAACCACTTTAAATTATTTTAAAGGCGTGGAATTGGGAACCCCCAAACCAATGGGAGATAAGTTCTTTGTTACAGCAGATTTCAGAGTAGGTCTCTTATGTAATGAATAGAGGCAGGTGGTCAAACCGAAATCTGACTCGTTTCGGGTATTTTTAAGAGCAGTTTTTTCACTTTGATATTTTTTTTTAACTTTTAGGAGGTTAGAACTGCAAAACATGCATCATGAACTTCACGTCCATTAATAAGCCCTCAAACTCCTAGAAGAACTTCTAAAAATAAAAAATAATACCTTTTGGTGTTGGCCTACCTGTCCAACCACTGCAGTTTTTTCCCCCGCTATCTAGATAAATAAGAAGAAATGATGTTTTTTCTTTCATTTATGAATAGATTTAATAATTTTTTAAAGGACCATTCTATTAAATTAAAAGAGAAAACAAAAAAAGTTGGCAATTAACAAAACTTATTGTCTTTAATATCCCAATAACAGAGTATTTTAACATTGCTTTTGTTGCTTAATGACTTTAAAATTAACTAAAAAAAATTAAATAATTCTTTGAAGAACTCCAGAATCGTATTGACCCTCGCTCAAAATCTAAGGCTGAAAAAATGATATTTGGATCTTTTTCTATCGGACCCGATCGTTTTCGGAACTAATTAACACGGTCATTGTTTGTGGGGAGGTTTTTAAAAATGTCTCCAAATAAGGACGCCATGTCGCAAGAGGTTATACTATGTTCTGTCTCTAAAAAATAAAACAAAGTTTGTTGCCGAATATTAAGTTTGACAAGATATACTTTAATAATATCTTTTTAATACAGATTTACACTTAGTTAAAGAAAATCTTCTTTAGTTTAATTTAAGCCTTTCCAAAAATGGATTGATAGTACCAAGTGTTGCTGTTCTTTAGTGGTTTATTGTCGGGTCCTGCCTTTCATTGGCTGGTATCTGGAGAGTAGGGCGAGGGTAAATACCTGTTTACCTGTTCCCCCATTCGCTGTAAAATATTTTTTATTTTGTTTACTTACCTATTTCTAGGCGGAGACTATGTTCACTTCCAATAAAACGGACGAATCAAAACATTAAAAAAATGTTCCTTAGTTATTGACTCCGTCATTGGATATTTCCCTTACTGGATTGGATTTTTAAGAAAATCTTTATTTTATAGCACGCTAATCCAATGAGTTTATCGGACCTTCCAGTTTTACTGCTTTAGAATGCTGAAGATCACTATTTGTATTCATTTTTAACACTATCTTAAAGGTAGTCGAATACCCAAAATTCTAAAATTTTTACTATTACTTTTATCTTTTCCAAATTTGGCTTAGTGATTTCAAATATAATAAATAATACAATTTTGGCATTTTTTTTATTTAAATATTATTTATTTATTTTAAAGGGTGTTTTTCTATTGAAAAAGAGGTTTACGCTAACAAGTCTACCACATTGAATTTTCATCCCATAAACATTAATTGTGTGTTAAATTCTTTGTTTTGAACTGATGCATGCAATGACCCTCAAGAGTTACATACAAATTACAAGAAAAGAAGTTGTTAAGAAAAATGTCACAAATTAACCACAAGAAAAAAAGATTTTTTCGATTAACTTACACTCAGACATTTTTTTTTTAAACTTGTTTATTTACACCAGATGTTAGGGGTTCATGGCACAGATCTATATTGAAAAAGCATCTGTAAAAAATTTCAATTAAATTACTGTAAAACTTTTTATGCTAGAAGTGTTAGCGTAACGTAAACCCCTTTTTTTAGTTGAAAAACTCCGTTTAAAATAAATCAATTATATTTAATTTTTTTTGTAAACATTTTATAATTTTGGGTACTCGCCTACCTTAAACTATAAAATTGATTGCCCTTATAACTTCAAGAATTTAATTTCTTAGTTCCTAGCTCTACAACAAAGTATTTTTATATATTCTTAAAGAACCTTTTTTGTTTTTCTCCAAAAACTATGCTAAAAATCAGCCATATATACAATTCATTAAACTGGTTAACAAACTCCCAATGAAAAGTGATTTATTTTTTGACAACCATTAAAATTAAAAAAGAGATTTTATAAGTGACCTTATTATTCGGTGTAATTTCATTGTTTGTACGTGTTTTATTAATTTTTAATTCTTTCATTTCTAATGCTTGTATATTAACCCAATTTTAATGCTTGTATTTAACTTAATTTTATAGTGTTTGTATGTTTGTATTTTATTCAAATCTAATGTTTTTTGTCTGTATTTTATATGAAATTAGTGTCATGCATTTAGTGTCATGATTTTAGTGTCTATGTAATTGGAAATTTTCTTTTCTGTATAGTAATCAAATAAATAGTTTGCCCTTTTTTTGTTGATTTTAATACTCACATTGTTAATACCATTAGCCAACAATATAAGGCTAAAGATACAAAAAGATATCAATAAAAATCGTATTCCATTATAGTTAAAAATTGTAAGTGACCTGAAGAAACAATTAGGTTTGCAACAGATTCTATTACTTTATCCTCTTCTACCCAATAGTTGTGTTCAACAGGGGGGAAAAAGCATCTAACACAGTATTAATTCTATAATAAACATTTACATGCTGAATTTGAATAGTTTCAATTATTTTATTTCGAAATCCATTAATTATTTCTTATTGTTTGCTAAATTAATTTATAGTCAAAGAAAAAAATCAGAAAGTGGATGACGGGCGGACGGATTGATCTCTTCCATTTTTCTAACGTTTTGAACGCAGTGTGGAATTATAAATTAAACGAAAATGTATCATGAAGAAAGAAAAAACTTCCTGCAAACGAATTTCATTATCCGCATCCTTTACGTTTGGACACAAAGAAAATGGGGAATTTTTACTTGTCTTCATTAGGGCAGAAGTGAGTGTCTGTCAGTTCTAGGGTTACTGGAATATCTGCGTATGAGGGTTGCGACATGATGCTCTCACCTGATTGGCTGGAGCATAGCCATGCTCCAGAGATACGGCGCTGTTATTTTTTCCCCGTAGACATTACACGGTGACTCAGCGAAGCTCTAATAAATCGCATCTAAACGATATAATCAAAGGAACGTAACCACTATTTGTTATTGATTTTGCTTTTAATGATCTATATTCTTCAATATTTATTCTTTTTTGGATTAAAATTCTTAACGGTAAAGCTGTAATCCATGTTTTAATACCGGCGTGCGTCATTGCTATGGAATAAAAAAGCCGTTTAAACCCTGAAAAAAGTTATAAAACTTTACTTTTTAATCTTTGTATTGTAAATTAAACATCATGTGGACTATTACATTTCTAAAAATAGTATTTTTTTATCATTATACTACCAGAAAATGCCATTTTTAATGTCGAAGCTAACAGCGGTATTTGGCATGTCTTTGGCATGCGTTGGCGGAACAATAGTTGGCGGGGTAACGAAAACAAACCGCAAATCAAAGTCATTGCTTACTTGAAAGTTGAAAACATTCTTATTTCTTCCAAACTAAGCAACAACATAATGTTTATATGTGTAAAACTGGAAAAATAACTAGTTTTGTTTTATTGGCGAGTTTGGCTGAGCGATAACGATTTTAGCATGGCTCACCTGCTAAGCTCCTTGTCGTTACCCTGAACAGCACACAGTGTATTGAAGGTACCCTAGTCAGTTCTGACTAGGGTTACTGGAATATCAGCACACATTGTATTGAAGGTACCCTAGTTCTGAAGGGTCAAAGTTTTTTTTTTTTTTTTTTTTAGATTTTTTTTCTAGGAACCTTATCTCCCACCGAAACAGCCCTTGGGACCAGTTCTCACTGTTCTGGGTGGAGCCATAATTTTCCTCAAGCAGACAAGGGTTGTAGGAATTGGCTAGATTTGCTCTTTGGGTGATTTAGTGTATCTTTCACTCGGTTAAAATGAGGGTGACCAATAGCACATTTTAACAATTTTTCAAATATTTTTATAAATAAGAGGTAAATCCATGTTGTATGCAAGCAAAAAGTTATTTAACCCTCTAATGCATGATTTTTTTTTTCATTCCGAAAAAATATCATGAATCTTTAATACTCATACATTATGGGAAAAATTCTGAAAAAAAATTAACTGCATTAGAATTTAAATTTTTAAATTTTTTTCCATATGACAAAAACCAACTACAAAATTCCAATTTTGATATTAATGACTAGAAAACTACTAAATATATTTCAAAATAACCCTCTTTAACTACAATTATTTGTTCAAAACAATTTATTTGTATTTAGTATTTTTTTTATACTTTGAATACTGCCAAAAACGTAATTTCGCAACAGTTAATTACCTCATTCTTTAATTTTGAATACACTTTTACTACTGTCATCTATGAGGGTTATTATTAACTAACACTTCAAAATGGAATGTAATAGATGAAAAAAAAACCACAAATTTGTCGAGAAGGAGGTCTACTTTAATAGGATAAAGTGGATTATGTAACTTGTTACCAAACGTTAACAGTATGCATTAGAGGGTTAATGGCTTTAATTTTCTTAAAGTAATTGGAATGTCAAATGATACATCAAGTGTGTGCTAAATTACATTGGCCTGACAATTTGGCGATCCTTGACTTGGCAACTTTTCTAGCAACCCCATAAATTGTCTGCCTGCTATGTTCATGTGGGGAGAAGCAGAGCAGAATCTATTCTATTATTTTCGTAAAAGTTTTAGTTGGCTAGCTATTTGATTTAGGCTCTACATGTTTTAACTCTAGACTTTTTAAAATCGCAATGTTACTTTATAACTTCCTTAATGGCTTTTTATTTCATACAACGAACGTAAGTATACCTGTAGAATATTTGTTGTACATAGCGTAAATGTACAGTAGCGTTATTGTTGTACATGTACATGTTTCAATTGTTTCAGTGAATATTGTTGTACATGTTTTAATTGTTTCAGTGAATATTGTTGTACATGTTTTAATTGTTTCAGTGAATATTGTTGTACATGTTTTAATTGTTTCAGTGAATATCCCAGCCCACCGAGTTCTACCAGAATCATCGACGTCGTGGCGTCAAGATCCCGACATCGAATTCCGACAGTTCCCTGATGTCAACCGGTAAGAACCATTTGAAATTGTGTTTCGAAATTAAATTTTATTGATATTTAATGTTAATGCGATCGCAAGGTTCCGTCGGAGAGAGAAAAAAAAACATTAAATATGGCTCGTCTCATAGAAATTAAATCAGAAAATAAAGAGGAGACGAGTGTATTATGGGATACCATTTATATTTTTTTTGAAAAACTTTTTAAAAAAATAAAGATCAACACAATAATTTTCAACAAATGGCAGTAAAGTGCAGAAGGTTAAACAAAGCAGTATATATTTTTTGTTATGAAAAAAAAGTATCTGAAAATAAAAAGGTTACTATTGGAGAGGACTATTTGTAAAGGGTGTTTATATTTATTATTTTTTACAGCGAGGTTCAAATTGGGTTCATTCTTATATTTGTTCTTTCGCGGATATCCAATCAAAAGTGTATCTGTGTTAATATAATGGAAAAAAATTCTGTAAAGCAACATTTATATTTTTGCATGGAATATTTTTACAAACTGTTTTATATGACAAATGTAGCTGACGTACAGGTCCCTCCCTGTACTCGCAATTTTTGAAATTCATTCGAATATAGATTTTTAATTTGAATAAATAGTTTTACACAAAATATTCTAACCAATTTCGAAAAGTGGAACTATAGAGACCTGAAAATCAGCTGCATTTAGCACAAGAAGACCGCTTGAAAAAATATTCAATGCAGAGAAATTCAATACAGAATTAGAAATTTGACTTCGAACATCCTTCACTCTTAAAACAAAAGAGTGAAATCCACTCCAGTAAGAGAAGTGCATTTTCGACACTGGAAAGGAGTGAATATTAACTTAGACTGAGTTAAAATCACTCGTTTAGAGTGATCCTGTCGGAGGTTTAACACACAAAGGATCCACTCCTCTAGGAGAAGTGCATTTTCCAGACAGGAGTGAAATTAATTCAGACCGAGTTAAAATCGCTCGTTCTTTTTAAGAGTGTTGTTCCATTGGATTATCACTGAAGCACTTTGTTCTGGAGATCCGCGGTCACTCAGACTCATTCTCCCTTAAGGATAACCCAAAATTCTAAAATTTTTACTATTACTTTAATCTTTTCCAAATTTGGCCTAGTGTTTTCAAATATAATGAACAATGCTTTTGGGGAATTTTTTTATTTAAATATAATTTATTTATTTTAAACGGTGTTTTTCTACTAAAAAAAGAGGTTCACGCTAACAAGTCTACCACATTGAATTTTCATCCTATAAACATTAATTATGTGTTAAATTCTTCGTTTTGAACTGATGCATGCAATGACCCTCTAGAGTTACATACAAATTACAAGAAAAGAAGTTATTAAGAAAAATGTCATAAATTAACCACAAAAAAAGGATTTTTTTCGATTAACTTACACTTGAGCATTTAAAAAAAAAAAACTTATGTATTTACACCAGATGTTGGAGGTTCATGGCACAGATATATATTGAAACAGCATCTGTAAAAATTTTCAGGTATATTAATGTAAAAGTTTTTATACTAGAACTGTTGGCGTAAACCCCCTTTTTTTAGGTAAAAAACACCGTTTAAAATAAATCTGAAAAGCTTTTTTCATTATATTTGAAATCACTATGCCAAATTTGGAAAAGATTAAAGTAATAAAAAACATTTAAAATTTTGGGTATTCGTCTACCTTAATATTTTTTCCATCTACTTCTACGCTTTTCCATTTGTCTGTCCATCTGCCTGTTTTTAATTTAGTTAGATTTGAAAAATTCTTTTTTTGTTAAGAAACTGTGACAACAGTCTAATTTTTTATACTTTGTTTTCGTATGTATGTCCAAGCCCACCATAGGTACTTTGCTGAGTTAATAAAGTAAAGGGAAATAGGAAATTTCTATTATTCAGAACAGTGCAGCTCAGTTGGATGTGTTGTAATAGTAACATTTTCTTTAATGTAGTTCCTGCCCACGAAGTAGACAATATCGAGGTTCTACCACAATCTCCAGCCCAAATCTCAACACCTAGGAGAATCTCTCAACATCCAGGTGCTGCCATGGAATTTAGTTAAGCTGGTGGACCCAGTAAGATATATATATTTTTTTACATATTAATGGATTGATTATACGTTGCAGAAATCATGGAAACCAGGATGCATATAATTATTTTAAAAACGTAATAAAATAAATTTATCCAGATAGATAATTTAAAGGGGTCTGGTTACTTTATTCGAGTCTGTAACTGGTATTTTTAGCCTAAATTCTCCTCGAAAGTAAAGTATAATATTTAACAATCACTTTTCACTTAAAACTTTATTTAAAAAAAAAACGAACATATGACGTCAAACGGATTACAGTGATAGACTTTAACTGTGAATACTGCGTTTGCTATCAGAAAGATCTGTTTGTCGCCAGATATTGCTTTTTGGCGAGATTCGCGCCCTCGAAATGGAAAAGTACCTAATATGCATAGCCATAGTAGCGTACAATGTGTTTATTATTATTATTATTATTTTCAGTTCGCATTCGCCGCTGGTTGAGACCAGCTTCCCCAGAAGATCGGGAGGCAGATGCAACAACACGTGGGCAAGGTAAAATATTATATTTTTATACGTAAAAAAAAAGAACTTCCAACTACCTCCTCCAACTGTCGAATAATGTATATTATTGGAAGTATTTCTTCTTAAGCTAAAGGATTTCAGTAAAATGGTGGGCTCGCATGCGCAGTGCCTAAAAATAACGCAATCCTTATAGAAAATGCTGAGGAATCATTAGAAACACTAGGGGTATGTAACACTACTAGACTTTCGATTACTGTTCAATCAATCAATGCATGCATTTAAAGCAAAAATATACTTTTAAGTTAATTTGAATACCTTTAAACCAATAGATATACACTCTTAACCCGTAACTGGTAATATCCGTCTGATAGACGGATAGTTTTCCACGATTGACGCTAGTTCCAATTAGTCTGATAGTCTAGTCTGAGATATTACCAGTTACGGGTTAAAACAAAAGAGTGAAATCCACTCCAGTTGGAGAAGTGCATTTTCGACACTGGAAAGGAATGAATATTAACTCAGACTGAGTTAAAATCACTCGTTTGGAGTGATCCTGTCGGAAGTTTAACACACAAAGGATCCACTCCAAAAGGGAGAAGTGCATTTTCCAGACTGGAGGAGTGAAAATTAATCAGACTGAGTTAAAATCGCTCGTTCGTTTTAAGAGTGTATACTGATTGGGCATGCGCACTTTTCGCGATATCCCTTTTATAACATCCGACCGACAGGTACTAGGGACTCGGAGTATCAAATTTGAAGTCTATCGATATTTAAGTTCGAGCTGCAGAGTTATTTCGGACAGACAAACGTATTGACATACATACAGACGAACCAATGGTTTAAAATTTAAACGTGTCGAAAATACAATATTTCCATTTCGAATATTCAATCCCATCACATTCCTTCATACAAAGTGTTGTTTGAAATAACTAGATAGTTCGTTTAGTCGAACATCTAGCTAACAGCTAGACTATCAAGCTATTAGAGTTTTTTCTCTTTCAAAAATTTAATGATAGCAGCAACTTTTTAATATATATAAAAATAAAAACAGAAAACAAAAATGTATTGAACAATTTTCGATGGATACTTTTCCATGCAAGGTGCAAGCGAGCGAAAAATGTACTTCCACCGCCAGATGTAATATTTGCAAAGACACGCTTTAACTGTATATACTGTGTTGCGCAGCTAAAAAATTCCTGTTTTTCGCAAAGATTCCGTTAACATCTCTCTTCCACGCGTGACTCTTACTTTGTTTCACTGCCAAAAGTGTATCCTATACAAAGGAACCCCTTGGGGCAACTCTCTTGGGAATTTCACATCTTGAAAATCGTAATGTTATTCCTATTTATAATATTCGCAAGTCAATTACCGCCACAAATTTATTAAAAGGTTACCAGTTTCTTGTATCATTAAAGAACGAAAGGAACTGAAAGGATAAAACTAATTTGTTTTGTGAAAATCACATTTAGTATTTTTATAATTTTTTTTTAATTAGAAATTAATGCTTACTCCATTTTTTACTAACTTCAAAAATTATTAAAAATACTAATTATGTGATTTTCACAAAACAAATTAATTTTATCCTTTTAGTTCCTTTCGTTCTTCACGATGATACAAGAAACTAATAACCTTTTAATGAAAATGTGGCGGTAATTGACTTGCAATTTTTTTCATAGGAATAACATTACGATTTTCAAGATGTGGAATTGCAAAGAGAGTCCTCTTAACTCGTATGTTCGTTCTAGTGCAAGTTGATATTGTTTGACTCTATTATTGATAATTTCTTTTATTTTGCATATGGATAGACCAATTCCCCCTGAACGTGTCATTCCGAATGTGATGAGCGTTATCCAACATTTAGAACAGGTCCAGGAAAATGTGGACAACGCCATTCATAATCACAACCTGAGGGTAAGCTCCTTTGAATCATTTTGATAACAGGGATTGTCACTGAGTTATACTGTAAATTACTTTGTTTCCCTTGAGTAGTGCAGGTGCAGCTGGCAATTTTTAGGATTAATTTGTAAGTTATGTCAGCCGTCCTGTAATTTAAAAACCATTTATTGTCTGCAGTTAAGCGTGGCGTTATTATTTGGAAATGAGGGTGTTAATAGCATTCACAATCACGTCACTAATTCTGAAAGTCAATCACCTGACTCAAAGAACATTTTACAGCAAATAAGTAATTTTACACCAGGGCAATTTATAAACCTACTCTGGTATAATATTATTTGCTGCAATTTTTCCTGTTTTTCTTAGGTAGAACATTAAGAAATTCTGATAGTATACATTTCAGATGTATGTAAAAATAGGAACGTAATTATTATGCATTATAAAAAAATAATATTGCTTACAATAAGAATTGAATAGTTTAACTGTAATGTTTAGTTTAACTGTAATGTTTATTATCCCTTTGAGCAACCGTTATTTGTATGCTCTTTATTTTGTACTTGTTACTTTAAATTCCCTTTGGAATTAAATTATTAAACTTAGAAACCATAATTTACAATGTTATCAATGATATTGTAACTATATTATAATATTAGTGTTTTATAAAATTACAATATTTAAAACAAGCTTTATTTTTAATTAAAGTTTAATTGAAATGCCTTTTTTTTTAAAAATGTATTTCCCTAACCACATTATTATTCAAACACGTGATTTAATTATTAATCGCCCGTTTACAAATGAAGTTTTTGTGTATTAGTACTTCATGCACCTGGAATAATTCTCTTTTATTTTCAAATCATCCAATACATCTATATTATATGTCATTCAAATACAATATTAACAAGAGCTAATTCATTGAAATCTCATTTTTAAGTTTTTTTTAATAAAACTCCTAAAAATAAAAACAAGAATGTTTCAATTTTATCATGAGGACAATGTTATAATAACCTAATAATACTTTTAAGTCCTCAAATTTAAGATGAGATACAGAATACAGATACACTTGGATATTTCCAAGGTATTTTGAAGCTCGCGTAGGATATATTGTTTTCTAAATTATTCATAGAAATGGGATAGTTCTAGTTTTCAAATTTTAGAACAAATGAAAAATACAAGAAATTCCATCAAATTTCAAAACTTGAGATATTAGTGCCGGAAGCATTGTAAATTATTTGAGACCCTTAAGTTTTTAATTATAAACCGACAATGTTCCCAAAAAATGAGAGAATTAGCTAAAAATTGAAATGCTTAGTGGAAGAACGTGTTAAGAGTAATTTTTTTTAAAGAAAAATATACATTTTTGTGTCAATTAACATGACATTCCTTCTTTAAAGTATGACAAGTGTCCCTTTTTTTTTTAATAAAATTTAATTTAAGTATATTTTTTAGCGTTTGAAAGTACCGTTTCTAAAAGATCTAATCGCAAACTTAAAACGCTCATTTCCTCGTTTTCTAACTTTTTTTCATGCCAAAATAAATTAATAGTGAAGATTTTTGGTAGTGTACGAACACCTTTGGGGACATTTTCAATGTTATTTAGCTTACTTTAATACTGATTTCTTGTTTATTTTCCAGGGGACGACGAAAATGTCCGCCATGACCCAGATGAATATCAGCTGGTCATAGAAAATGTGCACCGCGGCGTAGCACAACGTGAGTTCATTTTCTTATTGTTTATCTTGGCGTGACTCGGTGTGTTACAGCATCGTCTTATCACGGATAGTACCTTCCTGGGTTAGATCCTTGTTTTAGGTGGACTGTAAACGAATTGTTTTATGGAAAAAAATAAATTTTCTGCAATCGAAATATTTTATTTTGAGTTTTGATAACCGGGAATCCCCTTCAAAACACATAATAGAAATCCAATCCAAATTTGGATAGTTCAAACAGCACCTGCATCGGCTAATGTTGGTGGAAAAGTACCAAAAAATCCCAAACTATGCTTTTTTTTGTTTAGTGTGATATTACTTTGAACAAATCCTTTGGCATGACTTGAAATTACACCCCTTGTCATTCTAAGTTGGGTAAATAGAAATATGCCATGGAGAAGATCCTTCCGCCCATATGTATAGAGTTCTATAAATTATTTGTGAATCCATCCAGAAAACATGTTTGGAACATTAATTTCATTCAAGGTCTAACAGATTTGAATATTATTTGAGAAAATTTGGCAATTTTATCAGATTGAAAAGTGTATTTTGGTTGAATTGTATTCAGATCATTTTGTATGTAAATATTACAATCGAAGAGTTTCCAACTAACGAATCAACCGCGCTTTTCCCCCTGTCTTTTTACTCCTTGTTTTTACCCAAGTTAGTTGGCCGGAATGTAATAAAGAGAACATCAATAACCCCATTCAAACCTATATAAAAGAACGGATCGTTCTTTCTCCCTAAAACTTTTTAATGAAGTTCGGAGGACCACTGTAATTATCATCATTCAAAATTTTGACTCTTTTTAGTCGTTATTTTTTTACTAGAATTTTGAACTTCTCTATCGTAATTTTACGTTTATTAAGTGGATAAATTACGGGACATTTGACGACCCTCTCCCAAGTCACTTAATTTAAGGAAGCTCCCTAACCTAAATATGTAACCTAAATAACTATTACAAATGCTAATAATAATTACTTTCAGGCCTGATTGATGAAAACAACAACGTCAGCGGTTTCCCAAATAGAAACATCCCTGCAGAAGCAATCTTCGCTCCCCCTCCCAGCCCCCCCCCCCCCCCCCCCCCCGAGAAATCGTGGAAGAAGTCCCACTGATGGACAAAATCAACAGCCAATCGAGGTGAATGTTGCAGAAATGAGGGATCTGCCTGTACAACAAAGGTGAGACCAAAACGGATTTATTAATTTATTCATTACTAGCTTTATAAGCCTGACGTTGCACGTGTGTACCCTCAATGATGGTGATATTTTTTTTTGTATACTTTGATTATATGCTAATATTATTTTAATTTAAGTTTTAAAGAGGCTGCTGGAAAATGAAAAGAGCTACAGACATCAATTTCAAATTTAGTTTACGAACTCTTAATAACTGTCGCGTCCGTAGGAATTATAAGGTTATAAGAAAATAGGACATTCCCTCGAAGGTTGCTGCATAGATATATTTAGGTTTTAAAGTTACTGAAATTAACTTAAGTGTAAATGATTACCTTAATTTATCTATGAATCGGATTTATTAATTTATCTATGTATTATACATTAGAAATTAGTACTTTATTGAAAAATTTTACTTTCAATTACCTGATATGAAATACTCTAATTTAGTGAAAGTAATTATTGCGGTGGGGTTGGTTGACAAATTTGTTAACATATTGTCGCCAATGGAAACTAAATTGAAATCTTTTTTACTAATATTGTGATTTTTTTTCCTATTGAGTTTTAGGACCAAACTTCATGTTAAATAAGCTTACCATTTTTTTTGTTTGTTTTAGGTGCATAACATTTCTCAGCTCAACGAGTTCTCCGAACGTGTCGCCGATGTCCAACGCTCTCCGGGAGTAGAACTCAGTGGGCTGGGCTCGTTGTCCCAGCCCACTGGGTTCTTCGCCCAGCGGGACGTTTAACCGTCCAGCAGTACAGCTAATATTGCCCACTGAATACTTGTTCAGCCTACTGAGTTCTACTGTCTTAGAATACAAGCTTCAGCAAAGTTGTATGATCAAACGGCGTTTGCTCGTCGAGATTTGTTTACACTTGATATTCGTACCAGCCCACTGAGTTTCTACTGTATAAAGTCTACACCAGTAATGTTACCAAGGCAGTTTCTAAGCGTACTATATTGGTTCATATACGTGCAAAATTACTTAAATATAATCATGGTTTACATTATTGTTTTGTTATTTGTTCCTTTGTTAAATCTAAATAATTGATTTTATGGTTTGAATTAGAACATTGCTATTTTAAATTGTTATTTATTACTTTCTCATTCATACATTAATATTTTTAATTTGTCCAATGTTTGCATGACTGCTGCGTTTTGCTTTTGTGACTTGATTTATTTTTATGCCTGCTGTGTTTTGTTTGTGTGCCTAATTTCATTGTTATTGAAGACTGTGTTTTGTTTTTGTGCTTACTCTAATTGTTACTTACTGCTGTGTTTTGTTTGTTTGCTTAAATTCATTGTTATTGGCAGCTGTGTTTTGTTTCTGTGTTTAAATTAATTGCTATTTACTGCTGTGTTGTAACTATTTTTGTATGTAACTATTAGTGTTGTTTTCGTGACAACTAAGGAATAAAGGAGTCCCGATGACTGATCGTTGTGATTGTCCCTTTTAGTCAATCGGGCCTTCATTAAGATTCTGTTTTTCAGGATGCAATGTTTATTTATCACATAAAAATTTTAATCTGAAGAAAATGTTTTTGTGATCAGGTGAGGATTGATTGTTGAATGCCTAAATTTGTATTGATAAGCAAGGTCTTTGATTGCAGCTAATACATAAAAGTGAAGTTTAAAAAAAAATCCAAATTTTCGAAATTAATTTACATTGACCTGTATTTTTAAACAAATATATGTCTATGTTAAATTGTTTTGTTAGTACAATATAGAATAAAAATATTTTAAAATGATAATATTTCAAAATAAACAACATAATTTTAGTGCATTAAGAATGTTTATTTTTTTTTCCTTTTCAGATTTAAGTCAAAAGCACCTTTATATCTCTAAACCTTTTTTTACGATTCTTACATAGTTTTAGCCGGCTTTATTAATACAAAAATTTAATTTGTGGAAACAAATTATCATTTTTTTAAGTTAAACTATATGTTAAAGCAGTGCGTTAGAACAAATTAAGTGGTTTTCCGCCAAATAGGCAAGATCGTGTCATAAATGGTAGGTCATCTCGCCAACCAATTATTGTGTCTTCGCATCTTGTCAAAAAGATAAAACTTAGCTACAGAAGTCAAGATTATTTCATGGCGGATTTTGAGCTTGGAATGACTGTGTCAGGTTTCATGGGATCAAGACTAGTAAAAAAAACAGCACAAAAAAGGTGTAATATAACAGCAGGTCAAAGCGTTCTGGGGCTGATAAGATAGTTATTCCTGACTCCTTCGTTCCACTTATCTTTGGGTGAGCAGTGAGCACCCTAGAATTTTCACTCGTTCGCCTGAAGTAGCGACACTTTCCGATAAGAAGTTATCAGAAGATGAGGTTAAAATGAAGATGTTAGAAGTCAGTCTAACAACTTCACAAGTGTAGTTAAAATGAAGATGATAAGATGAAATGTAAAACTCTCTGCGCACTTCTTAATCTAAACATACTTTTCGTACAATGCTAAAAAGTATATCTTAAAAGATTTTTTTAATTATGTTTATTGGCTACTAGGGACTTGCCTTAAAAAATGCACATTTTGTGCTATAAATGCAACAAAAAATGCCGTATCACTTATTTGTGGTTAACAGATCATTTTAACATTGTATAAAAAATCTCCATAAATGTAATTAACATTATGCTATAATTATTTCTTAAAACAAGTATGCCAAAGGGTTCGCACATGATTGTGCTTCGCTCATTTTTTTATGTCAGAACATCAGGAAGATTGGAATCGAAGTTGCAATTATTACTCCATATTTAAAAGTAATCCACTTCAAAATTAATTTTTACCTGCCACGTTGTGTGACAGTTAGGTATATAGGAAATAACTCGTATCTTCAAACATGAAATGTATAAACACAACTTTTCGTTTCCAACCTTTTTGCGCTGACATAAAGGAATGCGTGACACATATTTCTGCAGCACCAGATCTTTTATTTACAAAATGGCCCTCCAAAACTGCATCTGAATTATCACAAAAAATTTCGAAAACACGAATATTGTTAATCATTTCTTTATAAAGCTTAGGTAATTTAAAGGGATACGGTACCCACAGCTTTATTTCTTTAATAATAACATAAGCTTGTAAATTATGGCGGTTTTATGTAATGTTCACTCTTAATAAACATTTTCTAACAATAAAAAAAATATTTGCAAGTAGTTTTTCATTTCTTTAAAAAAAGTCGAAATTTTGAACTTTTTTAAGACGCTACTCCTCTTTTTTGATAATAACTCCAGCTCCTAAGTTTTGATAATAGCTCCAGCAAACTTTGATAGCTTGTTTAAGTACTATTTGTTGAAGAACTGTGCATTGATCTATGATGAGCTACAGGTGATGTGAAATATGAGCTACAGGTAAAAAGTAACTTCCATTTACACTGAAAATCACAAAAAAGTTTAAATTATTGAATTCAAAATTTTTTGTAAAAACAACTATACATAGTAGACCTTATTGCATGCACAATTTTGTGCACAACATATATATGAACATATGTTAAAAATGCTAAAAAACTTAATTAGCAAAAATTTCTTAGGGATTTATTAAACACCAGAATTAAAAATCGCGAATCAGAGAAAAAAGTTGAAAGCAGACGAAATACGTATTCAAGCATATACGAATGACTCCAGAAAATACTAAATAGCTTTTTTTTCTTTTTTTGCAAAATATATAAGAAACTTTCAGTTAATGTTCAGAAAGATATTGTGAATAATAAGAAGTAAAAACTGAAAAATCGATATTTTGACCAAATTTTAAGTACTGTATCCCTTTAAAAAAGTTGCAACTGGAAACAACGTTCTAATGTTTAAGAACAGGCATTCGCCCTTCAAACCTTTTCTTTCTGATACAAAAGAAATGCAAAACAGATTTCTGCGGCACCTAGTTATATACAAAATGAGTCTCCACTTAGCAGGCACCTGCAAGCAATTATTATTATCGTCAAGTGGTTGTAGAGTCTCATCTCTCATTTTACACATCTTTGCTAAATGTGTTTTCCATTCTTTTTGTCAAAACATTCTTCGAGACAAAAAAAAAACTCAAAGAGCGTAATTAGAACCAGTCGTTCTTTACTCCCTGCTCCCATGCCTCCAAGTAGCAAAGCAATACGATATAGTAATACGTCATTCAATTCACGGTGATGTTTATGACGTTATTAACGAGTGAGGCTAAAAGCAAGGTTGATTACTTAAGTGAATCACGTATTATACACTCACATAATTAAAATTATAAAATGAAGTCGAAAGAATAAATGTTTAAACTATGTCCTATTCATCGTAGTTGAATTTATCCTTCTCCAGTCAATCATTATTTTTTTTAATATTTAAAATTTAATTTAAAATTATTTTAATAATTGACTATGCATTTTAAAAAATGAAATAAAAAATTATATTTTAAATTATTTTTTATTTAAATAATTGGCTCGTGACCAAACTCTGCCAAGTTTTGTCGATTCTCGTCTCTCATTTTACCCACCTTTGCTAATTTTCCATTTATTTTGTAAAAACATTCTTCGAGACAAAGGGCGTTATGGGAACAACTCGTTCCTTACCCCTGTTCTCGTACTTCCAAGTATTACGAAAGAGAATTTCTCCAGCACTTAATATTGGATTATATCGATTATAGTAATTATGAAATTGATTCGAAAAGAGTTTAACTGGTTGCTTTTGCATTCATTTGAAAGAGGAATTCCAGTTGTATTGGATATTTTTGGTAAACGTTTTTTTTTTTTTTTTAATCTGAAAAATGTATCTATAATCCCACTTTTTAAAATTAGTTGGAATATTTTGTGTATTTTTTTATTGGAAAATAAAAAAATAGATATATTCTAACGTATATCAAAGAGTGGGACAGAGTCAATTTAAAAATGTAACAACTGTAATTAATTTTAGCAATTATAACATCCAACTATATCAAAATTTCTGATTTCTTCTGGAAGTTAAAAGTTATACTTATTTACGGAGCGCAACAGTACAATAAGTATTGTTTTTGTTTAATTTCCATAGGTAAAAAATATAAGATGAATACCTTTTATTTGTTTCTAACTGATATGGGGGGTGGGTGGGCACTGAAACGACTAATTTTGGCTATTTATATTTTCTTTTTCTCCTTACAATTCCAACGAATTTTGATCATTTTCCGGGAACGATGCTTGTAAATAATTAAGACCTTTTCCACACACACAATGAATGGCGCTATCTATATCTTTACTGGATTTATGGGAGCTATAAATCTGTAATGAGATACTTTCTGTCACCAAGACAGGACCGGAATCAGGACAGTGTAGGAAATACAGCTTATTTTTTTCCTTAATTGGCCTCAGGCATGGTCCAAGCAGATGTGGACCCTTGGTCCTTTTTTCCTTTCGTCTTGACCTTTAGCCCAGTTTACAACGATGAAGTCTGGGTCTCAAGGACTTTTGGCGACAGTAATTCTTCTGATGGGACCGCAATGGGCACATTTCACCCCTAAGGGCTACCAATATGTAAACACATTCCAAAGAACCTCCCCACTCCCACAATTTCCCCCTTACATAACCTTGAGAGATTGGACCCCCCCATTCGGTCTTTTGTGATGTTCCAACCTAAAGCACAGTGCGGGGGGTCCTCTGTTTTTTTTCTACTCATTTTTTGTTGGAATCATGACTTGTCACAACAAAGAAAGGAAAATGATCATTGCTTGAAACTTTTAAATTTTGTGAGCTGTTCTGTTTTTTTTTTACTCGTGTATTGTCAAGGCAAAATAGACAGCAATTGATCCTACCTTCGTCTGGAGTTGTCATTTCCTCAATGATAATTCAGTCTATGTCATTATTTTTTAATAATACTGTATATGACGATGAATTTCTTACGAGTTGACTATGCATTGGAAAGTTAGCTTACTTTAGGCATTTTTTTCTAATTTCGGAATAAAATATACAACCATTTACAGCAACCCCTCGTTATATCGCGCTTCTCGGGAGACAAGCAAAAAACTGCAATAGTACCGAATGCGCGATATAACGAGCGACTTAATAAATATTATACTTTTGATGTATTCATACTCTCAACAATATTTTTAAACTAAATCACAATATGCATTTGAAAGATTTAAACTAAATCATATTAAATAATATAACTACCCTAGATACAATAATTTAGAAAGGACTTATTATTAAATATTTAAGTATTAATTAATATAAAATATTAATTATATAAACATATTCTACATATCAACTAAACATTAGCAAGCAAATTGAATCACCAGTTGTTATCATTTTGCACCCTGTAGAAGTTGTTTTTCCTTGACCTGACCCATATTGTAAGAATGCGTGTTATAAAATTCATGTGATTTTTATATTGTTAATTTCTGTTGTTAATCTTAACGCTGACGTTGGGTGAAGATAAAATTGAGCAGCATTTTCGTCGCACTAGAGCTACACCAGGGCTATTGCCTGTTTACAAGGGAAATGGTCAGTATTTTTTAGCAATTGCTATTAACCTAAGGGGGATCTCAGTCTTGGAAAGAGTTTCGATATCTCCTTCATGTGTCGCCTTTCAATCACTCGTGTTTCCATTTTTCGATGTTAGTGGGTTAAGTTAATAGAATAAAACATTTATATCTACTAAATTATCAGTCATTTATCTACAGAAAAAAAAATTAGAGGCTTAAATTTGCATTTTTTTTCCCTGAAAAAATATATCCTAAGGATCCGAACATAGTTCAAATGTTTGATCCTCATTTTGTAAATCTTCCTGCATAATTCTCATGAAGACCCTAGCCAGTCGTCCGGACGAAATCTCCGCATCCCAGTATACCCCCACTTCTTTATTGGACCAACGGCTTCCGGTCATTGCTTCAGCTATGTGATTTGGAAGTGATTCTACCTCACCCTTCGACGAAACAGCTGAATGTCAAAAGTCAAAAACGGAGGAAAACACACTGAGCCTTCACCATAAATTTTTGTTTGTGTCAAAAGAACCTTTGCCTTATCTGAAACTAAAAACCTTAAACGGAAGGGATCGAATGACCACTGTGAGGAAAGATTGGGAAAATCCGAATGGTATTTTTGCACTCCACTCCTTTTAGAGTTGTCACAAACATTCCAATGGGACCCTGTATCCTCATTTTTTAATTGGACCATGCTTTCCGGTCAACTATATGAGATCTTGTGTGGTGATTCTGCAACATCTGTGAGGGAAACAGGCGGGGGGTTAAACACAGCAGGAGGTCAAAAATGAGAAAATATACTGAACCCCAATTTCATGTGTCAAAAAGAAACCTTATCAGAAACTAAAGGCAATAAAACGGAAAGTCTTGGATTACCACTTCTGCACCACATGACTATGGGGCAGTTATAAACATTGACTGCAATAAAAAACACAACAACAAAAAAAAACATGTGCGATGCTTTTTTCTGGAAATGTCTCTGACTCCCACAAGCAGACAAAGGATTGGAAAGCTTCCAATTAAAATAAATGGGTCTGCTTATCGATCCCGTTTCAGCCACCTGCAATTGACGGATTTATGAGCTTCAGCAAGATAGCTGACAAAATGGAGAATCGATTTGCAAGGATGTTTAGACTTTCCAGGAAATATATAAAGATTTTCTGGGATTGAGAAGTGAATTTTTCCCTGCTGTTTCAAATGACTAGTATATTCTTGTTCTTTTCTGTCTTTGTTTCAACTTGTTCTTTTCTTTGTATGAGCGTCCGTCAGCAAAATAGCTTATACAAATGGAGAATCCAGGTGCAAGGATGTTTTGACTTTCCAGGAAAGATTCTAACACAAAGATTTTCTGGGATTTAGTAGTGAATTTTCCCCTGCTGTTTCAACTGAATAGCAACTTCTTGTTCTTTTCTTTCTGCCTCTTTCTTTTTGGTACAACTTAATGCCAAATTTAAGGAGTTACGCAAATATAAAGAGGTTTCCTATTATTTTGTTGAGTGATGTTGGTGTGACTTAATTCCATAAAACTTTAGTAACATTACAAAATATGTTACAGTGAAGTTCTCTCTAAGTTTTGTCGCAGTTTCAATTGTAGAAAAGACATGCATTAAATTACTGAAAAAGACCTGTACACTGCATGCTTTCAAAAAACTTTTTTCCACTGAAACTCTGACATCATTTATAGGTTTACCTGGATGCAAACTATTAATAATACAACTGGGAAAATATTGTATCTAGTGATACAATATAGTTCCGCATTTATTACAGATTCATGTAAAGTGCCATAAAAACCTATCTCTTATTACACGCTCCAAAGCAACAAAGAGATTAAAAAAAACAAAAACAATACAGCAACATGGACTACCCTATTCAGTTTGTCATAGTCATGCCTTCCTTGCCTAATCAGGCCTATCCTCCTAGATTCCTATGCTGTGCCCCCATAAGGAACCTCTCTCCCATTACACGCTCCAAAGCAACAATGAGAAATAAAATAAAAAACATTACAGCAACAGCGATAACCCTATTCAGTTTGTCATTGTCATGCCTTCCCCTTCTCTATCTAATCAGGCCTATCCTCCCAGATTCCTATGCCGTGCCATAAAACTTATCTCCCCTTATACACGCTTCTAAGCAACAATGAGATAAAAAAAAAAGATGAAGATCGTAGTGGAAGAAAGTTCTAAGTTACATTTTTTTTCAAATTCGAGATTTTTATATCAAAGAACATTTTACTAACTCCTTTAACGATACCAAGATTCTATGATTCTATTTTCTAAACTTTGTGCTTAATTATTTTTTTACGGTTTGCAAGCACCATTTTCAACAGATCTGAGTGGAAACTAAACACTTCAATGCTCCTTTTCTCGTTTTCACCTTTTTGTCACTTAGCATTTTCTTCAACTAAGCCGATGAGACAGCAACAACAACACCCTGTTCAGTAGCCTTTGTCATGCATTTAGGTAATGGCTGCTGTAATGACCCTCAAAGTGGGCCATAAAACGAGAAATCTGTCACCAAGAGTGTTTAGGAAGGAAGAGACAAACCTCCCATGGTGAATTCTTTGTAAAAGGATGGGTTTTTTTTTACTTGACCCATATTTTTACGACCCTCCTGGTTCTCTTTTAGATGCCAAATTGTGCATCTTCGCAGCTTTCTGATTACCACGAGTTAAATCATCTCCCGGTAATAAAAATAACTGAATGTCCACAAATTCTATTGTGTTTCCAGTTAAAAAGGGATTAATTGGCATCTTTGCCCAATTATGTTTTTTTTTTCAAGGAAGTTTTTGAGCCGAAATTAGAAATAACTGATATTATCAAAGATGGTTAGATTACCTATCAAAGTTGTAAGCAATAATGATAACTGAATGATTCCAAATTTGATTGAATCATTATTGTCCTGCAAAATATGTGACTAGTACGATTGTTAGGTACTCTTTCTAAGCATTTAACTTTAAAAAAAATCGAAGCTAATTTTTTAGAGAGCGTTTTTTGTACACACTTTAAAAAATAAGCAGCATCCCTTTCCATAGTTTAATTTTTGTATGTGCCTAATTTTTGTATAGTTACAAACAATGACTCATACTGATGACATGGACTGAAGGTAAAGTTACGTTCTATAACAAAGTGTTAGTGGAAAAGAACAGTAATGATGTACGCTTTGTTCTCCTTTGTTTTAAATAATGCTCAGACCAAAGAACACGCGTTCTAAGTATTTTCCCACTTTACAAAGACCAAATATGCACAGAGTGCGATTTTTAATTATGTTTTAAATCATAGTTAGACGATGCAACTGATGATTGGAATATTCTAGTTTATAAATAGAATTGGGCGTTGATGAAAGTGTTGTGAAGTTTCTCTGTGTAATTGAACCATTAAATCAAAAGGTTCTGTTGCAAAAACAGAGTATCTCACATATTGTTACAACAAAATTAGACTAATTTATATTTAACACTCGATTGCAGTAATTTTTCAAATAAATGCTTTTTAAGTAACATGTTAGTGAAAAATAGTGAATTAGTAGACATTTACCTATTCCTTACCGCTTATTAATTAAGAACCAACAAAAGAGCAAGTTTTAACTTTTAAGAACATTGTAATTTCTTGTAATAGGACATGAAAATTGTCTGGAATATCATTGATCTTGTTATTTGATACACAATTGATGGCGAATTGATAGTCGAAGTACAAATAAAAAGGTAAAAAATCAGCCAATTATTTGGAAATATTTTAATCAAAAGAATTATTCCAAAATATTCTGTACTTTTATACCAGTGATTCACGTTTCTCATTACTATGAAAAAATGCAAGAAAAGTAAACTTCCAAAAAAAATATAACGTCATGACAGTTTTGGCAAATGACTTAAAAAAACTTATTAGCCAGCGGACAAAAAAATTAGCCAAAACGGTAAATTTTAGCCAAGAATAGGAACCCTGTTGGAGGCAAAGAGCTATTGTAGGGAGAGGAAACTGGGGAAGGGGTCTGATGTCCCCCTCCCCAAAAGGGCACCTTAGGGAGGGGGGTGGCCACTTGGACCCACCCCTAAATGCGTGTTTGGGGTGTGAGTAGGCGGAATTCGGTGATCGGGTCTGATGTCCTACTACTTGTGAGTCATTCAAGGTCAGCCCACCCCCAAATGCGGAGATAGACAAAGAATGTTTGGGTGCGACTGGTAACGTTAGGTTGAGTTGTTTATCCTGAGGGAATTTGGGGGGAAAGACAGGGCCACCTCGAATGGTCTGATGTCTTATTGCTCCTTGCCTGAATGTCATTCAAGGTCAACCGATCCCTGGATGAGGTGGAGAGACAAAGAATATTTGGGTTGGGACAGGATGACCTTAGGCTGAGTTGTCTATCGAGGGTCACCATGTGCGTCCTTCTTCAAGGGATGTTTGTTTGTCTATTGAGCAGACAAGTGAAATCCGAATCCACAAAGTCCAGCTGGTGGGAGGGTGCAAAACAAGTTTCTGGCGATAAATTTCGAGACTTCAAGTGATTCGAATGAGGAAGAACTCCTTTTTTTTTAAATTGTGACTTTCTTGAAAGAGTCATTATCTCAAGGGTGGCCTAACTTTTCTCTTGGAAACAAAAGAGTCATTATGTTAGTATTGCTAGAATGTACTAACATCATATCATCTAGGGGTTACGTCTGCAATCATATGTGTCGTTTAAAAGAAGTGAGAAAATCATAAATTATAACTACCGAATTGACGTTTTCATTTTTTTAATAATTCATTCATTTTTTCATATTTTTTTAATAATGGGATGCTGTTTTTTCTGCAACATAAATTTTGATTTATAAAAAAAAGAGTGTTTTGGTGAAGGAAAATTTAAAAACGCATACTAATTAAAAGTCCCCAAAACTTAGATAAACCTGGAAAGTACTAAAATTCCCATATGATGGACAATTTGTTTACTCTTTTTTGGGGGGAATTACAAAAATGTTTCGAATGCGTGTCCTTTGTTCTGAATTGAAACTAATAAATAGAACAAAAACGGATGCCGGAGATTTCACCCGGAGACATTTCATCCGATTAGGCTTCGCTTCGGAAAACTCACCCGCGGATAACTCGACTGACAGCGATTTTGGATAGTGCTGCTGGATTTGGCGCCTTTTCGCCCAGTCCAGCGATTTTTCTCATCTCAAGTTAATTGAGGTCTTTTTCTCGTTTGTTTTTTTTCTTGAGAACTCATTCGAATGATTTTGTCACAGGGACCATCCTCAAATGACGCCACGCTTGAGACAAGGGAGGGTGGAGAGGAGGGTTCATATAGCTGTAATTGTTTGTGGATATCTTTCGGAGTGTATGTCGGATGGGGGGAGGGGGTAGTAGAAGTGTAGCGTAGGGGGGGGGGGGGCGTTCCAAACGACGTTAGAAAGTAGAATTAGAATAGTATCGAATTAGTACCGAGATAATTAATTATGATACTAGTCCTTATATAATGTTCCTTCTTATTAAGCAGGTTGTATGAGATATCATATCAGAATAAAGAATTCGATGAAAAAATTTCAAATTTTTTGTCTAATATACCAGTCATCAACTTTGATTGCTATTCACACGCTTTTAAAATAAAATTGTAACTTAAACTTTTACTTTTAAATTATTCTTTAGAATCAAGTTTCTAGAAAGTTTTTTCATCTCCTGAAATTAGAATCGGTTTTATAAGCTTTTATATATAGCTATTTCAAGTTTTCTATGGCTTGGAAAAATACCGGTACCGAGCGGTTAAATGCATTAATGAATTTTCTGTATAAAATTCATTAATTTGTCAAATTTTATGATTTGTAGCTTCAGATAATCTTGTAATGTATCTAAAAACTCAAAAATTCAATAGTTTTATAAAGAATTTTATAATTTAATTTTTTTTTGTAGAAAAACTTTAAAAACTTTTTTAAAAAATTCTTCCCGATGTCCAATTTTTCATTTCTGAAATCTTTATGACCATAGTAGGTCATATAGTAAAGGAAATCAATTTTAGACCAGGATTTCAAAATTCTGACTGAAAAGGTTAAGTAAAAATTAAAGACGTCTAAAAAAGGTGGTAACAGTTTATTTAAAAACAGTTAACCCAGTGATAAATTACACAGATATTGACATGAAATGACACATTGTGATTTCTTGAATAAAATGCAATCAAAAGAAGACCTTTAAACTTCACCAGACAAAAACTCCTATATTTTAACACAAATTCAAAACTTTTTTCACAAATACTAACAATAAAGCTTACAAACTTAACATCACATCATCATTATTTATATACATCAGCGAAGACTTTCTACTTTTACTACATTAAACAGAATGAATAAACTAGCTCCATATATATTTTTAAATGCAATTTTAAAAAACTTTCCGAAATTCAAATAAATTTATAAAGAAAATAAAACACTAAAACAAACTATACGTTCGTCCTTGAGTCGTGTAATAGTAAGAACATTGTGTTATTTTATTTAAATACCATTAAATCAGATAGTTAACGGATACTTTTAATCGTTAATGCATGATATATATAATAAACATCTTTTTTTTTATAAGTTTAACTTCAGATTTTTGATAAAATTTAAATATATGTAAGATTTTTTGGAATTTGTATCATATTAAAAAGAGTTTTTAATGCGGAATAAGTAATGCTAGTAAAATATAACGACATTAATTGCTAGTCATTATTTCTTACGATATTCCAAAAACTTTTATTTCAAAATTATCATCCTGAATTCAGATGAAATTTTGAATACTTTTTTAAACATATTGCTTGTATTTAAAAAGTTTATTTGCGACTCTGTTTTCGATCTGATGATACATATGTCCTAGGTCGTAAAATTTATGCGTTTGACATTTTATTGGCTATTGACTGTTTTCCCAAATTTTGGCTATAAAACATTCTAAGTTCGATAATACTCGATACAAAAATTGAAAAAATACTCTAAGAGTTTAAAGAAATTTGCTTCAAAGGGTAAGAGAAGTGATGCTTTCAAACAAAATTTGCATGAAAAAAGTCAGTTTGCCAGAAAAAAGTTGGGGAGGTAAAAATTACAACTTATTTGTAACAATCTGTTTCCCATGGACTACCCCACAGTTAAAAAAAATCCTACGGTGATGAAAATGCGTCTCTTATGACCCAAGAATCATACTTGTCTTCAGAAATCAGCACTGCCCAAAAGTGTTCATTGTCCACTTTCCATTAAAAAAGGCAAACCGACAACCGACAATCGTCTTCGATCGGCATTTCGTGATATTCTGGCTGTTATCGTATCCCGATACAGAGCTCGAGAATTAAGATTGATTACTTTTTTGCCTTCGGACTCCAGACCAAAGGACCGCGAGGAGACACCGGCAGTCAAACAATCCTATCACAAAGTCCGCACCGCACCTCAGGGCAACAGTGAGTGTAGGGGGGGGGGGGATTATCGTGCGACACCAAACTGTCCTTTGTAAACATGACACTAGCAATTAGGTTAGTGTGTATCCAACATGCCAGACGTGGTAATCGCCAGACCTCCCTCGTCGAAAACAAATCTTAGGAACGAAACTGCTTGTTTCGGTCATTTTTTTTAGTTCCCCTTTGTAAATATTTTAAAGCGAAAATTCGATTAAACCGGTGGAATGAAATGAATTTAGCACATTTATCATTGATGATATTTACTTTTTAATAAATACACAATTAAAATAACGCTTCAGTTTATTCAAAGTATTAATACATTACACGTTACATTCCATCAGGCGCGGATCCAGAGTTCCTCTATGGGGGGGGGGGGTAATCTAGATTTCCATTTTTTAGGGAGGATTTAAAAAAAAATGAATGAATTTAATAATTCTTAATTTTGAATAAATAATTTTTAATCATTCATAATTTTAATTAAAAAATTAATATTAGCAATTCTTTTCAAATACTTGTTTAAAACTATCTTGCTTTTATGGATGATAATAAAACAAATGAAAAAAAAACTGTACAAAATGTCTTAATAATTTTAAAAGAGATTAAAGCCCCAAAAGAACGTAGATGTGTTTATGACGGACAAGATAACTCAACAAGATCTCAACAGATTCTAACGAAATTTGGAATTAATTAATTAATTAGTTAATTAATTAAGGTAGCTTAGCTTCTATTTGAAATTTTAAAATGCAATATTTTAAAAAAAAAACACCGTTTTTTAACCAAAAACCATGGAAGAAATGGGTAGAAATATAATTTTCTTGTTTCTGAAGGGTGTCAATTTACGATTTTTTGATTTTTTTACTGAGTTAAATACGTTTTATAAACACATGCAAATAAAAAATTTTGATTTCGAATCACTGTATTGAAAACAGTAAGAAAATCTTGTATTTAGCAGCGGTTCTAAATTACAATGTAAATTTGCTCAATTCTTAAAAACTTATCTATCAATCTTTTTTAGATTAAAATAAAGCTAAATGTCAACTTAACTTTTCAATATTGCATTTAAAATTCTAGATATTTATCTTAGATTTTATACATAGCTTTTCTTTTCTTTTCTCTTTTTCTTTTAAAAAATACCATTAGTCATTACCCTATTTCACTTAACTTAATTGTTTTGGGACTCTAAGGGCCCGACTTTGCGTTAGTTCCTGAGAAAATAGAATTTAATAGTGAATTACTAATTCTATACAAATTCTATCTATATCCTATATTAAAGGTTTATAATTTTTAGCAACTCCTAAAAGAACTCAGTATTATTTTTTGTTAACGAGTTTATGAGCATTCTAACAAAAAAACTGCGCAAATTTTGATTACTGAAGACGACAAATTGTGATAAAGTACCTTAAAAATAGGTTTGTATAAAAGTGATGGATAAAAGTTAAGATTTTAGGGGTGGGGGTGGGGGGGTAATTACCCTATTTACCCCTTGCTGGATCCGCCACTGCATTCCATTAATTTTGCTTGATATTCTAATAACATTAACCAGGTTCACATTTTTAACTATCTTCATCATCATTATGTTTCATCTTTTATGTAATGTTGATTATGTCACTCTTATTACGTACAGTGCAAATAAAACTTTTGACGGCTTTTCCCCCCGTTGCTTTTTTTTCACTGCTTCTTTTCCTGTATTCTTTTATGGTTATTGGTAAATAAGTTTTTCCCCTCACAACTTTAAAAAGTATAGTCAAAGTTCAGAATCGTATTTAACACCTTCGAAGACACATAAAAATACTAAACCGCAATAATAACACTTTTTAAAAAAGTTTTTTTTTTAGAAAAAAATTGCAATAACTTTTATTTATATTGAAATTTTTTAGTTATTAATCATCAAAAGAACTACATGTGTTGGCAGTGATTACAAAACTTTGAACAGAACTTTAAAAAATAAAAATCTAATCTCTAAAGTATTTTAGCTTGCGTTGCCGGTGTAGTTTATTTTAGTAAACAATAATGAACATCCAAAATAAGCACTTTGTGGTACATTTTATGACGATATTCTGGACTGATTCATAACAGAAATATATAACTTAGCAACTGATAACTAATGCGGTTATGTTATCAGAATGGGATTAGATTATAATATTCTGCTGGTTTTGCTGACCAGTAGAGGAAAATCCAAATTTATAAAATAAAAATTTATATATAAAGCAAATCACCGTTATTAAGTGTATACTCGTGCAACGCCGGGTTTATGAAGCTAGTAGAATCATGAATCATATACAATATACATATTTAAAGATGTGATGGAGAACTTATTTTGCTCATTATGAAAGTTTAGTTTGAATTATCGTCGCACTAGAGCTACACGAGGGCAAAAAAAAACGTGCTCTCCCTCTCGGTATTATTCGTCGGACATTTTTGACTGCTCGGTCCGTTTATAGGTCGGCAATTATTTTGTCGATGCCGGGACCAGAACCTGGGACCTTTGTCATGCTTGGCAAGTGCCGAACTGACTGGGCTCCCCTGCCCCTCATTATGAAAGAATTAGAGTAGTGTATTTTTTGTAGAAAGATTAATAAGGATTTCGCTCATTAATTATCATTTATGCATAAGAGATACAAAAATGATAAAATATTTTAAAGCAGGGCAGTTCAACCTTAAATATTGTGACCAGATTTTCAATGAAAAAAATCAGGATATCGAATCTCTTTTTGGTATCTTCTTATTTTCTCTTGGGTCTGGCGAGCCCAATCGGTTAGGCATTCGCCTAGCATGAGGAAGATCCCTGGTTCGGGTCCGGGCATCGCCAAAATTACTGCCGACCTATAAACGGCCCGTACAGACAAAAATGTTCGAATAATACATCGTGTGGAGGAAGCGCACGTTGCATATAATTCCTAACGCAGCGTACGATGCCGCCCTTAACGGTTGCGTTGAGTACCTACTCAGGTGTCGGCTCGTTACTTGATTGTGTTCTTAAAATTCGTTGCTCATATCCCTCGTGTAGCTCTGGTGCTACGACGATTCCAATCAAGCCAAACTTATTTTCTTTCATTGTTCCTTTCGTCGTATTTGTTCTCTTTATTTTACGCTTATTAATTTTTGTACAGTAATATGTAGAATACTTTTTATTGAATTCTAATAAAATCAGTGGTAGAAGTGAGGGAAAAAAAAGTGTGGGGATGCCGTCAATAAGGATGTCATGTCCCATTCCACCTAATAAAAATGTGGTAATTTTTTTCACACCAACTTATCCACCAAATATCAGTTTTTTTACTTGGAAGTAAGAGATAAAAAAAAGTATTATGCAATATTATTATACAAGAAATGTTTTTTATTGCAATTTTTAATTATATTATAGATAAAATTTAAGTTATGTACCTTTTGTTTAAAATCCATTTAGAAGTGACAGAATGTTTTTTCTTACATATTCGGCTATTTGCTATTTCTTACATACTTTGCTATAGTAAAAAATATGTAATGTCCATGTTGAGATGGATGATGCACGCTAAATACGTTAATGTCCACACCAGAAGATGCCGCTCTTTTGAGTTTTAATGCTCACTCAGGTGTCGGCTACGTCACTTGACCGTTGTTAAGAATTAAAAAAACCCGTCACCAATAGCCCACTTGTATCTCTAGTGCGACGCTATCACTTTAACTTAGCTTGAGAGTAGACACAGCAATTAATTGTGAAATTTTATAATACTTATACGCGTCAACTTTTACCATTAATTATCCTAGTTCATTGTAGTTCGACACTATTCTAATTCTATTTTCGAACATTGTTCGGACACCCCCCCCCCCTTCTTTCTACGCCACATTTCTATATAGCCTCCTCCTCCCCAGTCCATATACCCAAACAATTACAGCTGTATGAACCCTCCCCCTTGTCAAGCGTAGCGTCATTTGTTGATGGTCCCTCTGCCAAAATCATTCGATCCCGCAAACCCCCCTCCCTCCAACTCCCACCCCGTTTCCGAAAAACTACCGCCATTCCAACCAACTTACCATATCGCCAAACTCTAAAACTTCCCCGCCAAGCTTGGCAGCCCTATCGGATGAAATCTCCGCTTTCGAAGCGGACGAATTGTACCCGGACGAAATCTCCGCATCCCAACAAAAACACGTAACACATTTGACATAAATAAAGCCAGTTTCGAATTCCAAAATTGAACATTTATTGCTTTACCACACATGTTGAAAAGGAAATTAATTAATACTTATATCTTTCCTACAAGCCCTCTATCAGAATATGAATCATTTTTTTTTTTCAAAATAAAAATTATACAATAAGTAATATAATCTTAACTTAGGTTGAGAACTGAATAAACCAAAAACCTAGATCTCCTTTTTTTCTGTGATGACTTTTGTATATCTTTTCACAGTATGAGAAAAATCCTTTTTTTGCAATCATCCCAACGAGGAAGCCAAAAAAAAAAAAAAAAGAACATTGAGGAAAATAATTCCACGAAAATTGCCGGTCCCTGTCCTCCTCTCAAACACCGGTGGTGACATGATGGATCGGTTTGCAGTAGCCCATTGAGTCCAAGAAAGCACCGTGTCTCGAGGCATCTCGAAACGAGACAAGCTGTTTGTTGTGTCTGTGTATGTCTTTGTTGCTATTACCGCGCGCGCCGCCCTTTGAAAAAGATCTCCCCACGTGTTGAACATGTATGGCTGAAGTGAGACTCCAGACAGTCTTGTCTTTAGGGTATTTCTGTTATTATCGGAAGCCGACGAAAACGTTTAGGAACCAATTCCAGGAGGATGGTTGGTCACCATTCTTCTGAAGCATGGTCGGTGACAAGATGGATCGGTTTATGACCCATTGAGCTTCTGGAAAAGGAACTTGGCTTGAGGCATTCCTAAATGAGGCTTGACTGTTTGGTGTTTGTCCTTTGTTGGTTTTGTAAGGCTGTACCGCTGTGGGAAGGATTCTTTTTTTTCTACCTCGCCCATTGTAAGCCGTTTGTCCTTTGTTTAGAATGCCTGTTGTGGACATTTTTTTTTCTCAGTCGTGTCTGTTTTTTTTTTCTGTGATGATCTCACACGAGATAAGGAAGTCATGTTGGTCCCAATAAAAAAAAGAGGGATCTTGTTAAAAAACATCTTGTGAGAAAAAAAAAACCCAACAGGGTGGTCTGTCGCTATCTCTTGGTTAGTGACAAGATTTATGGTTTTATGGTAGGTAGCACATTGAGACTTGAGAGTGAGGCTCGCTGCTGGTTGTGTGTACATCTGTTTGTTGTTCTTGTAGCGTGTGCCGCCGTGGAAGGCATGTTCTAGAATCGGCAGCGATCACCACTTAGCCCAATCCAGGCCGTTTGTTCTTTGTTTGGAAGGCCTATTGTGGACATTCCTTATTTTCTTTGTCATGTCTTTGGTTATTTCTGTGTTGATTTCGCAGGAGATACGGAAGCCAATAAAGGACCGATAAAAAAAGGCGATCTTGTTGCAAAAAACATAATGTTAGAACAAAAATCTACCGGGTGGTCTTTCTCTATCTCTTTGTTGGTGACAGGATTTATGGTTTTATAGCCACCGTGAGATTCCTTAAATAGCTATTTCTTGAGGAACTACAATGAGGCTCGTTGGTGTTTGCGAGTTTTAACTTTTTCTTTGTCTAGTATCTGCGGAAAAGAAGATATGCAATCACATGAATGGCTTGGCGGGAATCCAAATTGTACAACACACATTACATAGACAATGCTTCTGGGTGGTTTTGTGCCTTTGGCGATTTTAGATGTTAGGAGTGCGTGAGAGCGTTTGCTTTGCTTTGAAATGATGCGTGTAATATTTATAATTTTCATAACATCTAGGGTCAACTTATTGCCAATTACTTTCTCAATTCAATCCTAAAAGCAATTACTATTTAACTTTTAAGCAAAAACTATTGCTTATACAATAATAACCCTAAACTTAAGTAATGATGTTAAGTGAAGAACTTGTGAAAGAACGTGCTAAATGACATTAGTAAAACAATTTTGATTTTTGTGTCTACAAACCGCATTCAACGGATTTATGTGCAAACTAAAAACTTCAAAGCTCATTTTTCCCCCCACCTTTTTGTTACTTAGCTCTTCAATTGTTGAAGAATTACTAATTTGTTAAATACTGAAAGGTAGGAACAGGAGTTCAAGAACGGATTGTTCCTAACTGACCGTTGGAGTCCTTTGTATGGAAGGATGTTTTGACTGAAGAAATGTGAAACACATTCTCCACAACCGACACAAAGATCCTTAATTACTGCTTGGCAGGTGCTAAATGACGGTTAATTTGTTTATCTTTAAACGGGAGGCGCCGCAGAAATCTGTTTTGCATTTCCTTTGTGTCAGCAAAAAACGATTAGACTTTGGGGCTAAAATTGCAGTAGCCATTGAGTACGGAAGAAAGAAGATCGAGATACTTGGCGAGAAGAAAAGTGAAGCAGTTAGAAAGTCGCCAAACTATAAGCCCTCCAAAACCCGCGCACTCAATGTTAATTTATACTGAAGAAATGAAATGCATCAATTTATTCACTAAGCAGCTTAATTAAAAGAAAATGACTATTCTCACAGTTGTGAGCTGTGACACTATATCTGAGTTTATACAAGATGGTATAAATTTTCTTCAAAGTCGCCAAACTATAAGCCCCCCAAAACCCGCTCACTCAATGTTTGTTTATACTGAAATGCATCAATTTATTCCTTAAAAAGCGTTAGAAAAAAATCAAAAAATGACTATTCTCACACTTGTAGGCTATGACAATATATCTGAGTTTATAAAGGTGGTATTATTGATCTTTTCACATCTAATAAAAATGCTTAGTAATTATAGTTTTTATTCGAGAGTCAAAAAATCGCCAAGTCAATGTAGTAAGCCTATGCAAACTCCACTGTGTAGCGCCAAATACTTCACCGAAAGAGTTTGTTTGGGCTTACCACACAGCAATTAAAGGCTTCAATTGGCAAACTGATATTTGATAGGTTTTTACCCGATAGCGCCTCCATCTTCTTCTAAACTCTATGGTATCAGCACAAGAGCGATTTGAACAAAGAAAGTGTAAACAGAATCGTCCACTGAAACTGCAGGTGGCCCGGAGTAGTAACATCATGAGATGTTTATGGGAGTGAAAGGTCAAACGGTTGGAAAGAGAAAGAGATTTCTGGCCATGGCAAAGATCGTGTTACAGTGGGATGTAAAGGAAAATAACATAACTCTCTTTCAACCCGGTTATATCCAAGAAAAATTGTTCTTCCATTTTCATACTCTACACAGGGCAGTATATCAAAGTGCATTTTATGATTTTTTTTATTACTAACAACTTTAATTACTTTTAGTGATCCGATTGAATTGAAACTTCGGCTTCGATGTGTTTTACAGAAATAGGGATATTTTTTTTGTTAAAAGGATGGGATTTGAATGTAAGATAGAGACAAAAAGAAAATTCCTTGCTTAAATTTGCGTTTCAGGTTAAATGCTAAAGAAAGATACAAAATTCATGTTTCTAAAATCTAAATATGTGTGAGTGTTGCTATAAGGAATAAAGCTAATCTTGTATTTTTATTGCAATCAAAAGATACTGCTGTTTTTGTTTTCAACTACAAGAACTTATATTTGATCATTAAATTAAAATAAAATCTATTCAAGTTCAATCTTTTTTTTTTCAAATAAACAAGCTGGAAAACTATTCATAAAATACAAAAATAACTATAAAGTGAAAACTTAAAATGTATCGCCAAAACTTTTTCGCCAAATATTCCCTCCTTCCAAGTGGGGTCTCGCACCCCCAGGTTTAAAGATCATGCAGGGAGTGAAAGTTAAATGGAGTGAGAAACTGTGAGTGTGAAAGGAAGTTACCCCCTTTTATCTTATCTGAGAACTTTTTTTTTTGCTGTTGTTGCTATGCTACTGATGTTTTCAGTGAAGGTTACATGATGTGTAGTGACACTCTGTTGCCAAGCGAGTTCTGGCACTCCCCTGATATCTAAAACATTCCATAAGCTTAGACCAATTATTAAGCATCTCCGGCTGCAAAATCGTTCATAATGGTTGCGCATTAAATGATCCAATGAGGATTAAATTGTCAGTAAACATTAGTCAGTAACATTCTAAAAGACCGTCGAATAGATGTAATTTAATTTGGTGGTGGAAGGGTAAAGACTTTGTTTTGATGTTTTCAGGTCGTATTTCAATTCAATGTTTATTTCGATCAAAAATGGAAAAAGTTTGCGAATGTAGAATATATGTAAAAACTATTTTTGGGAAAATCATTTTTTTACGCTCGAATGAGCCTTTTCGTGCAAAATTTCAGGCGTGCAAAATTTCCGGAAACAAAGCTGAATACGTAAACTCGATGCAAAATATAGAACTAAGCATTTATGATGAATTCAAAATGTGTATTGCAAGTTGCAAGTACGATGTATTTTGACTTCCCCAGTATGAGAAAGGGGGAAAAATATCCATTCCATGCAGTATTGTTCATTGATTTGAAATTGCGATTTTACAAACACATAAATTGATAAATATTTATTTTTTAAAGTGCGAGTTTGAAACGTCCGGGAGGGCGGAATTCTGTGGCCTTATATCTGAACTCCCTTTCCCCCGCCTTGTCAAAACATCTTATCCAATCACATGTCGTATTCTCCCTTGCGTACTGCCCACTTTCTAAAGTGTAACATCTCATTATCGCCTTTCTCTTCTTTTCTCTACCATTTAAGTTCATACTTCATTAATATTATATATATTTTCGAAAAAAAAGTAGTAATGCAAGATTGCAGACAAACATATATGAAAAAAATTATGACGTTCCGTTTCCTTTTTTTACAAACATATGAGAAAAATTATAACTTTCCGTTTTCATCAAAATAAATAAAAGTAAAAAATATACAATCAAAAAGAAAGAAAGAAAACCATGGAAAATTACATGCTATCTCATTTCTTTACATTTATTTAATTTATTTTATAGTACATCAGTTTGCCTGTATTTCAATAAATTAAAATAATAAAGTCATAAACAAAGGTTTTCCTTTTAATAGGTTTGGAAAACCTTGCTGTTTGCTTGGTACAAGTATTTATATGATAAACCAACTTATTTTATAAAATTAAATACACGAGAACATCTTAACTAAAGAGGTTCATATAAATGGACTATTGCAACTAAGTATATAATGTAAACACGCTTCTTTTAATTTGATTTATTTTTCAAATATAAAAGGCTTTTTTAAATTGTGACTTGCACTCCTGATACTGAAATAGCTGACAAGTATCAGTTGTTTATTTGTAGAAGAATTGATGTAGTACTTTGGTTTCGACAATAAGGTACGCTTAAAAAACAACTTCCAAAATTTTAAATTTGATAAAAAGGTGTGTCATTTAGCTTTAATACTTTTGATCCATCTGTCTGTACTGACATCAGCCTGTCGGCGAACTAATATTTTTGAGAATTTTAAAACTCCACAAATTAACTAGCCTTTCAAGCGCATTGACTTGTTTCTGAATGTTTCGTTGGCGGTTTTCAATATACGAGGCTTCAAAACATAGCTATTAGAAATAAACGGAAATTATGAAAGAAATGATTGTCATATCCGAGAGTTGTCACTATTTAGCAAAAATTTTAATTTCTCAATAATAAGTGTATTTCAGACAATGCATATACTTAAAAAACTGCTGATTCTTTTAGAAAATCAATAAAGAAATTGAACTTGCACCATTTTCCAAATCAAATTATAAAATTAGTAATAGCAGATTTAATAATCAATTAGTAATTTCGTTCCCTTTATCTTAGCGATTCCGTGCTCAGAGCGGACAGTGCTCAGAGCGGACGTGCTCAGAGCGGACAGTCGTAAAAAAAAAGTAATTTGTCACCGTAGGGTTTTCACTTTGAATTGTTTACAGTCACGCCTTTTCTCTCCCATCCTGATAGTCTCGGGTGGCCATGTTTGGTCACAAGTCATTTGAATTACTGAATGCAGAAAGGAATTTGTTCACTTCTTGGTCTCTCCTGTAAATACATACTAATAGTTTTTTTTTCCAAATTTCTTCACTTAACGACTTTTGAAGTTCTGGTTTTCATAATCTAACCATGAAAGCTTAGGGACACAGTACCTAAAAATCACAAAAAATAACATTTTTTTTAGAATTTTGTTTTCAAACCTTAATGCAAAGTTCTTATTTTATAATTTGTCTTTCAGTCGTCACAGTAAAAAATTTTTAAACTTTAATTATCTCGCTTTCAATTCTTTAGTTCGAGTTTTACATAAATCCCCAAGGCTTTTATAAATATTTATGCTGGAGCCCCAAATATTTTTTTACATAGACAAATATGAGTTTCGTGAAACTGTAGATGTAATAAAGTCTGTTTTTTATATAAGTTTCAAGTTGAAAAAAGTTTTTAAAAGTCAAAGTTTACCTTTGCACTTTTACTAATTTTACATTTCTCATTTTCATTCTCAACTCAATTTCAATTTTACATTCTCAATTTTTTGCTTTGTTGGCTAGATTAAAATCGTTCCACAGTTTGATGAGCATACACTCTTAAAACGAACGAGAGATTTTAACTCAGTCTGAGTTAATTTCACTCCTCCAGTCTGGAAAATGCACTTACCTGGAAGGAGAGGTGTGTTAAGCCTCCGACAGGATCAATCCAAACGAGTGATTTTAACTCAGCCTGAGTTAATATTAAATCCTTTCCAGTGTCGAAAATGCACTTCTCCAACTGGAGGGGATTTCACTCTTTTATTTTAAGAGTGTATGTTTCAGGAACACATAATTTTAGAAAATCGTTAAAACAAATTCTTGAAACCGCGAGGAGTAAGGTTTTTAAAAAGTTTAAACAATGAAAATTTAAAATTTTTGCAAAACATATTGCAGAATAAATACAATCTCAATGTGCACAATTCTACTACTATACACTCTTAAGAGTCATGACGCCGAATTTCACCCCTTGAAAATCGTAATGTTATTCCTATGGAGAATCTTCTCAGGCTAATTGCCGCCACAATTTTAATAAAGGCCACTAGTTTCTGGCACCATTTTAAAGAACAAAAGAAGTTAAATACTTTTTACGAAAAATTTTTGTGAAAATCACATATTGAGTATTTTTAATAATTTTTTAAAGTTTGGAAATCGTTGAAGAATACTGATGTCCTAGTGTGTGACGATGCAACTCAGTCAAAAATAAAGATACTGCAATAATTACAACTTTTATAAACAATCGAAATTTTTATTTTTCAATTCATAACGAAATAAATTTTTTAATTTCAACATTTGTATTTTTAAAAAAATTGAGAAAAATAGTTACTAATTCGTGAAAGCGAGTTATGGCAACCCCGCATTTGGCGATCAACGGCCAATGTGCTTGCCAAGTCAATTAGTGTCAGATGTCAGATCTGCTAACATCTGGAAGGACAAGGAGTTTGGATTTGGAAAGGGGATCTGTGAAAGGGGAAGAAAGACCCTGTGGGCATTTCGAAGAAGTGTCTTTGTTGCTCTCTGCCTCTCCCCGATTGACCAGTGACACGCTTTGCCGCGCTGTAATGCTTGTGTTATGTTTTGAACAAAATAGAGGCATGTTCAACATTTGACGATTGGAGAAGTCACCTACTTTGTTTAGGGCACTGGACAAGATTTCTTAGGCCAGTCAATTCGTCCATAAAAGGGGCTGATTTGGGAAAGTTTTGGTGTAGTTTTTTTTAAAGTTTTACTTTATGTTTTCGAGGTCGCTGATCACGAATCTGAACTTTTCCACCTCGTATCTTTTCCGGAAATTGAGTTATAAGCAAAAAACATGAAAAAAATCGGACTTTTTTCAGTTTTTTCCTTATAACGCAAAAACTGTCAATTTTAGAGAAAAAAAGTCAATTATGAATTTGTAGACAATAAAATTTCCTATAATTTTTGCCCATACAAGATAGTTCTAAGATGAATTTTTTAGCAGCTAGAGCGCGTCGAAAACAGGTAAAATATCGCGCCCCCCCAGCTATCTGGACTTGACACCAAACATTGTCCTTTCCATTATTCCTTTTTCACTTTAATGCCGCTTTATAGTTATAATATCTATCAGTGTTAATGGTATACTTAAAAACGGGCATTTGCTGTACATTTTACACTTAAATAAAGAAATTTCTGTATTTCAGTCTTTAAAAGACCAATTTCGGTCAATGTATATGGTTTTTCGACAGCGGAAATGAGGCGCGACGGTAATAGTAACACATGTTTTTCTCCGAAGGGCACCAAAATGAATCACACGCTTTAAAAATTAGTGTTACCCTAAGTACCTGTTTCAATTAACCAGTGAGTATATAAGTAGTTTAGTTGACGCTACCCTTATCGGTTCTGAGCTGATAAGCGATAATAAGATGTAACCAAAAGTGTGACTTAGGACCTTACTCTCTATCCCTATTCGACAATGGTTGTTTAAGAAAAGGACAAAAATCCACTTTGTACAAAACATTTAAACACATTGAAAATACGAAGTCCAATGAAAAATTTCAATACGTCATTGATGGTGGATTTTTATTACTGGCCCGTAGATCGTAGAGTAGCCTGGCCCGTAGATCAATCGTTTGATGCTATCTGCGAAAACTACATAGAATATGTCAGATCAAACTATCAATCACATGCTGTAGTTGTGTTTGATGGCTATCCAGATTTGGCAGAAGGTGGAACCAAAAGTGCTGAGCGAATAAAAAGGGCCAGAAAACTTTCCTCCGCTGACATCATATTTGACAAAAAAGTGGTACCAACAATGTCTAAAGAAGAATTCCTTTCTAATCCAAGAAACAAACTGCGTTTAATTGATTTATTGATGACAAAAATTTCTGCAGCAGGAATGATCTGCAAGCAAGCTAAAGAAGATGCAGATACACTAATTGTGAACACCGCCATATCTTTAGCTCCAAAACACGAGACTGTTGTTATGGTTGGTGAAGATGTGGATTTATTAGTGATCTTGGTAGGCCTCTGTAAGTTTGACAATGTGTTCCTTTTAAAGCCAGGAAAGGGCCAATCACCATCAGTAGCCTTTTCCCCAACAGATGCAGCAGAGAATAAAGTTGCAGAAAATATTCTCTTCCTTCATGCAATGAGTGGTTGTGATACCACGTCATCTCTTTACATGAAAGGAAAATTAAAATTCTTCAAGACTCTTACGAAGAATCCTGATCTTGCAGAGGCCAGCCAAATATTTTACGTCTCCAACTCTACTCAAGACATATGGTTGCTGATGCTGGTGAGAGTTTTCTGGTCTCCGTATATGGATACAATGGTAAAAAAGCACCTTCTCTCAATCACTTGAGGTACATTTACTACATAAAAGCCGCATTTAAAACCAAGACCAACATTGCTGCTCTTCCGCCATCCGCCGCAGCAGCAAGGCAACACTCTTTACGAGTATATTATCAAGTTCAGCAGTGGCGTGGGCATTGAACTAAATCCAGAGAACTGGGGATGGAGAAGGACAAAGAATGGTCTTGTTCCAGTGACAACTTTACTTCCTCTAGCACCTGAAGCTGTTCTAAAGTTGGTTTTCTGCAGATGCAAAAAAGGCTGCAGAAAAAATTGTGGGTGCAGAAAGGCAGGTCGTAAATGTTCCAACTTGTGCTTGAACTGCGAAAATTTCAAAACTGTGTATGAAGATCACATGGAATCAGAAATTGAGGAAGAACAACTGGATTCTACGTTCCTTGATCCAGCTTTTTAACAGGTAAGTACTATTACTTTTTAACTCAAATTTATTTTTTAAAGTAAGGAAAAAGCATAACTCAAACTATTTTTTTTATCATAGAACGGGCGTAATTCATCGATAACTCTGGTCCTTAAGAAAAAGACGTAACAGAATTTAACCTCTTGTATATTTGTATTGTAATTGTAAAAAACTTATTTTTTAAAAAATAAATGGATTATTCCACAGTTAATGTACTGAATATTGTACTTTTTCTAATTAAATTAAATTATAATTGGTGTAAATTGCATCTTTTTTGGTGAGAAAATCTGAAATAAAATAAACTTCCAGGTAGCAGAAATAGCTGTGAGGAGGTTAAGATCCATTCCTATTCTCTCAAATCTCTTTAATCTTTTTCCTCACCACACCAAAAAACCCCCATTAATAATATCCAACATCCCAAAACAAAACCCCAACCAACCCAAAAACAAACCAATATAAACATTCATTCCCCCCATCCCCTATCAAAAAAAATAAAAATAAAACCCCCAAATCCCCAACCACTTAACAAAATCTTCATACACACCCAAACCCCCCCACCCCCACAAAAAAAACATACAAATATAACTTACTCCAAAATCATCCACAACAAACACCCACCAAAACAAAAACACATAAATAAACAAACCTACTTTATCCTTCACACAATCAACCACCATAAACTAATCCCTAAACCCACACATCACATCCTTTCATTTACCCACCCTATATAAAACAAAAAAAAAATCACTTATCAAAACAAAACCTATTTTATCCTATACATACCACAATAAAAACTCTAAAACCCACAACAATAAACATCATACCATCCTAAATACTCCCACAAATATTATACAATAACCATCAAATTTCAACCCCAAATTAACCCATACTAAAACCTAAACATAAACATAAATAAATCCAAAATCCAAAACACCTAAAAAACAAAAAAAACAAACCCCCCATCAAACATCACAAAAAAACCTCCCCCATATCCAAATTAATCCCTCCAATAATCCATCAAACTAAACACCCCTCACAACAATTCAAAATAAACAAACCTACCCCCACATAACCCACTAAAATCCCCCCCATAACCCATTAAACACAAAACCAACAAACCCTACACCCAAAAACCAAACACCCACCCACCCAAACAACACAAAACAAAACAAAAAACAAACACACAATACACCAACCACACCCACACAAACAACATACAAAAACCTCCTCACCCAAAATAACCACACAAAACAAAACACAAAACCAAAAATTAACAACAAAACAACCCAAAACACAAACACCAAAAACCAATACACAAAAAAACACCGAACAACACAAAAACAAAATACCAACACACAACACCAAACAACCACAAACATAACAAACACCAAATAACCCAAACAACACACACCACACCAACACCCCAAAACCCAAACAAAACCACACTCCCCAAAAATTAAATCCACTCCAAACAACAAAACAACCCCCCAAACCCCAAAACACCAAAAAACCACAACTAACAAAACAAACCAACAAACACCCACCACCCACAAAACACCAAAACAACACCAAAAACACACCACAAAACACCAACCAACAACAAAACCAAAACAAAAACAACACAAAAACCCCACCCACCATCCCAACAACCTCCCCACACCCACCACCAACACCAACACAACCAAAACCACACCAACCAACACCCACACCCCCCACCCAAAACCACAAAACAAACACACAAAACCAAAAAAACAACACAACAACACCAACAAAAACAAACCAACCAAAAAACACACAAAACAACAAAATATAACACCAACCACAAAACTCAAACACAAAAACACAACAACCAAAAACAACCAACAACTCAAACAAACACCCCAAAAAACAAAACCCAAAAACACAAAACCCAACACCCCATCACACAAACAACACACACCATCAAAACAAAAACCAAACACAACCCATAAAAAACAACAACACATCCCACCACAACAACCCAAAAACAACAACAAACAAAACAAAAACACACAACAACCAACCCCAAAAAAAAAAATCAACATACAAAAACAAACCAAAAACAACCAAAAACACACCAAAAAAAAACCAAAAAAAAACCCAAACAAAACAAACCCACCACAAACCAAAAAAAACACCAAAAAAAACAACCCCCAACCAAAACCAAAACCAAAAAAAAAAAACACAAAAAAAAACAACAAAAACCACAAACCCCAAAACCACACCACAAACCAAAAAAACACCCAAAACAACCCCACCCACCACAAAAAAACAAACCCCCAAAACAAACAAAAAAAAACCCCCCCCAAAAAACAACCCAAACCCAAAACAAAAAACAAACCCCAATAAAAAACCCAAACAATCATAACAAACCCAAACAAAACAAAAACCCAACACAAAAAACAAAAAACCAAAAAAAACAAAAAAAAAACCCAAAAAAAAAAACACAAAAAAACAAAAACCAAAAACCCCAAAAAAAAAACCAAACCACCAAACAACCCCAACAATACCAAAAAAACAAAAAACCAACACAAAACCAAACCCACACCAACAAAAAAACACCCAAAAAAAAAAAACCACAAAAAAAAAACCAAACCCACAAAAAATCCAAAAAAAAAAACAACCCCCACCCACAAAAACCAAACAACAAACCCCAAACAAACCAAAACAACCACCCAAACACAAAAAAAAAAACCACAAAAAACCAAAACAAAAATAAACCCCAAAAAAAAACCCCCCAACATCCCCAAAAAAAAAAACCCCAAAAAAACAAACCAACATACAAAAAATCAAAAAAAACACCCCAAAAAAAACAAAAAAAAAAAAAACCCAAAAAAAAAAAAAACAAAAAAACAAAACCACCCAAAAACACAAAAAAAACAAAACACCACAAAAAACAACACCCCCCACAAAAAAACAAAAACCCCAAAAAAACAACCAAAAAACAAAAAAAAAAAACAAACAACCAAACACCAAAACCCAACCAAAACAAAACACAAAAAAACACCAAAAAAAAAACACATAAAAACCAAAAACAAACCCACCCAAAAACACAAAACCCCACACCCACACAACCAAACAAACAAAAAAAACACCCCAAACAAAAACCCAAAACACCACAAAAAAAAAAAACAACAAAAACCCAAACCACCCCAACAAAAAACCCCAAAAAACCCCCCAAAAAACCCCACAACACAAACCAACCAAAAAAAAACAAAAACCAAAAAACATACAAAACAAACACAAACAACAAAAACAAATAAAAAAAACAAAATAAACCAAAAAAAACCCAAAAAAAAACCCAAAAACCCAACCACCCCCCAAAAAAACACCAACCACCCCACCACAAAAAAAAAAATCACAAAAACCCAAAACACCAAAAAACCAACCCCATAAACACCCAAAACAAACCAAAAACCAAAAAAAAAAAAAACCCCCCACCAAAAACAAAAAAACCACCCAAAACAACCAAAACCACAAAAAAACCAACAACAAAAAACAAAACCACAAACCCAAAAAAACAAACCCCCAAAAAACCCCAAAAAAAAAACACCCCAAAAAAACAACCCAAAACCACAACAAAAAAAAAAACCAAACAAAAAACAAAACCAAAAAAACAAAAACCCCAACTAAAAAAAAACCAACCCCAAAAAAAACAACACAACCCCAAAAACACAACAAACACCAAAAAAAACAACCAAAAAACCAACAAAAACACCAACACAAAAAAAACAACCAACAAAACAAAAAACACAAAAACAAAAAAAACACAAACCCCACAATAAAAACCACAACAACCCCAAAAAACAAACACAAAAAAAACCCCCACAAAAACAACAAAAACACAACAAACCAACCCAAAAACACACCCCCAACACAAACAAACAAAACAAAACAAACCAAACAATAAACCCCCAAAAAACACCCCCCAAACAACAAAAAAACCCCACCACAACACCCCACACCAAAACAAAAAACAAAACAAAAAAAAAACCAAAAAAAAAAAAAACACCCCAAAAAACAAAAAAAACAACAAACCCCCCACAAAAAAAAAAACAAAAAACACCAAAAACCCCACACAACCAAACAAAAAACAAACACCAAAAAAAACAAAAACCCAAAACAAACACCCACAAAACAAAAAAAAAAAACAACCAAAAAAACAACAAAACACCCCACAACACCCCCCACCACCAAAAAACAAAAAAACCCAACCACCAACCCCCAACCCCACACAAAACAAAAAACAACCCACAAAAACCAAAAAAAAACAAACCACCCCCAAAAAAAAAAAAACCACAAACCCCAAAAAACAAAACCACCCACAAAACAACCCCAAAAAACCAAAAAAAAAAAAAACCCAAACAACAAAAAACAAACAAAACAAACAAAAAAACAAACACCCAACAAAACCCCCCTAAAAAACAAACCCACCAAACCAAAAACCAAAAAAACAACCAAAAACAACAAAAAAAAACCAACAACCAAAACCCCAAAAAAAACACAACAAACCCCCCCCCCAAAAAAAACCCCCAAAAAAACACAAACCCAAAAAAAAAAAAAAAAAACAAAAAACAAAAACACCCCAAAAAAACAACAAAAAAAAACACCAAACAAAAAAAAAAACAAAAACAAAAAAAACCAACACCCAAAAAAACAAAAAAAACCCAAAAAAAAACCACACCAAAAAAAACACAAAAAAACCAAAAACCAAACAAAAAAAAAAAAAACAAAAACAAAACCAAAAAAAAAACAAACCCCCCAACAACACCAAAAAAACCACAAAACAAAAACAAAAAACCAAAAACCCCACAAAAAACAACCAAAAACACAAAAAAAAAAAAAACCCAACAAAAAAAAAACCACACAAACCCAAAACAAAAAAAAAAAAACAACAAAAACCCCCAAAAAAAAAAACAAAAACCAAAAAAAAAAACAAAAAAACACAAAAACAAAAAAAAAAAACCCAAAACAAAAACCAAAAAAAAAAAAAAAAAAAAAAACACAAACAACACAAAAACAAAAAACAAAAAACAACCCAAAAAAAAACAAAAACAACCACAAAAAAAAACACCAAAAACAAAACCAAAACCAAAACCTACAAAACAACCACAACCACCCACAAAACCACCAAAAAAACAAAAAAAACCCCAACAAACCACCCAAACAAAAAAAATACACCACCCAAAAAAAAAAACAACCAACAAAAAAAAAAAAACAAAAAAAAAAAAATCAAAAAAAAAAAAAAAACCAAACAAAACAAAAACCCAACCAACCAAAAAAAACCACACAAAAAAAAAAAAAAACCCAAAAACCAAAACAAAAAAAAAAAACAAAAAACAACACCCAAAAAAAAAAAAAAAAATAAAAAAACAAACACAAAACAAACACAAAAAACAAAAAAATAAAAAACCAAAAAAAAAAACAAACCCAACAAAAAAAACAAACACCCCCAACCAAAAAACAAACACAAACAAAAACAAAACAAAACCCAAAAAAAAAATACCCAAAACAAACACAACACAAAAAAAAAATAAAACCAAAACAAAAAAAAAAACCAAAAAACC